>CAWUFW010015101.1:0-377946 GCA_963921515.1 Calotriton arnoldi | reverse complement strand
GTAGGCACAAAGACCTCTGACTTTGTGGCTCTTAGCTTTCTTCATTCGACTTCAGTGCTGGCCATAGCAAACGAGACAAACCACCCTCATTCACCTAAAGCGAAAGAAAAAAATACCAAAAAGCCTACAGCACCTGGTATTCCCAGGCGGTCTCCCATCCAGGTACTAACCAGGCCCGACTCTGCTTAACTTCTGAGATCAGACGAGATCAGGTGCTTTCAGGGTGGTATGGCCGTAGGCACAAAGACCTCTGACTTTGTGGCTCTTAGCTTTCTTCATTCGACTTCAGTGCTGGCCATAGCAAACGAGACAAACCACCCTCATTCACCTAAAGCGAAAGAAAAAAATACCAAAAAGCCTACAGCACCTGGTATTCCCAGGCGGTCTCCCATCCAGGTACTAACCAGGCCCGACTCTGCTTAACTTCTGAGATCAGACGAGATCAGGTGCTTTCAGGGTGGTATGGCCGTAGGCACAAAGACCTCTGACTTTGTGGCTCTTAGCTTTCTTCATTCGACTTCAGTGCTGGCCATAGCAAACGAGACAAACCACCCTCATTCACCTAAAGCGAAAGAAAAAAATACCAAAAAGCCTACAGCACCTGGTATTCCCAGGCGGTCTCCCATCCAGGTACTAACCAGGCCCGACTCTGCTTAACTTCTGAGATCAGACGAGATCAGGTGCTTTCAGGGTGGTATGGCCGTAGGCACAAAGACCTCTGACTTTGTGGCTCTTAGCTTTCTTCATTCGACTTCAGTGCTGGCCATAGCAAACGAGACAAACCACCCTCATTCACCTAAAGCGAAAGAAAAAAAATACCAAAAGCCTACAGCACCTGGTATTCCCAGGCGGTCTCCCATCCAGGTACTAACCAGGCCCGACTCTGCTTAACTTCTGAGATCAGACGAGATCAGGTGCTTTCAGGGTGGTATGGCCGTAGGCACAAAGACCTCTGACTTTGTGGCTCTTAGCTTTCTTCATTCGACTTCAGTGCTGGCCATAGCAAACGAGACAAACCACCCTCATTCACCTAAAGCGAAAGAAAAAAATACCAAAAAGCCTACAGCACCTGGTATTCCCAGGCGGTCTCCCATCCAGGTACTAACCAGGCCCGACTCTGCTTAACTTCTGAGATCAGACGAGATCAGGTGCTTTCAGGGTGGTATGGCCGTAGGCACAAAGACCTCTGACTTTGTGGCTCTTAGCTTTCTTCATTCGACTTCAGTGCTGGCCATAGCAAACGAGACAAACCACCCTCATTCACCTAAAGTGAAAGAAAAAAATACCAAAAAGTCTACAGCACATGGTATTCCCAGGCAGTCTCCCATCCAGGTACTAACCATTAAGTAAAAGCAATATTTTCTGTGTCTTTCACTATTTATAGTCAGTGAAAGAGCACTAACATTTAGTTTCCTTATCTCCATTGCTTTCACCAATGCTCGATCGTGCTCGATCAGGCTCGATCAGGCGAGATATAAGGAGCCACGGGTTCATGGTAGAACTCTTTTTTTATGAGTGTGACTCCCTAAAGCTTCCAAATCGTAATTGATTATAGTTAAGTTCAGTAGTTTACACAACACTGTTTATTCTCCCAAGTTCAAATTCGACAGTCCAGTCTCTTAGTATCTTTCATTCTGATTTAAGTGTTTTTACCCAAGAGTCTCCCAACTCTGAAACATTTGTATGCAAATTTTTTCCACTGTCCCACTTGCACTCCAATCATCTCATGAATATATAGATAGCCTTAACACAGAAGATGGCAATTGTCGTGAAATTTGTATACACATCCTTCTAAAAAAAGAAAACAATTCAACCTAGAAGGATTAACACAAACAGGTAACATGCGATGACAGCTACTAAGTTTTGCCAGTTTTTAAATAGCTCATTTGCATTCACATTTAAAGCTGCATTCACCACTTTTCTGATGTGGGCTCAGCACTTAAGACCTGTATTGAGATCCACTTATTCAGACACAAATCTTCGAAGTAGTAATTTTTGTAATCTATGCTGTTACTGCACAGCTTGAGTGAGTTAGTCTTTAATGCTGGCTGGAGCAGCATGTAGTACCTTTAACTGTTACTAGAGGGCCTCTTATTCGCCGCAGTTCTTTTCTGGAGGAAGCTGCAGTAACCTTAAGCTGTTCCTAGAGGTCCCTTTTATCAGATACACAAATTATTGTGTCTAACACAACCAGGCTGCAATAAATCAAATAATTACTGGAGATCTATTGAGTACTATAGTTTCCCTTAAGTTTCAACAACTGCTTGCTGAAGCTCAGGATACTAGAGAATTATTAACCAATCAAATACCCAAGAATGAAAGATAGAGTGTGTGAATTCACTTTAAGCAGTATAATGAGTTTTGCTTGCTTTCTGTCCCCACTGGTAGACCTGACAGCCTTAGAGTGGTCTTCTCCCTATCTTTTTGCCTTCCCCCTCCACTTTTTCTGACCTTCGTTTTACTTGTATTAGGACTCTGTGCACTTTACCACTTCTAACCAGCGCGAAAGTGCTTGTGCTCTCTCCCCCTAAACATGGCATTATTAATTCAACTCCAATTGGCATATTTAGTATACTTATAAATCCGTAGTAAAGTGCACTACATGTGCCCAGGTCCTCTAAATTAAATGCTACTAGTGTACCTGCAGCTCTGATTGTGCCACCCACTTCAGTAGCTGTCTAACCATGTTTCAGGCATGCCATTACAGAGCCTCTGTGCGCAGTTTACACTACCATGTCTACCTGGCAAAATCTTCCCGTTTATTAGTATACGTCACCACTAAGGAAGGCCCTGCACTACCCAGAGGACATGGTGCAATACATTTAAAGAGCAGGATATGTATTTTTAAGTTTTACATGTTCTGGTAAGTGAAAAACTCCCAAAGTCGTTTTTCACTACTGTAAGGCTTATCTCTCCCATTGAATAACATTGGATTACCATATTACTTTCCATAAGTGTCATTTACAATTGGGAAGAGATAAACCCTTCAAGGCTGGTGTCTCTGGAATCACAATTTAACCTCTTGCATTCTGAGGACGTAATGGTTACGTCCTCGTCTGCGATGCTGCTGTGCCAAGGTCATAACCATTACATCCTTGGCACAGCTGTCAGAAATCCCTCTGCTGCAAACAGCAGAGGGATTTTTGTTTCAGACTTGGGAGCTGGGAAAGAGGTTGTACTCAGGGCACAAGTCCTAAAAAAAGAAGTGGGGGGACTAACCTAGTTAATCAGTATGCAAGTGGCATCGCAGCGCGTGCCATCGCAGCGCGTGCCATCGCAGCGTGTGACATCATGGCGCGTGACATCACGGCGCGTGACATCACAGCGCGTGACATCACAGCACGTGACATCACAGGAACTGGCATCACAAGAAGTGATATCAGATCTTAAGCCCTCACATATATGTTTAGCAGGTGTATCAGGAGTACATTTGAGCACATTTCGAGTATACTTGCAAACCCTCCTGATTTAGGCAGAAGATTCACACTTTTGTACGCTACATATAAAGCAATGTTATCTTTTGTCAGCGTTCAGCTTTCTATAGCCATAGTGCTTTAAAAGAATGGTGATATTTAAATTATTACAACGCCTCCTCAAGGGTAATAAGCGTATAAATATGCAATTTATTTAGTGCAAATACTGGGAAAGATCAACACATCTGACATTCTTACAGTGCATGCATATCTCCTAAACAGGGACTGAAGGAAGTGAAAAGCTGCCTCTCTTCAGTATGTGTGAAGTGCTAACAAGGTGTGAGCCTTTGTTTCCCCTCCGCTGCATTTCCATCAGGTGTGAGGCTCCTGACTGCTCCCAGCCAGGAGACTTAAACAAAAGGAGGCCTGACGACCCCTCAGATTCGGCCTTTGTTATGGGTCCAGCAGGAGTCAGAACTAAGAGAGCCCCGTCCCCGCCTGCACGTTGTTGTGATCGAAAAGCAGACAACAATGTGCAGGCGCTGCTGAATGTGTCCCGGTGTTTGGAAATTACACCGGGACGAATTCAGCATCTTTTTTAGTGGGGCCCAACTTCTTGGCAGGGTGGACGGCATCCACCCTGTGAAAGAAGTGGGGGGATGTCGTCCACCCGCGTGGACCCCCGACTCGTGCCCTGGTTGTACTTCCAATTCAGAGTGGGAGCTTTGCCTTTAAGAACATACACAGCAAAATGGGTCAAATCAGGCAATGGCAAATGCTCCTTTTGTGAGGTACTGGAAGAGTCCTATGCCCACTTCCTGTTTTTCTGCCCTGCCTACGCTGGCCCTCGTAAAGCGTGGCTGACGCCAATCTGCAGGAATCTGGGCACTAGAACAAGTAGCGTTGCACTGAGAATATTGTGTACTGACACATTGCCGTGTATTACATCTGCAGTAGCCAAGTTTTTGAGCTGGATGTGGATAATTAGATCCCGCATTACTTTTGTCACTTGAAAAACCTCTAAACTCCACTTGACTCAGAGCCCCAGCTAAACCTTTGAGGTGATGTTTTAAAAAAAGCTCCCATAGCTTTTTTTATGCACCATTGTTTTAACATCTATCATGATATGTACTTCATTTTAAATCTGATAATGTGTTTTAATTGTGAACATGTGTGTTGTACACAATTTTTAACGCTTTCATTCTTTTTGTAACTATTGTATTTTATGGCTGGAAATCACTCTGTTTTACTGTGATCTGCTTTTATGAAATGAACTGTTGAATAAAGCTTTTTGTACTGGAATGGTTCTCCAGCTGCCTGAGGCACTTTTTTTCAGTTTAGTGACGATCTGCGCTCATGGTGCGCTGATGTCATTACACTGAAACTGAAAGTGAAATGACCTGATCGGCTCATTTCATTTCACTGCCTACGTGCTCCTGGGGCTATTTCAGCACCGCAAGCACGTAGTCAGATTCGATAGGTATCATTGGAAAGGGAAGAATCTCCCCTTTGCAGTGGTACCCTTCCCTAGTGGATCCCAGCTTGGGGAATGCCGCAGGAGGGCAATCCCCAAGCAGGGATCCACCCACTAGGCACCAGTGAGGGGTGAGTGGCCCCTTGGGCAAGGGCATTTTTGCCCCCATAAAAATGTGCCCATTTTCAGTCTTTCTGCCCTGCCTGGGGGGCAGATGGGGGCAGTAACCCCCAACCTCCCCCCCCCCAGGGTGGGTAGAAAGCACACTAGACACAAGGGATTTTTTTTGTGAGAAATCTTAGGGGTGGTGCTGCCCTCCATGGGCATTATAATTGCCCCCACTACTCCAAAAAATTAGCACAGTCTTTCTGCCCCCTGGGTACGCAGATGGGGCAATAGCCCCTGACTGCCCCCCCCCCCAGTGGGGCAAAAAGCCCACTAAACACCAGGGATTTTTTTTTCTATCTAAAAGGGGGGTAGAGGCTTCACAGAATGGGCATGCTAATGTCCCCACCACCCAAAACAAAAGGGACAGTCTTTCCCTGGGGGCAGATGTGGCTTATTACCCCAGATCTGCCCCCCAGGGGTGGCAGAAAGCTCACTAGACACCAGGGATTTTTTTTGATTATAAAAGAGGAATGGGGCTGCCCACACTGGGCAAGGACATGCCCCCACCCACAATTAGGAAAGCAGAAATCTTTCTGCCCCCCCCCCAGGGGGGCTGATGAAGGTACTAACCCAGATCTGCCCCCCCGGAGGGGCAGAAAGTCCACTAGGCACCAGAGATTTTTTGTTTTGAATATGTAGGGGTGGGGTCTGCCCAAAATGGACATGCCATTGCCCCCACCAACAAGCAAAAATTGGACAGTATTTCTGCCCACCTTGAGGGGGCAGATGGGGGTTATTACCCCCAAGGCACCAGAAGTATGTTTATGGACATGCCATGGAGCGGCCCCTTAGCAAGGGTTGCTCCCCCTTTTTTTTGTGAACACAGTTTGGCTGCTTCTGCCTCCCCTTGCGGGCAGAACAGCAATATTTTTAGGCTCATCTACCCCCAAGGGGGCAGAAACCCACTAGACACTAGCAAAAGTTTGTGTGTGTGTGTGTGTGTGTGTGTGTATGTGCGCTTGTGTGCGTGTGTGTGTGTGTGTGTGTGTGTGTGTGTGTGTGTGAACTGGAGTTTGGCTGTTGGTCTGTGTGTACTGGCATTTGACTGGCTGTGTGTGAACCTGCATTTTGCTGCAGTGTGAGTAGACTTGCGCTTAGCTGGCAGTGTGTGTGGACTAGCACTTGTCTTGCAGTGTGCGTGGACTGTCAAATGGCTAGCGGTCTGTGTGGATGACACATGCCTGGCGGTGTGTATGGATTGCCACTTGACTGCTGGCGGTCTGCGTGGACGGTCACTTGGCTAGCAGTGTGCATGGATGTACGTGGCTGGGGGTGTGCATGGATTGGGCTTGGCTGGCAGTGTGGCTTGTGTGGATCCTCCAGTGTTTTATTACCCAGAATCCCCTGCAAACCTTAAATTTAGCTAAAAAGTCACAATTTCCTCACATTTCTGTGTGGAAGGAAAAGTTGCGGGATCACTGCACCTGCACAAATTTCTCACCACACAGCGTTCCCCTCGTATAAAACTGATACCTCACTTTTGTGAGGGCCCGAAGCAGAGAATCTGAAAACGTATAAAATGAAAAACTGAAGGGGAACCAAAGTGGGTCCAAAAGGGCAGTTTTATTTCATAAGTATTTAGACTGACTCTGCTTTGGGCTCTTTTTTCTTCTTCCTCTTTTTCTTTTCTTTGTTTATAAATAATAGTTTAAAAATAAAAAACATGGCGAACCTCCAAACATTTGGATTCACTGATGATGATTTTATATCAATGGTAGGTAGTATATGTAGCTTCGACAACCAGCTTACCAGCAACCCAGATAAAAATGAAGATATAGAAAAACTAACGGCATTGAAGAAAAAAAGTAAAAGAATCGAGCTGCATGGTAAATTCTCCTTGCTGGAGTAATACCTCAAGGGCTACGTGTGAGAAATATCCCTGGCCTATTTATACAGATAAAACAGTTTCTAGAAAACTGGGCCATGATCGCCAATAGATGCTCAAGAGACCTGATGATGTTGATAGTAGAAACGGCTCAAGAAATGCTACAACAACTCGTGGCTGAAATTCTACAATTAGAAAATAAAATCAAAAACAATACAGCCATTTATGACGCTAAGAATAAATTAGAAGATATAGAAATAGATCTGAACTCATACACAGAATATTTGAATAAACGAAAATCAGAAAAATTGAAAAAAGATATAAAATTTATAAGTAAAGAAAATACTTACCCCTATTTGTCAGCTAACTTCTATACAGAAACAGAGGGACAATAACAAAATCCATCTACATATAGGCAATATGGCAGAAAAGTAACAACTTTTTCAGACACATCGGACTCTGACACTGACAATGCTGGTGATCAACTTGACACCAGAAGTGGACGATATACAAATAGACGTTACCAAGCACAACCTTTTTTAGGCAGAGGCAACCCAAGAAGGGGGCAATTGGCGACCGAAATACCAACCCCGTTATCGGGGCAATCAACAAGCCAATCAAAATCAGTACTTGGTAACACGCAATGCGCAATACTGGAGAGAATAACAGACATACCAGTATTTAATTTAAGTACATTCAATCTAACAGAAGCGACTTATTCGCTGTTATCAAAAGGGTTAACTTTTGTCCCCCACTCTGGAATCAATAAATTTGAACTGTTTTCAGACTTAATGGCATTTTTTAGGAAAGTCAGATTAAAGTCCTTCTTTGCTCAACAAATACCAAGAATCACGGATAATAATAGGTCAGGTTTATCAATTAAATCTACCTTCACCCCGACCTCAGAGCAAATATCTCCAGAGGTTATAATCTTTGAACAAGTTGTATATCAAAAACTAACTGCCGCCACCAAATTTGTACCCAATACACCGTACAATTTAAACAAAGAAGAACATCAAGCACTCCTTAATTTAAAAACTACTACCGAAATCACTGTAAAGAGTTGCGACAAGGGAGGTGGTATTGTCGTCATTGACACGCCAGTATATATATCCAAAATGGAAGAGATGTTGAATGACACTAATTTTTATACTAAAATAAATGTCAACCCTACCAGTAAGATCAAAACAAAAATTCAGAGACTGATGAATAAAGCTCTAGATGAAGGTGATATATGCAATAAGGAATATGAGTATCTAATTGTCCAGACACCTAAAATGGCGAGCATGTACGGGGTACCTAAAATACACAAAGACCAAATCAATCCCCCGTACAGACCCATAGTAACAACAATAGGATCTATAACTGAACCAATATCTAAATACTTAGATGCTATTTTGCGCCCACATGTGCACAAAACATCAGCATATGTGCAGGACACAAGACATATAATAAACTTGGTGGAGGGTATCCCTTTCCGCCCGGAGCAACAATATCTTGTAACTCTAGACATAGAAAGTCTTTACAGCAATATACCAATCTCGGGAGCTCTACTAGCTGTAGAATGGTTTATGGAATATATGAATATAGACTGTAACCATATATTCATTATGAAAAGCCTGACGATAGTTCTGGAGGAGAATGTATTCGAATTCAACGGCCAAATGTACAAGCAAGTAAAAGGCGTAAGTATGGGCGCGTCTTGCGCACCTACAGTAGCCAATATATATATGGCCAAATTCGAGGATACATATATTTATAAGCAATAGCTCCATCTTTTGAAACGGTACTAAAATGGTCCCGTTTTATACATGATATTTTTTTTATTTGGGCAGAAAACATAGAAGTTCTGAAAGAGTTTTTAGCCTGGCTAAATTTATGTGATAACAACATCCATTTCACATCCACATATAGTGCCACCCACATAGAATTTTTAGACATCATTATTAAAAATGTGAATGACCAACTAGCAGTGGACCTCTATACCAAACCCACGGCCCGCAATACACTCTTACACTATGACAGTTATCACCCATCATCACAAAAGAACAGTATTCCTTTTGGACAATTCTTAAGAGTGCGCCGTAACTGCACTAGTCTTAGTGACTTTGACAAGAAGGCAGCAACAATGAAAGATACATTTCTAGCACGAGGATATCCCCATAAACTGGTGAGAAATTCTTATAAAAGAGCCAGATTTTTTGACAGACAACATCTGTTAACTCACAAAAAAGAAGAAACTAGTTCTGAATTAGTGTTCGTTACACGACACTCTATGCTGAATGAGCAGATACGGCGCATAGTATGCAATAACTGGCATATTCTGAATGCCAATAAAGACAACCAGGAAAAATTCCCAAACCGTTATTTGCTTATCGCAAAAATAAGAATTTAAAAGATCATGTAGTGAGGTCACGAATGCCCCTAACGAAAAAGCCAGTACAAAGAAGTATTGTGGGGTCACAACCAGTATTAGGTAATTTTAAATGTGGTATATGCAAGATTTGCCCTCAAGCCATAGAAGCTAGCTCAATTCAATTTAATGGACATACCATCACCTCAAAAGGCATGACAAATTGTAAAACGAAAGATTTAATATACATACTGGTGTGCCCATGTAGTAAAGGATATGTGGGAGAAACGGCACGCACTATGAATGTGCGCCTCACAGAACACAAATCGGCAATCCGTAATCAAAAGACCGCAGCACCCATTGTGCAACATTGTATGGAAATGAACCATCAAGCTGAAGAAATTAAGTGGTTCATTTTAGAGAAAATACAAACGAAGGAAGGTCAGATAACAGAAAACATAAGAAAGAGACGGAAGTTTTCTGGATTTTTACACTCAACACGTACAAAAATGGACTCAATCAAGATATGCCTTGGGAACATGCAATTAAATACAATCAATAGATGAGAACTGTGTAGGCTGTTTACATACATCTTCCACATTGCCATAGCTTGTGGATTACTTCTAGGTAATAGTAGCAACCGCATTAACAACCATGTATTGATATGCCAATTTTGGTCCTTTATTTAGGTCTTAATAATAATATATTACATCAGTACACGTAGGTGTCAGATGATATATCTGAGTACAGCTGCATAGTATAATCCTGGTGATGGTAACTGTGGAAGCATTTGTGTAACAGCTTATTCAGCTTTCATTGAAATAGGAATATATGTCTCCTACGTAATGTAGGATGACATAGCTACACGGGGTCATTGGATGCACTACTTAGAGAACCTTGAATGAGTATATTTATCCCTTAAGCCAAGTATTATACAAAAGAAGCCAAGTAAGGGAGAATATATCCCATATATCGACCATCTGAGTCGCAACACAAATTTACTATACGGTATTACTATCTGATAACAATAACTACTAACATCCAGTTAATATGGCGCATTAGATCTCATAGTATAATCAACCGACTAAGGATACGTATAAACATAACGTTTCTATCTCCATTACTTTCGTTTCACGTCCGCGCAGCTACGTTCTAGTGCGTCATGATTCACGGAGCCACTTTCATTTTATGCCGGCGTAGTCACGTTCCAGTACGTCGTGATTCATGTAGCCATGTGACCCATCTAATCCAATTAGGAGCTTGTAGAGAAAGGAGTAACCTACGCTTATAAACGTGCAAGCCCCGGATATACCAGCAATGTGAACATTCGCACGCCGTTAGATCGAGATCCCCGTACTGCTGGAAACAGGTAAGATATATCCAGTCACAAATAACTACGGGTGATAATAAGGTTGTTGCTTTTTCCATACTCTAAAGATATTGACTTAGCGTGGCATCTGGGGTCATTTCGATTAAATATAGCGCATAACAACATAGCGCCCGTTTTTTACAGACATGCTTAAGTTGAAAGATTCATGCCTATAGTTGTTTGCAATAAAAGTATAGAATTCATGGGTTTAGGGCTTAGATATAGATTGTATGGCTTAGGAGTGGCATCTGGGGTCATTTCGATCGAGAATAGCACATAACAACATAGCGCCCGTTTTTTACAGACATGCTTAAGTTGAAAGATTCATGCCTAAAGTTGTTTGTAATAAAAGTATAGAATTCCCAGGTTTAGGGCTCATATATAGATCGTATGGCTTGGGGGTACTTAATCCGGAAGAGAAGCAATCTTCGAGAATTCATTATCGGACTCCACGAAGTAATATGCTTAACCAAATTATAGTGTCATCACCCACTAAATAAATAGAGTCTGCACCTTCAAGTTATAAACACCTATGTACCCTTGTGACCCGCTGATGTATAATTACCATCTCTTCAGCTTAACACAACACTAAATGTTTCAAACAACATATAGGAGTATAGTGCCGTGATATAATAAATGACACCAAATATTGCGATCGGCAAATTAAGCTTTCATAAATAGGTGCTGTGATACGCTTTATATCATTCCCTATACTATAGACTGGGCAAGAACTATATAGGTCCGTGTTATCTAGTTATAATTGTTATCCGATTTCGCACGCCTGTCGCATAAGCATTTAGACTATCAGTAATTCGCAAGTAATCCTTTAGCTGCTGGTTAATAATGATAAATGGCTCCAACTACCGCTGAAGAAAGGATAGAGATAAAAGGAACTCGAGTGCATATACGAGCACTAAAAGCCCCTTTAATTATTTAAGATATAGTGCAACCTTGAGATACTTACTACCATTTATATTTGCTAATTAGTAGATACTAATAGGACTCTATGTTTTTTCACAGATGGCCTAAAACATATACTATCCACTATCAGGATACCTTGGCCATATAGGGACCTTTACAGGTATTTACTATTGTATAAACATAGGCTGTAAATTGGTTTATTATTGCACATTTATATTTTTGACGTAAATCCCCATGATCATATTGCTTTTATTGTGATTATCAGCTAGGTTTTATATTTTCTTCTATAGATTATGACATCTGAAACTGGACCGAACATCCTTGCCTAAATCGAAAGTACCTCTGAATTAAAATCGTAATATTTGAAATAGTCTACTGACTATAAAGATGCTGACAGTAATATATTAAGGTATAGAAGTAAGCCTTGGCAATTAATCTAAGTCTTTAAACTAAAGAACATCTCTAATTAGAGATATATATGGTTGATTTTCAGACTCGGGGATTCCATGTATTTTCATCTGTGTAAAACAGTGAAATTGGAGTGAGCATCCAATCGCATCTGGAAATAGCAATAGGTGATTGCAATATATATATATTTTTTTCCATGCATGTTTGAAGAGGTTGAGTTGGTACTATTCTCCGCTATATTCTATCACAACTGTGAGCATACAGTGCACTTATGGAAACAGGCCCCTTTTTGAATATTTAAGTCATAGGTTGCATGACTTTTAGATGCACAATATAATGGGATTGGGGGTGTTTTCTTGACTAACTTTTTTCACAACGCTCTTTATGATTCGAAAACTCTATTATCAGAACTTGGTTTTAACTACACCACAAATGCATGGTTTTTAATTTTCACAGATCCCTTAACAACACACCTGAACCATTAATATTTTTCAAAATATTTTTCAAGATTTTATTGTAAATAGACTAAATAAAATCACTATAGGACATTTGAAATACATTGACATTGTAGACATAGGTGTATGCAAACATTGAAATGCATTCAATTGTGTGTCCAATGCAGAGAAAGTCGAGACGGTGTCCTGACGAAGGCAACTTGCCGAAACGCACGTAGTTCCATCTACCGCTGACCCTCCTTTCAGTCTACATAAGATCTGGACTCTGTTAGAATCATAAGAAGAAAAAAAGGAAAAAAAGATTGTATCATTAGATAAGAGTATTATCATGCTCTAAGCTCTTATTTAGTTTAATCATATTTCATATGCCATTATATGTGCTGTTGCATTGTGATTTTATAAAATGTATTGAACTATATATATATTTTTTGAGATTCTGACAAAAAATTGACAAAATTTTATATAAAATGAAATAAAAAATATATTTTGTGATAATATTTCAGCACCATGTCATTTGATTATGTGTATGTTGTCCTGTTTAATTTTAAATATTTATGCTTGTGATTAGCTTGGTTCTTTCCCCTGACATTATTACCCAGAATCCCCTGCAAACCTTAAATTTAGCTAAAAAGTCACAATTTCCTCACATTTCTGTGTGGAAAAGTTGCGGGATCACTGCGCCTGCACAAATTTCTCACCACACAGCGTTCCCCTTGTATAAAACTGATACCTCACTTTTGTGAGGGCCCGAAGCAGAGAATCTGAAAACTTATAAAATGAAAAACTGAAGGGGAACCAAAGTGGGTCCAAAAGGGCAGTTTTATTTCATAAGTATTTAGACTGACTCTGCTTTGGGCACCCACACAAGTGAGGTATAATTTTTATCGGGAGACTGAGGGGAACGCTCAGTGGTGGGAATTTTGTGCCGGCGTGGTGATCTCACAACCTTGCCACACAGAAATGTGAGGAAAATTTGACTTTTTAGCAAAATGTGAGGTTTGCAAGGCATTCTGGGGAAGAACACGTTGGGAGAGCCAAGCAAGCCACACATCCCTGGACTCCGCCGTTGTCTAGTTTTCAGAAATGTCTGGGTTAAGTAGGTTTCCCTAGGTGACCACCGAGCCGGGACCAAAAACACAGGTGCCACCAATCACAAAACAACCTGTTTTTGCTAAGGGGGCACCTGCATTTTTGGTCCTGGGCTCGGCGGCCATCTATGGAAACCAACCAAACCCAGACATTTCTGAAAACTAGACATCCGGCAGAGTCCAAGGAGGTTTGCTTGCCTGGATCCCACAAAGTTTTTTTTTACCCAGAATCCCCTGCAAACCTCAATTTTAGCTAAAAAGAAAGTCATGTTTTCCTCACATTTCTGTGTGGGTAAGTTGTGGAATCACCGGGTCCACACAAATTTCCCACCACCCAGCATTCGCCAGGTCTCCTGATAAAAAAGCTATCTCACTTGTGTGGGTGGGCGAAGTGCCTGCGACAAGGAAGGGCCCAAAACATATTGTGGAGACCTCAAAATTATCGATTACAAAAGGACATGGTTACAAAAGGTCCTGGTTTTGCAAGGGGGTCATCTACGTTATTGGTCCTGTGCTCAGTGGCCATGTAGGGAAACCTACCAAACCCAGCTATTTCTGAAAACTAGATACCTGGGGGAGCTTAGGGAGGTGTGGCTTGCGTGGATGCCCCAACGTTTTTTTACCCAGAATCCCCTGCAAATCTCAAATTTTGCTAAAAAAATCACATTTTCCTCACATTTCTGTGTGGGAAAGTTGTGGTATCACCGGGCCGACACAAATTTCCTAGCATCCAGCGTTCCCCCAGGTCTCCCGATAAAAATGGTATCTCAATTACGTGGGTGGGCCTAGTGCCTGCTACAGAGAAAAAAAGGGTCAGTTTTCAGTGGAAAAATGTGATGTGTCCATGTTGCATTTTGACCCGTTTCCTGTCGCGGGCACTAGGAGGTCTACCCACATCAGTGAGGCACTGTGTTTATTGAGAGTCCTAGGGGAATACAGACTCGTAGAACAAGTGTTATTACCAGTTGTCTTCTATGCATTTCTACCTTCCAAATATAAGACAGTGTGTAAAAAAGAAGACATTTTGTAAAATGCCCACCAATTCACATGCTAGTATGGCTACCCACAAATTCAGAGATGTGCAAATAACCACTGTTTCTAAACTCCATATCTTGCTCCCATTTCGGAAATACATAGGTTTCTTTGCTGCCTATTTTTCACTCTTTATATTTTACCAAATGAATTGTTGTATACCCGGTACACAATGAAAAATCATTTCTAGATGCAGCTCAGTTATTGGCTCTGGGTACCTCGGGCTCTATATATCCCCACAACCAGAACGGTTTCATGGACGTAATGGTATATTGCTTTCAAAAATCTGCCATAATTAGAAGAAGTTACAGGTGAAAATGTAGGCATAAAAGGCTGCTTTTTTCAACTCAATTTCAATTTTTTTAATACAACTGTTGGTTTTAATGGAAAAACCTTGAAGGATCTACACAAGTTCCCCTTGCTGAATTCAGAATTGTATCTACATTTCCAAAATGTATAGCTTTCTAATATCCATTATTGGTTTCACACCCATTTCTACCACTAACTGGAAGGAGGTTGAAAGCACAAAAAATAGGAAAGTAGGCTATATCCCAGTAAAATGCCAAAACTGTGTAAACATTTTTGGGTTTCTGGCAAAAGTCTGCCTGGTCCTGGAAGCTGGTAAGTTTAGTACCACAAACCCTTCTTTGATATCATTTGCAGGGAAAAAATAGACACTTTCTTCTGCAGCACTTTTTCCCATTTTTCCTCCCCAAAACTGAAATTTACCTGTTTTTTGCCTAATTTCTTGGTCCCCTCCAGGGGAATCCACAAACTCCTGGTACCTTTAGAATCCTCAGGATGTTGGAAGAAAAGTACGTAAATTTGGCAAGAGTACGTTATGTGGACAAAAAGTTATGGGGGCCTAAGTGCGAACTACCCCAAATAGTCAAAAAAGGGTGTGGCACGGGGGGGCTGGCAGCAAAAGAGTTAACATCCAAACTAATGGTGAAGTCAGATCTTAAATTGTAATTCTGAAAATGTCATTTTTAGGAAGTTGGCATTGTCTTAGTTTAGCCATTTGGTGCCTGCTGCCTGTCTCTGATTGCATGTCTGGATTGGGTGACAGCTGGGCTTTGGGTATTTCCCCTAGACAGCCACACACAATGGTAGCTTAGGTGTGACTTGAGGGCCATCCTGGCAGGATGGGAGGGAGGAGCTGGACCCAGCCTCACTTATACCTGAATATGCTGTGTCACGTCCCCACACAAAGGGCCCCTGTATAAGTCTGGAGCCAGGGCAGGAAGGGAGGACTTCTATGCACTTTAAAGGCATGTCTTTGAAGACTCCCCCACTTCAAAAGTACCACTGGGTATAAGCACTGGCCCTCAGACACCACCACTTCAGTACACTTCTGGACCTGTGGACACTCTGCCAGGGAGAAGGATGGAAGTGCTGCTGAAGGACTGCCTCTCTGTTGGACTGCTCTGCTGTGCTGTGCTGACTTGCTGGCCTGCTTCTCTCACGTCTGGGTGAGAAAGACTCGACCTACATCACTTGACCCCAGAACCCAGAGTGACTCCAAGGGCTAACTGGCTAGCCTCCTGATATGAAGTCTCAGGGACATAAAAGACTTCCAACTATTGCACCCGGACTCTGCCATCTGTGAGTCTACCCTGCCAACTGGTACCATCACGGGCCTGGACACTTGGAAGTGGGCCTAAAGTGCTTGCCAGCAGAGCTGATGCATCTTCTCTGCTGAATGACGCATCCCTGAGCAGAACCGATGCATCGCCACTGTTGTGTGGATTGGATCTGTCGCAAAAGACTTGCAGCCCGTTAGCCTCTGGCATCTGGGACTGACACATTTCCTTAAGAACCGCCACTGCGCTACGCTTTTCCCATTACAAGCTCCTCTCATCCCTCATCGATGGCAGCCTTGACCACGATGACGAAACTCAGCATCGCAGCTTCCCCGCTCATCGTAACCGGCACAGTGCCTCTGCTGTGCCTCGCATCCTGAACACTGGACTTTGTATTACAATCCCCATCAACAGGATCCTTGACTTTGACGCATCAGGACCTCGCCCTGCAGCCTCTTTGCTTCTTGGAACCGACGGAACACTTTGGCTGCGAGACGCATCCACTCAGCAACCAAGATTAAAGTCCTTAGTTTAGCAGGCCTGTACTTGCCCCGTACTCCATCGGCCTGAACTTGAGATTTTGTCCCAGTCCGGTGCAACCTGATATCCCGAATAGAGCTTTTTGCTTTTAGTTGGTATTTTACTTAAAAACCTTTAAATTCAATATCTCCAGTTCTGGTTTATTTAGGGTTTGCCTGCTTCTTACCCTGATTAGGATTGTGGTTGCTGCTTGACTAGGGCTTATACCCCATTCAACCACCAATCCAATTTCTAACACGAACATATACATCCCAATGAAGGTTGCAGTGGAAAAAATGTCATTACAGTAGCTATGAGTGTAGCTCCTATATGTTTCTGTGGAAGTTACCCTAATATTGATAGGCTGTAACTGTTATGTGAGGAATAGCTCTTTATCCCTTTCTTTAAATCCGCAAGGCAGCACCTACGAGTGTGGGTGAAAGCAATGCACATTTGTAAGAGAGAGATGGAACACAACAAGAGGGAATAGAAGAGGAGTCCTGCGTAGAAATATTCTAAAGGAAAAATATGGTGGAAGGATACATCTTGTCCACAAAAACACTATAGGACAAATATATTCCAGAGGAAGAAGAAACACAAGGTTGGAAAGGAAAGACAGGAACAGAGATTTAAGACAGAGCAGAAAACCATTGACTCATGAGCAATCGACATTCTCAAAGCCACCTGTATTTTTATGTTATAGTATTCTTAACAATAAGACGGCTGTTAAAACCTTCTGCAGCACGACTTAAAATGAGGGATACATGATGGGAATGCCAATAAGGAAGCAAGAAAATGCCTACAGAGCCTGGAATTCGCAAGCAGTCTTCCATCGAGATACTAACTAACTCCATGCCTTCTCTGCTTCTGATATTGGTGAAATCGGGGGATCACTGACAGAATATCGAGGAGAAGAATATCGACCTGCCACAATATCGAGGTAAAAATATCGAGTGACAGAATATCGACTTCCTATCTACAAACAGGTAAGTACAAAAATATCGAATCCTAAATATCGTTGTTAATAATATAGGGGCTCATTACGATGGCGGGCGGAAGCACAACCGCCGTGCTGGCGGATGCAAAAACCACCAGTTACCGCCGGCACGCAGCAGTCCACACGCCCGTCCAATTACAATGCGAAAAGTAGGCCAAACACCGCCGGCAAGCCAGCAACACCGTCCGCCTTCAAAGTGCGCCCGTACACGTAGCGGCGCAGCCCAACTGACACACACCGTCCGACGAAACACGTCCCGCCCGGCGCATAAATTACGATGCCGCAAACAAACGGCTCCCACGGCTAAGAGACACCGCACGTGAAAGAGAGGCGGTAACACGGACGCAGAGCACGGACAACGAAGAAGCGGCACCCCGAGCATGAATCCAGCACTGCAGGCCCTTCCCATGCTTCTGCTGATGCACCACCAAGGACGCAACGTACCGCGGAGACGCAGGTAGGCACACACACAACAAGTGCACGCAAACAGCGCACACAGTGCAAGGGCGGAAAAAGCGGACAACCCCCACCAGCGCGTGTACACTACACATCCACCATTGCATCCACATATGACACACAGGCCAAATCGTAACATCGCGGAACACATGTGTACACACCACCTGGGACTAGGAACCAACCACCCCGTCACGGCCCCAAAGCGCCGATGACGCCGCCACACATGCGCACAACGCAGAGGCCAACCGCAGCGCCATGCATGCGTCGCACACAGACACAGGGACACAACCAAGCAGCACACACATCAGCCCCACCCCGAACGCTCATGACACGTGACAGGCCTGCCACAGACATGTCCCCAACGCCCAATTCACGGACAACACCCAACGCCACACAACCGACGCACACATGTCAGTGAAGTCACGCAACAGCAGGACACACCCCAGTGCAACAAACATGGCGTAGCACACAGCGGCGGCAACACCAACTAGGAGAAGCAGGGCCCCTTCGGGAAGAGGAACGCCAGTACCACACTGAAAAACCCATACCACCCTGCACATATGAACAAGACATATAAAACGGAACACCAAAGAGCACGGGGACCGACAACAGGTGGCCCAAGAATAACATTCACACACAAGGCCCAACGCAGAGCGGAAAGGCAGCCTGCCGCCCACACAAGGGAGAGCAGACAGCACTGAATGACCTTCCATTCCAACACCGAAACCACAGCCCTACGACAGAAGCCGGTGAATACAGCCATTGTCCAAGAATAGACCAACACAGGCATGCCGAGGAGACCGACCACAGGGCAGATAGCGCATATCACAGAAGCACACAACGGACGGGGAAGAAAGAAGAAAACACTCCCCCATGTCGGCCACATGCAAGTTAATTGGAAGGAGTCACACATCACTGACCTTGAACTGTCTGAGAAGCATGTGGGAAGAGGGCCTGTGTCCTCCAAACAAGCAAACAGAACACAAGTCCTGTCTCCCTACGACTACACAGAGCTCACAGCAACCTCGGAGCGTGCACATTGCAGACTGCACACACAGCCGGAGCACGCCACCACAACGCACCGCTGCGAAATGGCAACCGCAACACACCTACCCAACTACGACGAACAGCTCAAGCTGTACAAAACCAACCTGTTCCATACATTGGGATGCGATCTCCTGTCCCTGCTGAACGTAAGTTACCGACTGACTTACCGCATCACATTGTTCAGCTGCGTCATGCCCGTCTTCTACTGTCGGAGGTGTCCCTACCAGCATCCCGTCGAGATATGCCTCTCCAACCCGGCATGTCTGAAGGCGGACCTGCTACCACTACTCCTCCCTCTGGACGCACACGACAGGGCCTGCTCTGCCTATGGGGGCATGGCGTATGTGGCCAACATCGCACCCGCACTGAAATGGGACCACTGTGCCTCCACACGACGGATCATCGAGAACAGCTACATCGAATGTCACCCAGCATGCCCCATCATGGTCCTCCAAGGGACAACTTACGAACAACACCTTGACAGCCACCATCCGCTACATTGGCTGGCAAACATGTACACCACCAATGACATGGAAGCCCTGCTGGACGGCATCGCATACCTGACAACCTGTAAATACGTCGGACCACAACGCAGGTTCCCCGAGTGACCTTTGATGTCCAACCCCGCACCCATGCTTAGCTTCCGCACGGACTGGCCAGTCACCACCACAACAGCCATACCAAACGACCGGCAACTGTAACCACACCATCAACGACATCGCCATGACATCGGATATGACCGGGACATGCACACTGTTCCCCATCACATCCAGGAACACCGCATGCATCGTGGGAGGCAGTGGCATGGGCTCTGTGTATCGCACCCACATGGACGGAACTGCACGAACAACCAGGACACGACATGGATCCAGCGCCCATGGACACACACACCGCTCAGTGGACATGAATAGGTCGCCTGGAGTCTGTGGGTGCTGCACCCCTCCCACCCCCGCCCCGGGAATCCCATACCAGGACCTTTGCATGGACGACAAGTGCATACAACAACAACACGACCCCAGTGACTGTGACATGTCCAGTAACCACCACAGTGCAACAACAAGTGGCACGCCGCTGCATGCACGCAAGCCCATGCCCTGATGTCATCTCACATGCACGCGTGCATGAGGAACAACCGCAGCAAACCTGTCACATGGAACTGAGATGGACTGTGCCCATGATGCCAAGCGGTCTGGTAGGCTACATGTATACCGTCTGTGTCAAAGTCCGCAGCTCCGCAGCTATACGCAAATGTACATTAGCACAGCCTTGGCCAAGCAGATGTCACCCTGAAGCCCACATCCCACATGCAACAGCCAATCACATGTAACCCCACACCCTATCCCATTTGCAATCATGCTCAGTATATCCTCAACATGTATTCCGCTGCCAGTAGTGTCCACTATACTGCATCACAGAGGACAGAAGACTCAATATAATGTTTGAAACCAAAACTGTCTCCGCTGACTCATTTCACATGTACGAATGAGAGAGGATGAGAGTATGTGAAGTACACGGCAGTCGTGACATGACCATGTAGTCCACTGGTATTGGATGACAACGCAAATGAGTAGCACAACTGTGGAAGACACACATGTGCCGTGTGAAGTCGTATGGACGCAGTGCACAGGTGGGTGGGTGTGACGGGTAGATACGCACATGCCAAGTCGGAGCACGCCGTGTTGGGAGGGGTCATGAACAGTACACCACCGCTTCCCTGGGCATAGTGAGAGGACACCTGTCGGGGGGGGGGAGTGAACACGTGTGTGCACAGCAGCCGGGCACACGTACATAGCGGTACCAGGCGCACCTCAGCCCACCCTCTGTGGACAAGCAGGATCCTGTTGTGCGCCCGCCATGCCCCTTGACAAGGCACACACAGCCCCAGTCGACCAGGTGTAACCCCAACATAGTCAATCCGCACAGGCGATACAGGGCACGGGATGGCAGTGGAGCATGGTGTGTGAGAGGTCTCCTCGCGCTCCTCCTGGTCATATCACGCAGGCAATAGAACCTCAACGTCTAGCATGGCAAAAAGTCAAATGGAAGTGTAGGGGGACGCACCACAGCACGAGCAGCACTGACGTCACGGGAGGTGGCTCGCACCATCCCATCCATTGCCCATCATACCAACCACGCCACATGCCATTGCGACTAAGTGCAAGCGCGTGCGCCACCACCCCCGAGCCCTCCCCAGAGAGGCCAAAGAGTGAATGTGTGGGCCATCAGCCACAGACGGACGTGGCATGGCCGCAAGGGCAGCCACAGCCACTGGGTGTCGCAGGTGGCGGATCCGGAAGGCGAAGACTGTGATGCATAGTCCATGCAGGCCGGGTCTCCATTTGGGGCACCACGCAGGTGGACGGCGTCCCGCCACACATCATACCCTGAGACAGCCCACTCGTGCAACTGGACCCACACATACACTCCTTGCCCTCTCTGGTGCGAGCTTGGGGCTGCCTGTGCAAGCGCTAGCCTCGCAGGTGCACATGCATATTGGGGGGCGAGGGGAGGACATGAGGGCTGGGGCGAAGATGACCGTATCACTGTCAGTTAGTACAAGGGATGACCCAGATGTGGAAAGGAAGAGACGTGTTCCGTGTGTACTGCAACTAGTCGCCAATCCAACTACCCCCCATGTCCGGAATGTAAGCCCGCACCTAGGCTCGCCCATCCGCCACATCGAACATACCACCAGCACAACAACCTTCCCATCCGAAACACTGACTGGGGTGGCGACCAGTGAACAATCATGTGTAGCCTACCCACGCGTACATGTGGGCCCTCCATGATCCATGTCACCTGCGGCAAAGACATGACATGCGCAATGAGGGAAGTGAGGAGAGCTGTCCGCCCCACGCACAGAAGGTGCATCAGCTCCACAGACCCAGCAGCGAGTCCAGCAGGGGTCACATGTGCAGGGGCAGCTGTGCCTGGTGTGAAGGCACATGCATATAGACAGCACATCGACCAATGTGTAGTCTGCCCACATCCACAGTCCATCATCATGCGGACATAGGAATTGAACACAGGGCAACACATCTTAGTTGGTGCACCCACCGTGACCAACAATGCGCAATCATCGACGTACCCGCCCTGTGCATGGCCCCCCACCCAACGGAGGCACATCCAGTGCCACCATCCCACACACACAAGCCTTCCACGGAACATGCTGTGTCCAATGGTCAGTACAGAGTCAGCGCCCATCTGGTGGATCCTGAACAGGAGACACATGCACACACATGCCAGCTCCCACTATGTACGTCTGCCACCTGGCACGTGCAATGTAACCTCTCACCTGTGACGTGTGACTGCAAGCACACAGCCGTCTTGGCATGGGGCTGTCAATGTGGACACCTGTCAATGTTTCGGGAGGTGTGATCCGTACAGTGCTGTACATAGGGTACAGTGCTGACACCTACTACTGTCTCATATCCCCTCGTGCCACAGGTCCCACTTGTATTGGCCGCTCAGCCCGTGCCCACATCGTCGTCGTCGTGTGCCATACTCATCCAGCCTCGGAAGCAGTTCCATGCTCAGCAGACACTCATGTTGCCGTGGCGTTGCCGCTTGACGAATATGCAGTCAGTCCCCATCAGCACGCCCCGCAAGTCATTGGGGCCTAGATCCCCATGTGCATGCACATGGCAGTGGTATGTCTCACTTGCCATTGCCATTGTTGGGAGACCTGTGTAAGTGTATTGTGGCCGTGCCGTCCCAGCTTGACAGCTGGGATGTGGCTCATGTGCTTGCTCAGTCATGTCAGTGATGTGTATGCGAAATTGCTATGTGTCGTGTTGCTTTGACATGTGTCCTCTGCCATTTTCCCCAGGCGGAGACCGAACATTGACCACCCATACCAATTGCTGGCGGACATGGACGATACAGAGGTTATCAGGAAGTTTCGGCTGGACAGGCCAACCCTGCATCGACTGTGTGCCATGTTAGAGCCCCATCTCCGTCCCCGCAGGGTGTATCCGACTGCTGTCACCCCCACGGCCAAGGTGATGGCCGCCATGCATTTCTTCGCCACTGGGTCATTCCAGCACACAGTGGGCAGTGGAGGAGGGATGTCCCAGCCCATGTTCAGCAAGGTGCTGAGGGATGTACTGGCAGCCATGATGCTGTACCGAAACAGGTACATCAGATTCCCCAGGGCTCGTGAATTGGCGGCAGTGAAGGGTGCATTCTATGCCCTTGGCAGAATCCCACACGTCGTGGGAGCCATTGACTGCACACATGTTGGCCTTGTTCCACCACAGGCCACTGAGCACCTGTACCGCAACAGGAAGCACACGCACTCCCTGAATGTGCAAGTGGTGTGCCTTGCGGACATGGTGATCACCCACGTGTGTGCCAAGTTTCCAGGCTCGGCCCATGACGCACACATAATGCGCAACAGCATCTTGCCACGACTGATGGCCAATCTGCAACAGGATCGTGGCTGTATTGTCGGTGAGTATGTGGAGTGGTGTAGCGTGCTGGTTGTGCGATGCTGTCCCCTGTCCAGTTGGAATAGCAACGGTTCTCTGCGTCCCTCACACCCAGGTGACTCTGCGTATCCGAATGGGGCATGGCTGCTCAGTCCATTGAGGAATCCTCGCACCCCAGCAGACGATCGATACAATGAGGCACATGGGAGGACCAGACGTGTGGTCGAGCGTACCTTTGGCCTCCTCAAGTCCAGGTTCAGGTGCCTGGACCGCACCGGGGGTGCACTGGCGTACTCCCCACAGAAGGTGTGCCAGATAGTGGTGGCGTGCTGCATGCTGCACAATCTGGCCATTCGTAAGCAGATCCCCCTCATTGTGGATGACGGAGATCAACCAGGGCCCCAGCCCGCAGACCAGGACAGCTCGAGTGAGGAGGACAGCGGAGAGGAGGAAGCTGGGAATGTGCGGCAGCAGCTCATCGCCCGCTACTTCACTTGACGGTGAGTGTCCATGTACGACGGCTGATGTGGCTGTATCTGTGCAGGTGTGTGTGTGCTGTGTCAGGGTGGCCGTTTGTTCACTACGTGCTGTGTGTCAACGCTCCATGGCCAGGGTAGTATGCCACTGTTGGTGACTGTGGCATTGTGCCCTATTGCTCTGTGCGATGTGTGTACATTGCTTGTAGTTGTTGACATGTACTGTGTGATGGGTGTGTGACACACTCATTGAATGTGCTCCTGTTCTGTCTCCCACCCCTAGGTCCCTACAGGCCCTCCGGATTCCATTGCCATGCCACGCATCAGGTGCCTTTCCGCCCAAGGTGGCCGTTGTATTCCGTACAAATAAAACACAGGGCACAAACAGCAGTTAGTGAAAAAGGTGCATTTATTCCAAACTGTGACATGTGATTGTGTGTAAGGTGATGACAAAAGTGGTGCGTGCAGTGACAATGAGCTGTCGGTCATGGCTGCGTGATGCTCAGGGTGTACCCACTGGTTCTATGTCCATAGTCCAACACACACATGCCATCCAGCTGGCTGTGTGGAGTGGGATCGTAGAGCAAGCCAATGCAGTGGCTGGTCAAGGAAGGCTGGCGGAAGGCTGGCTGGCTGCCTCACTTGCGACTGGAGCGTGCGAAGTCCTCCCGGGAGATCTGTTTCCTCTTCGGACGGCCCCTTCCACGTTTGCGAGGGGGGGTGCCTGCTTGCGACATGCTGGTGGTTGAGGTGTGCTCACTGGCTGTGGACGCAGGGGAACTGGACACTGCTGCTCGACCCTGCGCCCCGGCAGGTGGTGGCGGAGGGGAGCTGCTATCCCTGGCCGTGTCCTCACCGCCACCACCAGCTGGCCCATGAGGTCCACGAGTTGACCTATACGGGCGTCCATGGACCTCAGCACCCCCAGCACCTCCCGCGTGTCTGAAGCAGACCTGACCCATTGTTCTTGGGCCTCCTCATAGGCCCCAAGGACTCTGGCCATTTGAGGCAGGGCATGGCTCCCAGGGGAGGCTGTTGTTTCCCTGACCCTGCTCCTCCTACCAGTCCTGCTGCCACCGGCCTGCCCACTAGCCACATTGCTCACCACGGTCCTCGCTGTGGCTCCCAGGGTGGATCCAGTCGGCCGGGCCACCACCTGCGCTGGGGCTGGTGCCAGTGAAGACGTGGTGGTGGTGGTGGCGGTGGTGGTCGGTGCGGCGATGGTGGCGGTTGCGGCAGTGGTAGTGGCCGCAATGACCGTGGGTGTGGCCGCAATGACCGTGGGTGTGGCCGCAACGACAGTGGCAGCAGGGGGCTGGGACTGTTCAGCAGCCCTGGATGATGGGTTGGTGGGTAGGAGGGGTCCTGGGGAGCGGCTGGGCCCTGCCACACCAGATGGGCCTGCTTGGTGGTCCGTGTCCGAAGAGGAGGACAGATCCTCCAGATCCGTGTGTCCTCGTTGGGGGCTTGTAGGCTGGCTGTGCTGGCTGCTGTCTCCATCCCCAGCATCCGGCAGTTCGTCACCTGTGGAGAGAATGAGATTTGTTATTGTGTTGCACCTGGCGAAGTATGTATTTGTCGTCTGACATTGGCAGTTCGTGCAATCTCGTACATGGGTTTCCCGGAGGCGAGTGTGTGGCTGTGGCATTTGTAGTTGTGTGTGCTAGGCAATGGGACTGTGTGCTGTGCACATGTGGCATGGGACGGATTGGCAATGCCGATGGGTGTGTTGCTGTGCCCCTACTCATTGTGACTCTGGTGTATGCGGGCTCCTGGCCCATCCTGGGTCTGGTTTGTACTTTGCTTTTGGGGTTCATATGGAACGCTTAGGAACGCATATGGCAACATGGGGGCCATGCCCCATATTCACATTTGGGAGGGAATATGCTTTTGGGGTTCAAATGGAACGCTTAGGAACGCATATGGCAACATGGGGGCCATGCCCCAGATTCACATTTGGGAGGGGATATGCTTTTGGGGTTCAAATGGAACGCTTAGGAACGCATATGGCAACATGGGGGCCATGCCCCAGATTCGCATTTGGGAGGGGATATGCTTTTGGGGTACATGCTGTAAGCCATGGGTGCCGAACGTGACATGTGTTGTGGCAGCATGACAGTGCATGGTTTGAGGTGTGTGCATGCTTGACATGGCCTGCATATTTGCTGTCTGTTGTGATTACTGGACATGGCATTGGACGCATCGTTATGGGTGAGTGATGGTTGTGTGTGTAAGCCAACGTATTGCAGTTGTCCCATCTCCTTGGTGTGCGTGCTGCCCTGTGCCATGTGCATCACTGCAGTGCTCGTGGGGGGTGTGGCCCATGTTGTGTGTTGTTGCTCACAGTGTGTCGTGCGCTTCATTGACTTCTGGCACATGGTTGGTCATGGGCATGTATCTTAGCGTGACTGCTGTATGTGTGGCAGCTGTGCGGATGACATGCCTTTCATGAGACTGGGGCTGACGGATGGGATGGATGGTATGTTGTATGTGCATGGTGTGTCTGTGTGTTTGATGGGTTCAGTGGTGTTCGTGTGCATTTCTGTTGTTCCGCTCTGTTGCGTCTAGTGTTGTTTGTCTTACATAGGCGTAGTTGTGGGGTGTGTGGTTGACAGGCAGTAGGGGCTACATGGACAGGACTTCAATGGTGTTTCGGTTGTGTGTGATGAGTTGCACAGTGGCTGCCGTGTGGTACTATTTTCGGTGTGGCTTGTGTATGCAGACGTGGCTCCTTGGGTGTTGCTATGTCTGTGATGGGTCATGTGGGGTGTGAGTCTGTTGTTCATGTCCGTGTGCACATTGTTCACTTGTTCGTGACGGTGGGCGGTGCTGCGTTTTCGTCTGCTACGTGACATGTCCCATGTGTTGGTCGTGTGCCGGTCCTCATACCTCCAGTAATCCAGCCCTGTCCAGTTTCCCACCTGCAGGTTGTTCGTGCGTGCACTGTACTGGATGCCACATGGCTCTAAGCGGGGGTGCTCCATGTTGCAGGTCTGTGGGGGTGGGGGGGTGTTGTGGGTCGTGGGGGTGGCTGGACACCCACTGACACCGATTGCTGTGGACCGTGATGTCTGCCTTTCGGCTGTCGTTGTGCACTGCGGTGGCTGACACGTGGCTGTGGGGTGTGGGGGATGCTCCTCCTTGCTGTGCTGTGGGACTAGGGGCCTGGTGTGTGTTGTACTTGGGCTGTCCACCGTCCCAACCACTGCACTTTGTGTTCCTGCCACTTACCTGTTACTTGTCGGTTTGTGCAGCTGTGGCGGACACATGGGTGTGGTGGGTGCTCGTTGTGGCGCTTCTGGCATATTTGGGGACCTGTTGGTGGTTACGTGGCTGGCTGAGTGTACACATGTCCCCACGCATCTTACAGTTGTTCTGTTTGGGCTGTGTGTGGTGGTGTCTGTTGCATGTGTGTGTCGTGTATTGTGTGCTGGACATGGGGGTGTTTGTCCCTGGGAGCTGTGGCATGGTGGTAGTGCATGTGAGTACATAGCGGTGTGCTGGTATACATTAGTTTGTACTTACCAGCCTCCACTCCCCCTGCTAATCCGGCGAGGATCTCGGGATGTATGATGACTCGCACCTTCTCCTCCCACGCTTTGAAGGTCTTGAAGAGCGCGGGATTCCCTCCGCCAGTGACGGCAGCCAGCTCTCTGTTTTTGCCCTCCTTCTTCTTGACCAGGCTCTTGACGTCATTCCACCGTTTGTTAATTTCGACTCTGTTCCTGGGCAGGGTCCCGACTGCATTGACCTGGTCTACGATCCGGTTCCACATTCTGTTTCTGGTGGCTAGTGGTGTGTGTTGGACCATGTTCCCATAGATTTGTGGGTGCACCTTGATGATCTCGTCGACCATGACCGTCAGCTCAATGGGCGTGAACTTGGGCATTCTTTGTGGTGCCATGGTGTTTGTGGTGCTGGTGCGGTGTGTGTTGTGTAATGTGCAGGGGGTTTGTGGTGCCGGTGTTTGGTGGTGGTGGTGGTGGTGGTGGTGATGTGTGCGTTTCTGTGGTGTGCTGTTTTCCTCGCTGTGTCACTGTGTCCTCTCCTCTCCTCTCTGGTTTGCAATGTTGCAAGGGGTTGTGGTCTGTGGGAGTGCTGCTTTTGTACTTACCTATGTGGGTGTGTCCTCATGGTCTGTTGTTTTCAGGTGTGTTGTGTCTGGGGTTCTGGCCTTTGTATTTTTTGTTTGTCCGGGGGTGTTTTCGGGATGTGTACTGTGCTTGTGTATTTGTGCGTTCCTTGCTGTGTGGACTTATTGGCCATGTTGTGTGCTATTGGTTTTGTGAGCGGATGGTTTCTGTGCAGGGACGTGGGCGCCATGGTTTCTGCCGTGTCGATTGGCATCGGCGTTGTTTGCGCTGGCGGGCGGTATATGTGTGGTTTTCCCGCGCTCATGGCGGTGCGATCGTAATTTCACGTGCGGTGTGTCGGCCGTGAGGGCGGGCGGTTTTGTGTTGTCGTGCGTGTTTCCGTCCGTGGCGGGCGGTTTGACTCCGACTCGGACGATGGCGGGCGGTATTTTGTGTGATTTTTCCGCCGATGGCGGTTTTCGGTTTGTGTTATCGTAATGGCGTGGTCGGTGTTCAGACGGTGTATGCGGGCGGATTTTTGCCGCTTCCATGCCTGGCGGATTTATTTACGCCGGGTATCGTAATGGGCCCCATAGTTTGCTAAAATATCGACTTTTTTAAATGTCTTAAAAGTAATATAAAATTAGTGAAATAATAAATATAATTAAGTAAAACATATTTAAAAAAGATTTAAAAAGGTTCAAATTAATAAATAATAAATGTAATGTTAAAAAAAAGAAACATGCATTTTTAATTTTTTTATATATACATTAACTTACTAATATTAAAAAATATTTAATATTTTTAATTATAAAATGTTAAAAACATAATTTAAAATATAATTACATAGATATATAAATAAATCTATAATATAAATATAAAAATAAATTATATATAATAAGTTAAAACATTAAAATAAATATTTTTAAAAAAAGATATTTGACACTACATAAAATATAACAATACTGAAAACGTTGCATAGCGTAGGGGATAAAATTACTATTCCCACTCCAGCGAGTGGTACAGTAGGGAAAGTGTTGGATAGCGGGTGGATAAAAATTACTATTCCCACTCCAGCGAGTGGAACAGTAGGGAAAATGTTGGATAGCGGGTGGGTAAAAATTACTATTCCCACTCCAGCGAGTGCAACAGTAGGAAAAGTGTTGGATAGCGGGAGGGTAAAAATTACTATTCCCACTCCAGTGAGTGCAACAGTAGGGAAAGTGTTGGATAGCGGGTGGGTAAAAATTACTATTCCCACTCCAGTGAGTGCAACAGTAGGGAAAGTGTTGGATAGCGGGTGGGAATAATGTACTATTCCCACTCCACCAAGTGTAACAGTAGAGAAAGTGTTGGATAGTGGGAGGGTAAAATTACTATTCCCACTCCAGAAAGTGGAACAGTAGGGAAAGTTTTGTTTAGCGGGAGGGTAAAAATTACTATTCCTACTCCAGTGAGTGCAACAGTAGGGAAAGTGTTGGATAGTGGGAGGGTAAAAATTACTATTCCCACTCCAGTGAGTGCAACAGTAGGGAAAGTGTTGGATAGCGGGTGGGAATAATGTACTATTCCCACTCCACCAAGTGTAACAGTAGAGAAAGTGTTGGATAGTGGGAGGGTAAAAATTACTATTCCCACTCCAGAAAGTGGAACAGTAGGGAAAGTTTTGTTTAGCGGGAGGGTAAAAATTACTAGTCCCACTCCAGTGAGTGCAACAGTAGGGAAAGTGTTGGATAGCGGGTGGGTAAAAATTACTATTCCCACTCCAGCGAGTGGAACAGTAGGGAAAGTTTTGGATAGCGGGAGGGTAAAAATTACTATTCCCACTCCAAATAGTGCAACAGTAGGGAAAGCGTTGGATAGCGTAGGGGTTAAAAATAACATACTTATAAATTAAATAATTTTTGTAATTAAATAATGAATTATTAATAAATTAACAATACATTAATTGAAAATACCAATAAATAAAAATTAATAATTACTTTAATAACATTAAATTACTTCACACCCTATTCCCCAATAAACACACAACCCACTCCACATAAAATTTCTCATAATTAATATAATTATCATTTAATCAATTAATATAAATTAATGACCAATTAATAATTAATTATCAATAAATTAATTATCAATACCAATAAATAATAATTAATATAACAAATTACCAGATCATAATTAATTAACAATAAATTAATTATCAGTACCCAAAAATAAAAATTACTTCATTACAATTAAATTACTTCCCACCCTATTCTCATATAAACTCACAACGCGCTCTAATAATAATTAATACAATTAATATAATTATCAATTAATCAATTAATAAAAATTATTTACCAATTAATAATTAATTAACAATACATTAATTATCAATACCAATAAATAAAAACTAATAATTACTTCATTACAAGTAAATTACTTCCCACCCTATTCCCCTATAAACCCACAACCCACTCCTAAAAGAATACACAGTTAACATATTAACAAATTAATTATTAATAATTAATATCAAATTAATAACTAATTAATAAAAAACATTACACATTAAACATAATTACCAATAATGTTAATTATTATTAATCAATTTATAATTAATTAATAATTAATTAATTAACACAATTGACAAAATAAATTATTAAATACAATGAATGAATTTAAATTAAATTACTTCCCACCCTATTCCCCTATAAACCCACAACCCGCTACGGAGTAAAATTACACAAAAATTAATTAACATATAAGTAATTAATTCAAAAAAATTCTTAATTAATATATTATAATTAAATTACTTCCCATCCTATTCCCCTATAAACCCACAACCCGCTACGGAACTAAAATACGCAAAAATAATTTAACATAAAAATCATTACTTTAAAAAAATTCCAACATACATTACAAACACAATATATACTTTTAACACATATACTAACACTTAAAACACAAAAAAAAAAAAAATTTTTACAACTATATTATGACTGTCGATATTACTAACTTCGATATTATAAAAAACGATATTTCTTACCTGCATTTCGATATTCTGCACCACTATATTTTTGTAAGTCGATATTTTGGCAACTCGATATTTAAAATTCGATATTTAGACTGTTTAGCGAAATCGGGTGCATTCAGGGTGGTATTTGTGTAGGCAATCAGCACACTTAAGTTTTGGCTTGTATTCCTTCCTCTGAGATTTCCATGCTGCTGATGACAAAGATTCGGGACTCTGCTTGTGTTTTATCCACAGGGAACTGAGTCACATCCTTCTACCTTCAATGTCTGGATCTCCATCAGTGGTCAATTAGGTAAGATGTGCAGCAAAATTGTCAAATGACTGAATTCTTTACTTATTAAAGAGACAAGCCTAAAGCCTCCATGTGAATGCCCCATGCAAAATCACTATTGACTGTTTTAAGAGTCATGTAGGGCTCTACAATGTGCTTTATTTCAAGGAGTTTCACAGCTAAAGAATCAATTTCCATTCTTTTTGATGAGGAATTCAGTAATTTCATTGGCATTGTCATGTAAGTTTGTAGAGCACACTGTACTTTTATCACTCTACTTGTGTCATTTCTATGTTGTGCAGATAGGCTTGGAAGCATGAATCAGATGTCAAGATGCTAGAAAGGGAAGCCCATACTGGCAGATGATGAGTATGGGTGCAAGAATCAGAGTGTGAGTATTGTACAGGAGGTAGGGTGCTGGCTGCTGAGTCTACATATTATGCCTTGCAGATTGTCTTAGGTTTTGGAAATAAAATGATTATACTCACAATGTTGTGTGTATCAGTGGCTGCTAAACAATATACTGTGATGATGCCATTGATCACTGTTAGACCTGTCAGTCTTAGGGTGGTCTTCCCCCAATCACTGTTAGACCTGTCAGTCGTAGGGTGGTCTTCCCCTAAACTTTTTGCCTTCATCCTCCCATTTTTCTGATCTTGCTTTTGTTGGTATTAGGACTCTGTGCACTTTCCAACTGCTGACCAGTGCTAAATTGCTTGTGCTCTCTCCTTTAAACATGGTAAAATTGACTTACACCCAATTGACACATTTAATTTACTTGTAAATCCCCAGAAAAGTGGTACCACCTGTACCCAGTGCCCGTACATTAAATACTAGTGGTGGATCTGCAGCTCTCCTTGTGTCACGCACCTAAGCAGCACTTTAAACATGACTCAGGCCTTCCATTGCAGCCTTTGTGTACAGCTTTAAACTGCCATCTTGGCCTGGCAAAATAAAACTGTTGTCAGCCCTAAACCTTCCTTGTTAATACGTGTAAGTCACCCCTAGGAGAGGCCCTACACAGCCCAGAGCGCAGGGTGCAGTGTATTTAAAAAGTTGGACTTGTACTTTTACGTTCTACATGTCTTGGTTTTGAAAAACATTCATATGTTTTTAGTACTGCAAGGCCTACCTCTCCAAAAGGGTAGTAGTAGGTTATCTTATTACATTTAATAAGTGATAACTTCCAACTGGGACAGGTAGGAATATCGAGTTAAGTGTCTAAAAACAGGGCATTTAAAACTTTTTTAATGGTAACATCAGATTTTAAGTCACAATCTGAAAATGCCACTTTGAGAAAGTTGGCATTTGCCGTCCCAACCATTTAGAGCCTGCAGCCTGTATCATGGCTCATATGGCTATGTTTATATGGCAGTTTCTTTTGTCTATTACTCCCAAACAGTGAGACAAAGGGGGAATGGGCGTTGTCAGGATGGTCATTTATGTCAGGATGAGGGGGAGGAGGTGTTACCTACCGCACTTTCACATCATAAAGACTCGGCCTTAGCACACTCACAAAGGGTTTTACACTAGTCCTTTGTTCCTCCAGACAAGTTGGGGCAGGGCAGGGAGGAAGACAATTCCAGAAACATTTATAGGTAGAGGACACTAAAAGCTTCTCCCACTTGAAAGTGGACACCAGGTATAAATAGTGGACTGTCAGACCTAACTCTTCAGTTCACTCCTGGTTCTGTGGACTCTGCCAGGAGGAAGGACTGCCCAGGTGGGAAGTCTGCCCTGCTGTCCAAGCCCTGCTGTACTGACTAAGGACTCTTCTGCTGAAGTGAGCTTCCCTGCTGGACCAGCCTGCCTGCATGGACCCATGACTCCAGGAACTCTCTATAGGTCAGTCGGCTGGCGCCCTGTTCAAGTCACAGGCACATAACAGGCTTCTTTGACACTGACACGGCTCAACACCTACGCCAGCGCAATGCATATCATCTCCTGCACCGACGCACCACAATGCAAGTCCTTGTAAGCCCCAGTGGCTCCTTTGACGCAGCTCGACTCCGACACCAGCCCTGCATGATGAATCTCATCCCCCTGTGCCGACTCATCACTGCGAAAGTCTCTGCAGCCCCCCGCAGCTCCCTCGATGACGATGCAGGACCCCACATTGCAAACTCCCATTGGCGGCTCATCGCACCACAGCTGCACAACACATCTTGATGCCCTACCTTGCATTATAGCTTCTCCTCGATAACTCTTCAATGTCGGCCTTTGCAGCTCAACATAAAGATTTCACATCTCAAAGCCCAGGCCACAAGGTACTTTGTCAGCAGAGGGAGCTCAGTACTGTATCCGGAAAGCGTTCCATCACATTTGGCCTGAACTTGTGAACTTGGACTTGGTCTAACGTGACTAGATAACCACAGTTGGCACTTTTTACTTTTTAGCGCTTGATTTCTGCAAATCCTTTGAAATTGCATATCTCTAGTTCTACTAACTGGATTTTTGTTGTTTTGAACTTAACTTATTTATTAAATGTTACTGTTTTTTTCTAAATTAGTGTGGGATTTTTCTTGCATACTGTTCTCACTTTATTACTGGGAGAGAAAATGGAATTAGGACATTGCTTCTCTGACTACAGACAGACTCCGCAATTAAAGAGGGAGTCATCTCACATAAAAATTTAATTCACACAGGGACAAAACAAGCCAAAAAATATGCAACCATCCAGTTGAGTCTTTTTTCTCAAACAAGTGTGAAAAATATAACTCATTTGCACAGGAATTAGCCCAATTGGGCATAATCCTAATCTGACAACAAACAAGTAATCCAGGCAAACAGAAGGGTGGCTTTGCTTAGTGGCAGCAAAGTGGGTGTTTTACCGTTGCAGCAGGCAGGGAACGGGAGTGGAGGGGCAGAAGGGGCTCGCTGGGGCGGGGCTTACAAAATAAATTAAAAAACCACTTACCTCCTCGCTACATTTCTCCTCAGACGTCTCTCCTACGTCGTCCCTCGTCGTCTCTCAGCCGAAACCAGGAAGCACACAGGCTCCCGCCCCTAAGCCAATCACAACTCTGCAATGCAGCACTGTGATTGGTCTGAGTGCCGTGGCTCGGTGCTCAGATGGAGAATGGGAGACTGGGTATGTTCCCCACCAGGCTGTATAGTGCAGCCTGGTGGGGAACAAGCAAAGTGCAGCAACCACTCCTCCTCCCGGACGTCACTGGAGTATCAGCCCCGCTCAACCTGGCTGAAGAAAAATGATAATAACAGAATAACTTCTGTTATTATCATTTAATTTGTTTTACACTGCTCCATGAGCAGTGGGGCAACGCTCCTCCACCTTAGAGGAGGAGCCCCACTTGTGTTTTGGCTCTGGATGAGCCTCCACACTCTAATGAGAGTGAGTGCAGGACCCCAGCCTTCTGTGGAACCAATGGAGTAGGGTTCTAAATTTTCATTGTTGTCATAAGAGTGAAGGATGAGGAGTGTAAAAACGAGCTTCTTATGTACTCTGTGGGGCCTGAGACGCAAGACATAATTTCTAAACTCCAGGAAATAGCTACTGAACCGTACAGAGGTTTGAAAGGTAGCTTGTAAAACAATGAGTGCAGGTGCTCAAAGCTGTGCTCAGAAGACCATGACTGGCACTATTTAATGTTAGCGTGCCAAATACCAAGACTGCTTAATCGTCAATCCACCTCAGACCTCTTTAATCCACTATCAGACATCCCTTTTATCTCACTCTTGCAGGTTCCTCCTTTTTCCCTTTCAGACTGTTTTCTGTCTTTCTCTTCCTCCTTCTTTCCTTTTGTGTGTTTTCCCTTTCTTGTTTTCGAAATGTCTTATCAGGAAAAATAAGTACTGGTCCCCAAAGTGAGTGCAGGTGGTACCCACCGGCAACCACCGGCTCAAATTAAGCACTGGATGTGCCTTAAACTCTTTGAGTCAAAATAACGGGTAAGACATGGATTCAATACTCACATGCCTGAAAGTATGCACAAAGAATTGCAAATAAAAAAGTATGGCTGTGAAGTCAAAGCTCTTAATGTGTTACTAATATTTCCATGTGCATCAGTGACGACTGATAAGATTGCCACCTGGCAAGTGATTTACAGACATGGCTTTTACGTTTAGGTCAAGGCTTGTACAAATATTATGAAAATCAGCAAAATTCTGAACTTTCACCCTTTTTAAATATAAACTTAAAACAACAAACGCAAGAAGAAATCACTTAAAAAGTATTTTAGAGGGTGTATAATCAATTATAACTGAAGAGTATAAAACAAAACAGCAACAGTCAAGCAGATTTGCCATGCTAAAACAGAATCGTGGCCATTTTATAGAAGTTTGGATTTAAGAATGAACTTGTGGCCCTTCAAAATCTCAAAACTATGAATCTCACTTAATGATCACCAGAGGGAGCAGCTGTGACCCTAGGGTGCTCCTTACCACCACTAGCACTGCTTTTGCGACCCGTGGCTCAGAGGTGGCACAATCAGTGGCAGGAACACAGAAACACCTTCTCCTTATGGACTAGTTAATAATATTACATTTTTCACTATTAGTGTGATATAAAAAGGAATACAATTAGCTGGAATATGACCTTCCCTGGCAGTTGAGGTAAGAAAAGAAATGCTTTTAAATGTATGTTGTGCTCGCACTTGCAGGTGTGTGTGTGTGTGTGTGTGTGTGTGTAAAAATGAGATCCAGGAATCCAGGAATTGTTTAAGTAGAATTTATTAAAGGTTGGAGCACCAATGCAACGGAGTAGGAACAAGACCTTCCTTGCTCCCGTCGTCTCAGCAACTGCCTTGTGGTTCCAGTAGAAAGAATCTGGAACACTCAAGCTAGCACTCTGAAGAACACTTTACAAAAGATACATACACAAATAATAACTAAACGTTAACACATAATGAAACTGAACTTACCCAACACAACACATCTTCCCCTCTAAATAAAATAAATTACAAAAATAACAGCAACAAAAAAAAAACTAGTTCAACAACTGTCCTCAATGCTGTCACACACGAAAACAGATAACTATTTTGGTCTATTCTGCACTCTTTTACTGTCCCCCTTCCATCAACTTTATATTGACTTCCCAAACCATCTACCTCACTTCCATGAACACCTCCTTCCACTGCTTCAGCACAATCCACCTCTTCTTCCCCCTCCTCACCTTCCAAAACTTCTCTCTCCCCCTCACCTTCTTCTTCCCTTTGGACTTCTACAACAATATCAAAATCTTCAGAAAAAATATTTGTGCCATACTGTTCTCTGACATTCAGACTACTGTCATCAGCCTGCGACCTCATCTCTCCTCTGTCAAACTTCTCAAACATCTCCTTATCTCCATTTAATACAGCAATTCTTCTAAGATTCCACACCATACCATCACTGAGTTGAACAGCATTACCCAAAACCTTAGACACCCTGAAAGGGTCTGAGAATTGGCTTTGACTCTTCCTAACCTTTCATGGTTTTTTAGCCTTCACCCACATGCCAACTTTACCTTCAGGATTACCAGATCCTCTATCACGGTCAAAGTTTTCCTTATACTTTTAATTAGTTCTAATCATTCTGTCTCTCACAACCTCCACAGGAACAGTAGAAACAGGAGTTTGTAACATCCACTCAGGATTGCATATGGTCCTTGCCTATCTACCTCTCATAACCTCAAATGGAGCTACCTCTAAAGCCTCATACACAGTTGTCCTATAAATCCACAAGGTTTTAAAAACGTGGTTTTCCCAATCTGAACCATTTTTAATAGCCAACTGAATATAATTCTTCAAAACTCTGTTAAATCTCTCAATCATTCTGTTCCCACTGGGATTATACAGAGAAGTAGTCCTGTGCACAATACCAATTTTACCAAAATAATCCTTAGCCAAATTGGATAAAAATTAAACTCCATTGTCACTGATGACCTGTACGGGTAGACCATTGTCTACAAAACCTCTGTCCATAAATTGCAAAACTTACTTAGAATCCACCTTCTCTACAATCTTGATCACAGGCCATCTTGAAAAAATATCAATAAGAGAAATAATATACTTAGCAGGTGTGCCAATAGGACCCATTATGTCAATGGCTATAGCGTGCCAAGTTTTTAGGTATTTTAGATTCACACATGTTGGGCTTCAATGTTTTTAAAGCCTTATCCAAATTGGCACACCAAACACTATTCCTAACAAGTCTTTCAATACATAGATCCATACCTGGTCACCAGTACCATTTTTTCACCCTTTGTTTAGTTTTAACAATACCACTATGGCCTTCATGACACAGTTTTACAATATCCTTCCTCATAGATACTGGAGGAATGATCCTATCAACCTGGTAAACTGATCCATGAACCACAGTTAATGTGTTTCTGATTTCCCAAAAAGGTTATAAGTCTTGTTAACCAAACCTTTCTTAGGCCATTCGAGCTCCAATAACACAATGAGTTGATGCAAATTTGTATCCAAAGTGTTTTGTGATTTCCACTCTTCTTCCTTCAATCCTGCTATTCCTTCGCCATACACCAAAGCCACTTTAACATCTTCCCAATCATTCTCACGATACTCCATTATGTCAGCAGGCATCCTTGATAAGAAATCAGCATTGCTTTTACCAGGTACATACTCAACTTTGTAAACGAAGTCTTGCAACCTCATTGACATCCTGGTGATTCTTGCTGATGTGTTGTACATACCTTCAGTGGATAAAACTTTCACCAAATGTTTGTGATCACTACACATCTTACATTGTTTACCCCAGATAAAAGGTCTAAAATGCTCCAGAGCCCAAACACAAGCTAGGGTTTCTTTCTCAATGACCGAGAATATTTCCTCTGAAGGAGATAGAGCACGAGATGCATATGTCACTATGGACTCTTTACCATCCTGATTCAATTGGGATAACACCCCTCCTAATCCATTGCTACTAGCATCCACTGTGATAATGTTTTCAAAATCAGTGTCAAATCCTTTAAGGACAGGAGCTTCTACAATGGCTTTTTTAATGTTAGCAAATTCCCTGCGACATTCCTCCGTCCAATGGGATCTCATTTTGTTCTTGAGTATTTGCCTAATGTTATATACTCTGTTAGAAAACCCTTGAACAAATTTGGAGTAGAATTAAACTAATGTAATAAATGACCTCCCTTCATCCTTGCTTGTAGGAGGTGGAGTATTTTGTATGGGTTCAACAATAGCCAGGTTAGTAGAGATGGCCTCACCACATAAAACTGGCTCAAATATGTAACAGCTTGTACTTCAAATTTGCACTTGGAATGCTCAACTGTCAGGCCCCTCTGATGTAGGATGTTTAACACATCAGTTTAAATATTATCATGTTCCTGCTTACTCTTACCATAAATTAAAATGTCATCTTGAAAACATTTTACATTTCTTAATCCTCCTAATAGTTGATGCATAAGTCTCTGAAACACAGCTGCGACTGATGCCAACCCAAATGGCATTCTTTGTTATTGAAAACACCCAAAAGGAGTGATAAACACTGTCAATGACTTGCTTTCATCACTCAAAGGAACCTGGTGATATGCGGCCGAATGGTCAAGGGTAGAGAAGCATTTGGCATCTTTAACTAAGGCTAGCATCTCCAAAATCTTTGGAAGAGAATATTTATCAATTACTATATTATTAATAAGATGTCTCAAATCTATGCATAACCTCATTTTCCATTACTCCGTCTTGCAACCACAACAGTAGAAATCCATTGCGGGGACTCAATGGGTTCAATAATGTCAGCATCCACAAGTTTCTTTAATTCTTATTCAACTTCCTCTCCTACCAGAATAGAAATAAGTCTAACCGTATGTGTTTTTTAGGACACACTTCAGGTTTTAAGATTATACTATGTTCATAATTGATCAACTTCCCAATTTCCCCACTAAACACCGTGGGAATTTTTTTTAACATTTCAGCACCCACCTTTTCACTTTCACCCATGAGGATTACTGGTTCCGGATTATTAGGGTTCAGTATAATACCTAGTTCTCCCTGATCCTTCCACCGTAACACTGCTGGACCCTTTTTTGCGACATACAATTTTTCAAAAGATTCTCGATTCTTGAATCTGAAAACTAAAGGCCGATACTCCAACATATCAATCTTTTCTCCAGAATATCCCTTGGGGTGAACGTCAGTATCTAATAATTTATGACCCAAATACTTAACAAATTTGGTTAACCACACCTCTTCATTAACAATAGTGTACGGAGAGCCAGAATATGCATACATCTGTACATTAACACCTCTAATGTACATAGAGCACAAAGGTTTCTTCCTGTCACTAGTTATGTCATCACTAATATTCAAAATGAATAGTTCTTTAGAATCAAATTCCTGTGCAGCACATCCTGAATCATCATTGGTAAGCTTTCTTACCATACTTTCACACTCATCATTGGAGTCCCCCTCATCCACACACTTCACCTTTAAACCTCTTTTCTTTTTACGCACTTTGGTGAAATGTCCAACCATGCCGCAATTAGAAAACTTTTGTTTAACAGCTGGACAGAACTTGCTAGACGCCAGATATGAGGCACTGCCACAACGGTAGCACCTCAAATGTTCCCTCATGGTGAATTCACAATTTTTTGAGACTTCAATTTTAGATTTAATTAATCCCTTACTTTTGACTTTACATACCATCTCCTCAGGTATGACCTTAGATTCCGATTTGAGTGCTTTAGCACTGCGGCTAGACAATTCTGCCTTCCTGACAGTTGCTAATATATCCTTAAGCTCTGCATTGCCATTTATCCACAATCTCTCTTGGATAGCAGGATCCCTAGGGTGCATAACTACTTGGTTCCTAATTAACTGTTCTTGTAAATGATCAAAGTTACAGTCTTCTGTAAGTTTTGTAAATGCAGCAACATATTCATCAACTGTTTCGTTCACCTCCTGTTTCCTTTGGAAAAATTTGAATCTTACATTCCCCATACATACTTTTGTCAATAAATGGTTGTCAAAATCTTTTAACACCTGATCGAAAACATCTGCATCACCAACCTCGATGTTTTTGTCATACGTCCATAAACTTTAAGACCTTCAGGTCCCACTCAATGTAGAAACATCTTTTTTTTACATCCTGGAGCCATTTTCCATCCTCATCTATAGTTTCTAAACAAATTGAGAATGTAAGCTTTCCATTCCACCCATTTCATGCATGGGTTCCCTCCTCTTGGCCAAAATGCTTGTGGAGGCTGCAATGTAAAATGTTGCACTGCCATAATGAATTACAGATGGTAAAAGAACAAAACAGTAGCAGAGTACAGAGATAAGAAAAACAAAAATACAGTGTCCGTTCTTCACCTAGGTAGGACTAGTTCGCTGAAGTAACAACCTTTATCAATTACAAGTGTACCTTGATCCCAACTTTGCTCAAAATTCTCCAAAAGAGCGAACCAAACAGTGTACACCGGATAAATTCCAGTCACAAACAACATGACATTCCTCCATCCACGACGCTCCTGTAAAAGAATTCACTGATCCAAAATGATGGCATGCTGGACGTAGCAGATGCGTGACCTCCTAATGTGAGGTGAACACACAACAGTACGCTGCATTCAAGAGTAAGGAACAACCGTAGTTCAACTTTCTGAACGTGGTGACAATGTAATGATGGTACTACGTTGCCACCTAGCAACTGTTGTAGAATTCAAAGGAAGGTGAATGATTCTAAGTTCCTCTTGACGTCGGGTAATCCTATTGCATCTCAAACAAAGCAGATCCTTCCTGGAGTCTTCCTTCGAATGACACCAACATCACACAAGCTTACTAGAATCCTCCATGCAGTTAGAAAAATGCCAAAAGTAACACCGAAAAGTAACTTCCCTGAGAGCTCTAAACTCGCCGATCCAAAACTTCCAGAGAAACACTGGAAATTTCCGTAATTCCAGATTTGCACACAATTCCTTCGGGTTCTTGGTGCTCCAACAGCATTCGTCGCCAAATTTGTAATGATGAGGTCCAGGAAGCCAGGAATTGTTTAAGTAGAATATATTAAAGGTTGGAGCACCAACGCAACAGAGTAGGAACAAGATCTTCTTTGATCCCGTCTTCTCAGCAACAGCTTTGAGGTTCCAGTAGAAAGAATCTGAAACGCTCAAGCCAGCACGTTTAAGAACACTTTAGAATAGTTGCATATACAAATAATAAATAAACGTTAACACATAATGAAACTGAAATTACCCAACACAACACTGTGTTTATGTGAGAGATAGTGTGTGTATGTGTGAATGTGTGTTTGTGTAAGCATATGTGTGAGTGAAAGTGAAGGTCAAAGGGCATGTAATGTCACTTCCGCTACCCCAGGCATTTTGGTGAATTGACGTCCATGCTCAAAACATGACCAAAAGGCTGGTTTTTTTCTCTGAGAAAGGCCAGGTGGTAAACCTTGACTGCAACATAACCACAAAAGCATTCAGTTGCAGGCATGTGCACAATCTGAGAGTTTTGTAATGCTTGTGCTAAATGGCACATGCCAATGCATGTGCCACTTGCTAAGCTTAGCGCCTACCAGTGCTGTAGCATAAACAAGTAGTAATACAGAAAGCATGGAGACCGTCTGACACCGATTTCAAGAAAGGGCGAGCCTCTGAGAGATCACCAGGAGTTACCAGTTCTGATTTTTGAGAACGTTCTAGTATACCCAAGCAGGTATGTCAGGATGGCGCTCCTGGGTGAGCTCTGCTGCTGTCTTTCGTCACTCTGCAGTTTATGAATGTAATGTGGATGCACAGCCGCCTGCCTCCCAGGCCAACCTCTGTCCACATCCTCGGCAGCCTTTGGACCCTGGGTTTTAAGCTGCAGCTCGGAACTCTCATGCAGGTATGCTACAAGTTACACAGAGCGCTCCTTGTGATCTTAAGCAGATGGCTGACTTGTACAACAGTCTTGCTTATATTCCAGCTTCTTGTGTGTTTCAGGGAAAGGACCAAAGCGAATGTGACACTATTTATTTATAGCTATTTGGGATTCCAGGCATGAACATGAATTCAATAAAAGTTTTAGCTGATAATACAGCCTTGCATATTGATATATAGGTTATTTAGGTGTCTATGTACCATTAGCTTACAAACTGAGATTTTGTTTGGACCAACCCCACATTTCATCCTTCCAATGCTGATAAAAAATAGTATCATAACACCATTCTTTGCTGGGAGTTTAGCCCTGCGGCAGTGTGTGCTACATAAGAACCGGTAGGTGATCATACCTAATAACAGTCCACCCTAAGTGGGTAAATTAAGAATTGTATTTTATCTTGAAAAACAAAATTTGATATCCCCTATTTCAAGTGTTAGTTAAGAAGGAAATTGAAACTCCCCCGATTTTAGTTTAAAATCTCCCGCTTCTCTGTTCACAAATGTTAGTATGTATGTATTCAATTTAATAATTATTTAAATAAGCTTTAAACCACTGTTGCTCAAATGTGAATTTAGCTTGAAAAAATAAAAGACAAAAGGCGTTTGGCAAAACAGGAACAGTTGGTTTAATTATACGCAGCGGCCGGGAGAGCAGACAACAGAGTCAGGATCTGAAAACTGTCTCAAAGCACATTGGTTTTGGCCATCATTTTAAGGCAGAGGCAGGATCAAATTTCAGAGGCAGGAGAGGAACTATTACCAACAGATGGACCCTCCACATCCGCAACCATACATGCGGACGCGAAACCAGCAGTACTGGAAAACATAGAAAGCAATCTGGGGCTGACTGACCTAATACCGATCTACAATCTTTCCAGATATAAATTGTCCACAGAAGAAATAAGTCTTCTCAGTAAGGGACTGTCGTTTGTCCCTAGTACTAGTTTAAACTCTTTTAGACTTAACAAGGACATGTTTGCCTTTTTTAGAAAGGTTAGACTGAAAAAATACATGTCGCTTAACATTCGACCTGAACAAGACATAAATTATTCAGGGTGTAAACCACCTTCAACATTTACACCTACTTTGGATATGGTGGGACCTGAAGTTGATATCTTCAAAAATCTGTCATTAAAGAGCTACAGAAAATCACCAAGTTTGTTCCTAAAGTAACCCCAAATCTGACTTTTCAGGAGAGAAAAGCTTTGAGGACACTACAAAACAATTCTCACATCACTATCAAACCATGCGATAAAGCCGGGGGGATAGTGGTGATGGACACAGACCAATACACTGGCAAAGTGGAATCTATGTTGCAAATACCAGAACATTATCAAAAAGCTAATGCAACAGCCTTAGTACGTCTAAGGAGACAAATAGAAATGGTAACATCAAAAGCCTTCACAGATGGGTACATCTGTCAAAAAGAATTTGATTTTCTTAACAACACCAATGTAGTCACACCAGCCATATATGGAGTCCCCAAAACTCACAAGAATGTATTAGATCCACCTCTTAGACCTATCATTTCGTCAATCAATTCATGTACCGAACCATTGCCAAAATATGTGGATGCCTTCTTGTGCCCTCTAACTACTCAATATCCGTCATACATTAAAGATACAGGGCACATGATACCTACATTGGAACATACCCCCTTTGACCATGAAAGACAATTCCTGGTTACCTTTGATACAGAGTTGCTGTACACTAATATACCCCAGGACCTGGCCATGGAGTCTGTGGTAGCTCTATTGGCCAGAGTTCCTGGGGAGAGACCTGATAACTTCATTTTAGAATGTCTCAATATCGTGTTATACCAAAACTTTTTTGAGTTTAAAGACACCCTATACCAGCAAATCAAGGGGACTAGTATGGGGGCATCTTGTGCCCCAAGTGTAGCCAACATCTTTATGTGGGAGTATGAGCGCACCCATATATTCAATGAGATAGCTCCTTTTTATGAGAATGTAACCTACTGGCATAGGTTTACAGACAATATTTTTTTCGTCTGGACAGGAGAAGAATCAGAATTATGTGATTTCATAACATGGGTAAACCTAAGTGACAAGAATCTAAAATACACTTGTAAATATTCAGCAGACAAAGTTGAATTTTCAGACATATGGATTATGGGAAGACAAGGAAAGATAGAAGTAAGCTTCTTCAGAAAACCTGCAGCCAAGAATACCATTTTGGAGCATAGCAGTTTTCACCCGGCATGCCAGAAAGACTCCATCCCCTTTGGGGAATTTTTAAGAATTAGGAGAAACTGTACCACCATGGACACATATATGGCGCACGCAGAACAATTACAAAAGCGTCTCCTTCTTAGAGGCTACCCCAAAAGACTAGTGCGTCAATCCCTGAAACTGGCCAAATATTACAACAGAGACGCCCTTGTCACGGGCAACGTGAAGCAGCCTTTAGAAAAGTTAGTGTGTGTAGTTGACCATTCCAGTATAAACCATAAGATCAAGCAGATACTAGATAAAAACTGGAAAATACTCACTGTAAATGAAGAAGAGATGCAACTGCAGAAACCCACTGTAGCATATAGGAGGAATCCTAATTTGAAGGATAAATTGGTACATAGTAGATCTAAGTCCCAAGAACAAACCAGACAACCTACAATCAATAGATTACCTCCAGTTTTAGGTAACTACAAGTGTGGCCAGTGTCATGCGTGTGATTCAGTGATTTCTACGCAACAGTGGCCATATGGTGGCAAATCGGGCAAGCTGAGACAGATGACAAACTGTAGAAGTGCCAACGTCATCTACCTGATCCTTTGCCCCTGTGGGTTAGGTTACATAGGGGAAACAGGCAGGGAGTTCCGGGTTAGGTTCTCGGAGCATAAGTCTGCCATAAGGACACACAAGCTTCAAGCCCCTATGGTCAGACATTGTTTGGATTTTAAACATCAAGTAAATAATTTGAAATGGTTGATTCTGGAACGTGTTAGATACACGGCAGGCAAGGATGTGGAAAAGACGAGAAAAGAAAGGGAAACGTACTGGATCTACACACTTGACACAGTACGCAGAGGTTTGAATGAAGAAATCATTTGGATAGTGACCTGAGGATGGTGACCTTGTGCCCCTAGGAGCACATAATCTGATTCTTGATCCATTTCAGTAGCAGGTACTTACGGTACTACTGTCTAGGTACCATGTAGGCAGATGGTACGCTTCTGGCCGTAAATCCAAGGTGCAGATAGTTGTAGTCTAAGTCCCGACTGATAATGGGAGCTGTTGTATTTGAGACTCTTCCATTTTTTAATATATGTCACCTTTATGGGGGTTGATAATATACACGTGCGTTGACTATCTAGCAATATCTTGTATCTTAGCCTTTAGCAATTCAGTGCCTATGAGACCTTATAGATACCGTTTAAGTTTTGGATTTGAAACACAGTCCCTGAAATATCTAGGCAGGCTAGCCATGCCTCATTTGGTATTTGAAATAGCCGATAGCAGTCCGTATTTTTATCTCCCCCGTGAAAGACGTTTTTTAATTTTCACCCTATTGGAGCCCCTTTATGGATGTGAGCAAGTTGCATCGTTTCTATATCACAATTAAGTCACCCACAAGAGTGTCTGCCAACAAGAGACTAATCTATGGTAAATGAGTTAGGAATAGGTTAGTGTAAATGATACTGCATTGGTTGGTGTGGGAACACGGCTATACATCCGGGATAGGAAACGACGCGATGCCAGTCTGCCTTGATATCATCGAGTGTTGAAATTTACACTCACTGGAATGAAGACCAGTATTTACTCCAATATGGAGGCCAACTATATTCCATCAGTCTTATGATCCTTTTTGGTATGTCACCATATATACATATTTCTTTGAATTGGGGCATTGCCATTATTATAATATATTTATTTTACTGTGTGAACATTGATGATGATATCCTATCGTCTGTAGAGATAGATATTTACTATTTGATTTCATTTACCACTCCAATATGTCGCCCACACGCCGGCGCATTAAGCAATTCAAGCCTACACCTCTCAGAGCCAGTGAGAGCGAGATATCGCGAGACAGGTACACACACGAGGCGCAAGCGCTATAAACAAGCATTGGCATAGCCAATAGGTCTCGCCTTTGGGACCTTATAAGTGTTTAGCCATGCAACACTTGATGTTGTTGCACCAAGGATATTGTGCTGGATAACTAAACACTTATAAGGTCCCAAAGGCGAGACCTATTGGCTATGCCAATGCTTGCAGTCATTCTACATAGAGTTGGCACTGATGAAATTTGACCAATTCTGTAGGAAAAGCAGAAGGAAAACCTCATCTATTCAACATGAACAATAAGCGAGACAGTTTCCGCAGACAGCAGTAGCCTGGGGCTTGTGGGAAATATAAAAAATAGTGTTCTAGGCGGACAAATTGGGTAAGGGGGTTCCTTATGCCCTAGGAAGATCAAATGTTTTTTTCACATTATTCCTCCGACGTCTGCCATCAAATTCTGGATTCTAACCAAGCAGTCTTCTAGGGGTGCAAAGGAGAATGGACCTGAAACACTTTCATTTGGAATTGTGTGCTATCAGCATGAGTCCATTTACACAGGAAGCCCTTCTAGAGATCAAATAAAGAAGACTTGTATACATTAAATAGCACCCAGCAGTGAACGTTGCTAGGCCATCATAAAGACATTAGTGATTGGCTGAATGAAAGACGAATGAAAGACGCCTCTCCAGACAACATGTGACTTCAGTACTTCTTCGAACCATTGCAGGGCCCATATCCTTTTCCACCATGGCTGACTGTTCAGCAGCTAAAAACCATGAAAAACCATGAAGAAAATTCACCTGTCCGCACTTTCTCTGTCCACCCCCAACAGCAGTTTGTCAAAGAGTGTAACGGGGCTGTCTTGTACCCCTCCCTACCTTTACAGAAGCGGGACTGGAAAGCTCCCAGCCCTGAGATTTTAAGATAACAACAGGAGCACAAACTTTACATTTTGGAGGAGATGGTTCTGGCGTGAAAAGAGAAGGGCCGTCCCTGCTCACAACCTCCTGCTTTCGTGACAAAATTCGCCAGTTTGGAGGGGGACCTCCCACATATTCTTAACTTGTAGATTAAGTAACAAGGAAAACAAGCATTGGCATAGCCAATAGGTTTCGCCTTTGGGGCCTTATTAGGGAGAGAGGTGGGACTGGATTTAGGTGGAGGGAGAGAGGGGCGGAGTGGAGGTGGAGGGAGAGAGGGGAGTGGCGGGAGAGAGGGGGAGTGGAGGTGGAGGAAGAGAGGGGGAGTGGAGGAACAGGAGGAGTGGAGGAGCAGGAGGAATGGAGGAGCAGGGGGAGTGGGGGCAGGCGGAATGGAAACTTTAGCAGGGCAGAAACCTGTACTGGGAGGGTTCATAAGTACTGTGCATGTACACATTCATTATGCAGCAAAACACTGTTTCTTGTTTGGTATATCTGGAGAACTGAGTTCCCTCTAGGGCCACTATATTTTGGGTCAAGGAACAGCAGCAGTCATCCATCCCCGCCGGGCCTGCTAATGTGCTGGGCCCCGCATCAGAACCCCCAAGCCCCTTCCCTGCATTTCACCTCACGCACCGTTCCTATCTTTAGCTTGAGGAGGTCACCTTGGTCTCCAGCGGGGCCATTCTGCAGAGTCAGGCAGACCGTCTTCACATGCTCATGCGGAGGCAAAGGAAAGCAAAATCAAAGATGAGGGGTGAGGAAGAAACTGCGTGCGCATTACGGGGGGGTTTTGGTGGGGTGGGGGTAAGTCCTTGTTCATGAAGCCAGCCAAAGGGAACGATGCACTGAAGGAGATGAGGAGCGACCTCCGAGACGGACATCCCCCTCCCTGATACACACTGCCGAGCTGAGTCCCACCAGGGGGCAGAATGAAACTGTGAAAAACACCACAACACTGACAACTGCAGAACAGACTGAGCGTGTAAGTGCGCCAAGACAGGACGGCATCTCTCACAGCATGAAAGCACCACCGCCCTCCCCACATCCATACCTTCATCCATCCGAAAGCGGCGGTGCGAGCATTAGTTCCTACAAGGCCTCTTCATTTACATAACTTGTCCCTTCGAAGCCACTGGAATATTTTAATTTAGAAAGCACCCAATCAAACCTATTATTATGCAATATTCCATGTAAAAAGTATCAAATTCCTCCCTCCAGCACTGGTGGCGACAATTAGTTTTCCACATCGCGTTCCACAAGCGTTTATATTATATATCAATGGGGACAAACAAATGTTGCTTTTTACATCACTGGCTGGAAAGCGCAAAATAAACTTGGATCTAATACGCCATGCTGCTGCTGCAGCATTACAAATGCATTTAATCAGCGCGCGCCTCGCGCTGAAAGTAAAAAAAGCAGCAGGGGGAGGGAAGAGAAGAGGGGGCCTGCGCATGATTGATTCCCTTGCGGGAGTGAGCAGGAACCATCTGTTTGTAATTGACAGATGGTTTAAAAGCTCGCTCCCGCAAGGGAATCGCCAAACGTGCAAGCGTTGCCATTCAAAGCAATGCAACGCGTGCACGTTTTTGCCTGCAAAGCTGTGTCGATTACAAAAGGTCTTTTTCCTAAGCAGTGCATGCGCGCTGCGTAGGCGAGACCTAAAAAGGAAGTTACTGGAGCAGCCATAGGATTTATGGGGAAACGCCGACACTCTGTGGAAGACATGATTGATGTTAGGATACGAGTCTGCATCCAGATACACGGTAATTATCGCTGGTAGAGGATTTATTCCTGCGAGTGTTAGGAGGTAGCTGATATCCTTCTTTGACCGCTATATGTGTGCAAAAATGGTCTCAGTTTTTATAAAAGAGAGCATGTTCGAGTGACCGCATTTGCAGTTTCTAACATATATCCGAGTTGGATTCTATGAACACTATTGCAGGGCAGTAATGTGGATATTATTATTTTGATCACCCTTAACTGCTTGCGGCATAGCTACTGTGTGCTCTGAGTGTCTTTTGGGCACTTTGAATTTACAGTGTTAAGGAATTACAGCTAAATAGTTTACTAAGACGGCGCTCAATAAAATAGCTGTATTTGCCCCAGGAAGTCGCTTTGCCCGGTCCTTGCAGACACAATTTACTCCAATAGCAAGCATGGTTAGGACCATATAGGTGATATAAAGTAGCTGGCATACAATAATTCTGTGACGTATTTCGCCATAGCCATGAGCTGTGTAATATAACCATCTTTTGCGCTGCACTAATTTGGTGAAGCATCTTGTTACAGCCATGAGCTCTGTAATATAAATAGTCTTTGCATGGAACTGAGGTATTGTCATTCTTTTTATAGCTCAGGATGATCATTTAACCCTATTGGACTGTCAGCTAAATGGCGACTCTCTGCAGCTGCTAAAATCACGGACGTAAGAGAGCAGGCGAACTGCCTGTGCATTAGGGTGAGATTGCCTCATTGAATTTTAGGGTTTAATAGTACACGATTTATACATAGGGACAGACCCCAATTACAGTTCCTTGTTCTTTTCTTCTTTTTCAGATAGAAACAGGTTGACATCCGTATAGTTATAATAACAGACAGGGTCTCATTTGGAGTTTGACTTACTGCCTGCCCATTTATTGGGAGAGAAATAGACCTAATCAGGTTTATATTTTATTCAACTTTTATAATCACTTGTAAAAAATCTTTTCACCAATATTCTTTATCTATTTGGCACCTTTCTAAAACTCGGAGACTTTTGCTTGCATCACGGGCTTATTTGGTTAAGTCTTTTCTCCTTTTTGTTGGTTGTACTCTAATTGTTGAACTATTTGCTGTTTTTCTTTGTCTCACTGGGCTATTTGGTCATTTTTAAGACAAAAATGTAATTTCATTGTGTCATGTAGCATTCCAGCCAGGGCATCTCATTTAAGGTATACATGAGATAACTATCACACCCTATGGATGGTTGCGATAAGATCACATTTGCCTATCTCTAGCGGGTAGTACTTGGATTAAGTAACCTTTAAAAATGTTTATGAAAATAAAATTTCTCCCATCCCCTTTATCTGTCGGTTTGACCATTCAATGTGTCTCATTTTTTCAGATTAACCCCACCCAACACTCTCTTGAGAATTAATCGACTCAAAACTGGTCCTGATGAAGGTGGTTTTATTAGGGTTCCACCGAAACGTGCGTTGACCTATATCTAACATACTGGAATCCTGTCAGAGACACATACAAGAGAAGAAACTGTTGGGACGTATCTGCACAACGTAGTTAAACCATCAGTGTCTCAATTCTGACCTATTGGATCCCGCATATGCTTTGAATTGTTTTGTTATCATCTTTTAGTGTTGTATGTATGATAGGATGGATGAGTTAGTTGATAGGTATGATTGCAGGTTTGATGGATGAGTGTGGGGTTATCTTTGTAGTTGTCATTTTTGCATTTGTATTGATTATTTGTTTTTTATGATATTGTACTGTCTGTTTTATTTAGTCACGTTAGGCCAACTGAGGTATTAAGCCATTTATGAAGCTAGGCTCATAAAATGTATTGAAGTATTGATATTATTGGATTGTTATTTATGGTGTATGTTTCTTCTATGTTTAGTGCCAATTTATAATAATGAATTTTTGAAAAAGAAAAAAATATTTGTATAAATAATAATTACAGTTCTATGAACTCATTTCGGTTTCTGGAGAAATTTTGGGGATATGTTTGATGTATGAGCCTTATTGGCCAGTTGTATAAAGGATCTAGGTCGGTTTAGAGGTTCTTCTCAGCTTCTTGTTGCTTCCCCCTCCTCTAGGACCTAAAATAATATAGGGGGTACCTTTCTATCTATTAGGTTCGGCCATCATTTTATACATTACACGAAGTGTCATAAAGTAATTTGTACATTCCTTATCAGACAGAACTCAGAGTCTAGTCATGGGGCCATAAATGTGGTCATGTGATAAGAAGTGCAGGTAGGTCTCGACCTTGCGTGGACACAATGTGGAGCCAGTGGATACGTGTCCAGATGTCTTGCATGGGAAGTGCATGATCACTGCATGTAGTGTGCATGCTGTGTTCTGATTGGCTAAATGTTCCTAATTAAGGGGCCGATTACAATGCGGTCGGAAAAGGCTCTGACCACATCGTAATATGCCAGTCGGATTCCTTTCCGACCGCTTCATTACAATGGAGGTGATCAGAAAGTAATCCGAATGGTCGTTCCGGCTGGCTTCCGACGGGCTCGGAGAGCCCATCTGCCAGTCGGAATGCGGCCAGTAACCCCAAGGGAGGCTCTTTCCGCCCTTGGGGTTACGATGTTGGGTTTTGGCAGCCTTTTCGTGCCGGCCTTTCCGACAGAGAAAGGCTGTCGGAACTCGACTTTGGGGGCCCCCAGCAGGGCCCCCTTGGGTGCATGGCCTCTGGTTGGATAGGTGCCTCCCGTTGATCCCTGCACCTTGTGGCAGGCACCTTGAGATGCCTGCCACGGGGTGCAGGGATGAACTGCACCTCCCATTTTACAATAAAAGCATGTATTCCGGCCGGTTTATGGCCAGAATACATGCTCCCATTGTAAGATATAGGAATGTGACTGAACAGTGTTCAGTCGCATCCTAATGGGCCAGGCGGGACCATCGACCGGGTGTTGGGTGGTCCCATGACCGAGACGATGGGCGGAGGCAACTCTGCCCGACATCGTAATCAGTCCCTTAGTGTGGCATCTGACTTTATGGTGTTTTGGGAGTGCACGCCCCTCTGGCCAAACGTGTTTTATTGGCGCCAATCTTCTAACACCATTGTGGTGTCAATGCCTATCTGTGGGATTCATCTGGGTTTTTCTGCTTGCGAGTTTGTCTAAGGGTTACGTGTCACCCCACTTGTGATGTGTCAATCATTCGCTTCAGGCCTAGGTCGCAGGACCTGCCTGACCATGCACTTCTGATTCGGATGAGTGGGAGGTCATCTTGGGTGAATTTGACAACGGTGATGCGAGTTTGGTGCTATACGTACATATATCATGATGTGCATTGATGTTGTATTTTCCAATATTACCACCACCATGGCATTCACAATGTACCCCCTTGCCAGAGGGTCTTCACTAAAACAAAACTGGTGCTTTATTATATATTAACTAACAAACAACTTTAATCTTTCTCTGAACACTTTTATTTCACAAGTGTAATTTTATTGCAGTGCTTTTAATTGGTATTTATCATTTCGTATACCAACGTCCCAAAACAATATTATAGATGTATTTCAGTCTTACCTGCAATACAGTAATTGTAAGCTGGCCATTGATAGTGGTGACATTTCTTTTACGTAGATGTAATCTACCACAGTTTCTGCCATTTCCCTTTCTGATTGTTACACGAAATTCACAAGCTTACACCACGTTGTGCAACTGAGGTTTCACTCAGAGAAAATCGATGGGTTCATGACAAAAGCATGAACTAACAGAATGTGTGCACCTATTGTTTGGGTCACATTAGATTTTGCATAATAGCACATCATTTTTTGGGCATTTCATATAATTTCCACAAAGGAGATTATGCAAATTTCTCCCAGGGATACTTAAGACTTTACCCATTTTTGGGACTGGCCTACAGACAGCTCTAGCTATGCTACACTTGGCGGTATTGACTTACTTCACCCACCCACTCCTCCATTGTTCCCTGCCCCTTCCCATGGCGTTTGTTTTTGTTTTCCCCTCCCCTCCCCCTTCCCTGCCCACTCTTTGACAGGCCTTTAGCTGGAAGTATATTTTTAAGGGGGTCATAGCCCTCAGCAACCACCATACATTAAAGCTGTGCTTGAAAGGTGCTAATACTGGTTGTACTGCTAAATAACAACCCCTAGAATATCATGGTACAAGAATCTTGAGGACAGAATATTAAAAGGTAAGTGCATATAGGGAAGTATTTACTTACTTATCGATATTTTGGATTCAATATTCTGTCCTCGATATTCTGTGCCATTGATATTCTAGTTTCAATATTCAGGGTGCACAGTGTGATCCTATTTGAAGGAATATGTTGATTATTTAAGGTACGTATTAAAGCACACTCAATCAGCTTTTCACAATCCAACTTTAAATCCAAAACATTAGATGGGATTTTAAGTAGAAGGATGTAACGTTGTAAAGTAGGCTGATTCGCAGCTTTGTGTATTTTCTAAATGGTTCAAGCTTTGTGCAATGCAAAGGTTATCAACAAATTATTTTTTTAATAAGCTGGCTTCAGCTCAGAGCCCTCCCTCCCACACCTCTTACCCAAGGTGTTGGATGCACAGCCTCCACACTCAAAATTGTTTTGCTGGAGGATGTCCTACCTGGGACATTCTGCATCAGGAAATAATGACACCTGGAAGGCCTGAAAGGATCAACCTCACCTCAAGTAAAGTTAGGAACTTCATCTGTTTCATATAGTGTGGACTTTCCCAATTCTGACCCTATTTGTAAGTAAAGTTTTAATTTAACTCACCACTAATTTAAAATAATTTTGCAAAGTGCTTACAACATATCCATAAAGAACATTTTGGGTAATTGGTGGTGACAAGTATGTTTTAAACATTTTAGGGATGCAGCAATGGCAAAAACTAAATAGAACTCAGATGTAATTTTACAAAGGAAGTTGGGAAAGTCCCACAATGAATTTCACTGTAAGGTTGTGAGAAAAGATGAATAGTTCAATTACATTTCAGAAAAAAGTACCAATCAATGCTGCATGGACTTGAAGCACGCTCCGACATTGACAAACACCCCTCATAGTTACAGGAATAGGTGTGCCATAGGTGTTGTACAAAAGGAGACCTTTGTTAGATATCGACCAGCAAACAGGTAGGCATGGTTCAGGTTAGGTGATTGTGTGAGCCCGGGATCGGTCCATTTGAGGCCTGTGGCCTGACTGAGGACACCAGCAGCCGCACTGCCTCTAATGCTCTGAGTGGTGGTTTTACAGTTTGCATCTATGATCTTGCTCTGTGATAACATCTCTGTTTGATGCTGCTTGCATTGGTATGCTACAGAGCCCTCCACTTCCAGAATTATAGACATTCTCTACCCTTTCACATTCAGTAGACTTTCATAGGACCCTCAAACTGGCACCCTATATGTGGCTAATATCGCTTGGACGAGCATACACTTTCAGAGTGGTGATTATAGAAAGTATGGAAGCTTGCCATTTGTACTAGAAAAGGAAAATATTTACTTGCAGAGGGATTGTACAGCATTACTACAGGTGCAGATAAAAGTCAAGCTTTATATTATGAAACAGTTAAGAGACTGCCATATTTGAATGTACACTAGAAAGCCAGATCTCCTCCTTAATAGAACTTTATCTTGTCAGAAAGTGGGTTGCATTTTCCAGGGACTCTACCAGCAAATGTAGACATGGCTGATATGCATCAAAAGATATGACATCAGCACTTTTCAGTAAGAACATATACTAACAAATAACAAGGTGTTGCCATTCGCAAAAAGCAATGTGGATGAAGTAACAATGGTTAGACCTTATTAGGATTTTAGAGGTCACTATGCAAGGTAATTTTGGGATCTTACACTAAGATCCCGTTTAGAAAATAAAGTGCATAATTGTGCTTAGATATCATATTGTGCCAGGTGTATTGGCCAAAACATGATAAGCTATAAATTCGACTTAAAATATCTAATCACCACTTCTCTACATGTGTCTAGCTCTTGTTGTGCGCCTTTAGGCTCTCTCTTATTTTCTCTATTCACTCTCAATCTCCCAATCTCTGCCCCTGCTGCCTCTATCAACCTTTTTCCAACTATCGCTTTCTGTTTGCTGCTGCTTCTATTTTCTCATTCCTTCCTCTCCTGCTCTCTCTTTCCTTTTCAATTTACTCTCCTTTCTTACTCTCAATCTTCTCTCCTTTTCTAGAATCTCCTCTTTCTAGCTTCTCTTCAATCTTCTTTGTACTTCTCAATATTTTTTATTTTCTCTCTAGCACTCTTCTTTATAGACCTTTTATGGCAACTGAAACTTTTGCTTGGCTGTAAATGGCCATTAGCAGCACCTGCCGTTTTTTTTAACCACTGTGCTTTTCACTGTTCCCCAGGCCCAGTAGCCCACCATCCTGAGGCCTCCTGGAACTGGAGAAGTCGCCAATGATAATGGAACAAAGAAGTTAATGCAATGTGGCTATCGTATCCCTGCAGCTTGTTGTCAATTCTTGTTGGACGGGACATCAGGCTGCATGGAGTTGGTAGGTTTTAACTGCTTTAGGGTAGACAACAACCCACTGATGTTCACCACACTACTTTCACAGTGCAGAGGACTTCAACAGGTTTTCCACAGTACTGGTAAAGAAAATGCTTATGATTAAAGTCGACATGCGAGGAAATGCTTCCCACGAGTCTGAAGTTAGATTTTTTGTTTCACTGTATTATGCATGTAAGAAATTGGCTTACTGGTTAAGTGAAACCCTGCTCAAGCTGGAATCACAATCCTTGTCGGGGGGGAAAGTCACAAGCAATCCCTTAATTAACCTGTGCTCAAACTTGATGGAGCTTGGAACAGAGCAGCTAGGCTTAACTCAGAGGCAACATGTGTAGTATTTGTGCAACACTTCAAACAGTAATAAAGTCAAGAGACACCACAAAAGAAATCCCACAGCATATTAGAAAAATAGAGTACATCTTAATAAATACAAGACCAAAACAACAAAGATTCAATCAGTAGAACCACAGTTATGCAATTTTAAAGATTTAAGTCAAAATAGCACCAAAAAGCATGCCAACTGTGGATATCTGGTCACACCAGACCAAGACAAAGTCACCATAATCCTGGTTGCGGAGCGTTGTGAGGTCCCACATTGGGATGTGTTGCACAGCCGAAGTGATGCGTTGGGTCTGAGGAGCTGCGAGGCTGCGATGCAAGGTCCTGCGTCATCATCGAAGATTCCATTGACAAGGGCTTGTGATGCGAAGTCCAGCATCGAGGAAGCATCGCACATTCGAGGTCATGTGTCGGTCTCGAGTAGCTGCAAGGTCCTGGCGCTGGAAAAATCCATGCATCAGAGGCAATGTGTTGGGTCTGCTCTGGATTGAGCTGTGAAGCAGAGGGGATGTGTTGGTTCTGCTGGATCCATAGACAGGCTGGCAGAGCACCTTCAGGCCCACTTCTAATGGTCCAGGAATGGGATGGCACCACTTGGCAGAGTAGGACTCACAGTTGCGGAGTTCAGGTGCTAGTTAAAAGAGTCTAGTCCTTGCAGTCACTCTGGTGGTCCTGGGTACCGGCTGCAGGTTCACTCCTTCTCACCCAGGCAAGAGGGCAGCAGATCAGCACAGCAGGCAGCAGTTTTTCAGGGCAGCAGTTCAATAGAGTGGTAGTCCTTTCAGTCCTTCCTGGCAGAGTCTACCGCAGGTCCAGAAGTGTACTGAAGAGTTGGTGTCTGAGGTCCAATATTTATACCTGGTGCCTTCTTTGACGTGGGAGAAGCTTCTAGAGGTTCCACTTTGAAGTGCACAGGTTTCCTGCCTCCCCTGCCCTGTTTCCAGACTAACTACAGGGGGTATGGAAACCTTTGGTTGAAGGCAGGACACAGCTTATTCAAGTAAAGCAGGCCTGTGTCCAGGTCTGGCCTCCCATCCTGCCAGTGATGGCCCATGCAGGCACACATAAGCTCTCTATTGTGTGTGGCTGTCTAGAAGGAATGCGCAGAGCTTGACTGCCAACTACACCTAGTCATGTGACCCAGAGACATGCTACGGGCATTAAATGGCTAAGGCAGGAAAATGTCAACTTTTTAAAAGTGTCATTTCCAAAATTGTAATTTAAAATCAGACTTTACCATAAAAGGGATTTTTCATTACAATTCCAAAGACACCAATCATGAACTGTACCTACTCCCATTTGGAAGTTACAGCTTATTGAATGTAATAAGGTAACTCCAATATTATCCCATGGGAGAAGTAGGCCTTGCAATAATAAAAAAACACATTTATTAGTTTTTCACTATAAAGACATCTAAACCTTAAAAGTACATACATTGCACCCCGCCTTGTGGGCTGTTTAGGGCCTACCCTTTGATGCCTCGTCAGGGGTAGCAAGCGCTATATAAATACAAATGCAATTACCCTAAAGGCAATATATATTAAAAAGGAAGGTTTAGGCCTGCAAATGGTTTATTTTGCCTCATCGAAATGGCAGTTTTAAAACAGCACACACAGACTTCAATGTCAGGCATGAGGCATGTTTAAAAGGGCAACTGAAGTGGGTGGCACAATCAATGCTGGAGGCCCAATAGTGGCATTTAATTTACAGGCCCCAGGCACATGTAGCACCACTTTACTAGGGACTTATAAGTAAATTAAACTTGCCAATTGGGGACAAGTCAATGTTACCATGGTTTAAGAAGGGGGCACATGCACTTTAGCACTGTTTAGCAGTGGCAAAGTGCACAGAGTCCTAAGGCCAACAGAAACAAGATCAGAAAATTATGGAGGAGTAGGCAAAAGGTTTGGAGGAAGACCACCCTAAGACTGAAAGGTCTTACAGTGCAGCATGCTGTGCGCACTGAAATTACACAGCACAAAAAAAGTGACAGCAGATCACGCTAATGGAATCGGCCGGGAAGTGTCCTATGCCATAGTGTCCCTACATTTTTCCTGATAACAGTAGGACCACACTTGTTTGACTAAGCTATCTCCCGTGAAAGGAAAGGCTCCCTAAAGCCTCTAAGACACAAGGCCTTGCAAATGGGCTAATTCTGATAATAAGGGTATCTGTGGTATCTAGGCCAGGGATTGGTCTGCATCCAGGGAAACCTTCCAGGCCCAGACATTTCTGAAAACAAGATACCTAAGGAAATCTGGGATGGTGTAGTTTGCATGGAACCCAATACTTTTTCTTACACAGAATGCCCTGCAAACAACACATTTCAGCTAAGTCATGGATTTTCCTGATATTTCTTTGAAGGAAAATGCCAGAATCTGTGAGGATCCATAAAATTGCTGGCACACAGTGTTCCCACACTCCTCCCAATAAAAACACTACCCCATATGTTCACCATATTTTATGCATTTAGTACATTAATTACATAGGACCTCATAACAGCAATTTCTCAACTAAGACCATAAATTAGATAAAGATAAAACAGAATTTCAAAGGAGTCAATGCATTTCAAAACGCATTTACATGCTGCACAGATCTTTAATTACAATATACAAAAATCAGAATATGTTAGTCGATTCTGTGGAGATGTTTAGAGAGGTCAATTATAATACAAATGCTTTCAGCCACAGATACCCTGATTATTGTTTCGATAATATTTGGTTCAAGGAGATTAATCCTCAGTGTGTTGACCCTGGCAGGGTTATGTAGATATTATACCATTTTTTAAAGATAGATAGTACGTGATAGCATCTCTTTGTGACTTGGCAGGCTATATTGGGTCATTTCAGATTCACACTATTGTTAGTTATGGTATTCGCACCCCTCTGCAGCAAGCACATTAACCAAACAAACTATCTGGCTCCTGCAAACAAAATAACGATCTGCAGAGCAGATACATTATCTCACCAGGCTATATTTCACAACAGGTCAGTGTATGGGCTGGAGCAATGTTAGTCAAATATAGCCGTACCTGACTTGTGATAACTCTGCCACAGCACAATAAGCTCATCAAAGCTCCATGCCATTTTGGAATCTGTAGTTTCCTGATTGGACATTGCTTCTGAATGATGACATGTTTGGGTAGTGACAGCCACTTATGTATCAGGAATAGGAAATGTCATGAAAGTTGCTGGCTTAAGAACAACGTAAGTCAATGTGCTGTACAGCTGTGCAATCTCTTCACACAGCAAATTCTTGTTTGACATACCATGTGTGAACGGTGAGAAGGGAATTCAGCTAATGTCCATTGAATTCTTGGCCTCTCAGCTGTGACAGTGAACCAGGGTTGATACCATTTTTCACATCAGCTCCTCACATACAACACTGTGGCCTCCCATAGGGGTCTATCATATTGCTTCTACTTTACAACATTTACCTAACCTCCTTACCACACCTGATTACATAATTTAACCTCACCTGGTATAACTATGTAGATGACAGCCAAATAATTTTACAAAATGGATGGTCTGAATGACCTCTGCTATTAAACGTTAATGACTGACTTTGGGCCATAAACACATGGATAATTGATTAATAACCATCTAAAGCTAAATACAGCAAAGACAAAGCTTATGACCTGCGGACAATGACCAAAATACCAACCTACCACCATATGGCCTAAGGAAACATGAGGCTCCTCCAGCAGTATCAAGAGAAGTCAGAAACCTAGGGGTAACCATAGATTCAGAACTATATTTGATACCACATGTTAATATAACATAACAGAGTGCCTTCTAAACAATGAAAACTCTACATTGCATCCTCCCATACCTTGGATGCCAACAGAAACTGCAAGCCAACTTCATACTCATAATCTCCAAGCTTGGTTATGCCAACAGACTATACCTTGGTGTACTGTTGTTCATAATATGCAAAATACAACTCATCCAAATCACTGCTTTAAGATTTCTTCTCTTCTTTCACCCAAGAGAACACATGACTCCAGTCTTGCAATCAATCTACTGACTGTCAATAGCAAGAAGGGCAATGTTCAAGGCACTTTGCATTGTTCACAGAGACTCCAAGGAAAAGGACCGCTGTACCTACAAGCTGAAATCAAGCAATTCAAATACATCTGGACCCTGAGCTCCAGGCTTTCACCACTTATCATACCTCTTTACCATAAGAAATCTGTGGGAGGCACTGCTTTCCTAGTGCAAGCCGCCAACCTCTGGAACACAGTATCAGCCAGCATTTGAAGCATCCAGGAGTCTATACACTTCAGAAGATAGTTGAAAACATGGCTATTTCCAAGACAACTACACCACCACATATCCCGGCAACAGAACCTGGAAAGACAATCTTAGCTTGTAATCTACAGATTGGAAACAACTCAAACAGCAAACTACTTTCAATAAGCAGGTAAGTTAAGGAGCGCTGACCCACACTAATACTAATACCATAACACTCAGTGGTTAGCAACCAACTATAACTTACACCTCTTACATTCAATTAAGGCATATATCTATGAGGGTTGTCCATCAAACAGTACTGTGCAGCCTAAATGCATCACTAAATGAACAGACATGGAATAACTGAAGAGATCTGCCATACACTACTGGTCAATTGGGGAACTTTAATCTAGCCATGACTGCAGGTCCCAAATATCTATACACTGGCCACTTCTTTACATCTCACAATTGCTTTTGGATATGAGATGATAGTAACAATGTACATCCGAACAGAACTCTCCACTTCTCTCTCCCTCCAACAGTGCCAGCTCTGGCCGAGAACTAGCGGGCATATTAACTTTTTCTGGGCTAGCCCCAGTGCAAAAACATTTTTGGTATTTACTAATCCATGCAAATCCACCTCGCATGGCTTTGCATAATTTAGTAAATACAAAGTAACATAAAGTAAAGCATATCACTGCCTTGTGTTAACTTGTGTTAACTTGTGTTGGTAAAAGTATTCCATGGGTAGAACATGGGCGTTCTCTGGCATCCACCCATGAATTTTGGAACATTCCCGGATTTACTAAAGCTAGTAAACCTGAGAATGTGTGAAAATGCTCAACCTTTCCTAGTTAGGTGTAATGAGGAGAAATATCTTTATTTCTTCTTGTTACGTCCTCATTCTATGTGTGCTGCACAATGCAGAACTCATAGAAAGAGGAATATGCCTCTAAGGATTGTTTTTGAGCAGGAAGTTGTCCCTTCCGCCACAGAAACAACTCTGCCTGTAATGTAGGCATCCTTGCACCATGGTGCAATGGGTGCCTGCACTGCGCTAGGGAGCACAGAGTGCGCAAGCCCTAGGAGATCGAAAAACACCATAGCTTTGTAAATATGGCACATTTCTACTGTCTGGCTTTCACGCAGCGCAGTGCAGCAAACTGCCATGCTGCATTGCATTAAATGTAAGTAAATGTGCCCCACAATTTCTGATTGGACAACCCAGTGCACTAACCAGCTAAGCAGACTATAATCATAAAAAATACCATGATGGGACCTGCAGAGCTGGTCAAAGCTGCCAGCTTACTGAAAAAACAAAAACTGCACGTCTGCATCTCTCACGCCTCATCATCCACCACATTGCTACATGCTGCGTCTCATTTCACAATAACAGCACCTCAGTGGGTATCACGCATGACATGTAAACACTTCCCACATTGGATCATCAAACAAAGACAACATCCTTCTAACCACATACCAACCTATATGGCATAGCTTGCTGCCCATGGAGGTAAGAACTTCAGTGCCACACATAGGGGTAGTAAGTGCTACACAAATGTGCAATATAATGCAATACATTATAAATCACTTGTGCATCACCAAGATTCGTTTTGATCCTATAAAAACTGTTGTTTTCATCACACTTCAGAGTTAGAAAACAAAATGTAAATGTGCTTCATTTGTGCTCTCAACACTGCTGGTGTTTGCTGAAATATTTGTACAGTTCATTTAGTGTATTTAATTTTTTTATGAATTAGAAAGAAATTGACATCTTATAGTATTTCTTTTCACACTCTCTGTATGGAAGGCCATGGGAATTATGCGATTCTGTGCACATGGAATTATGAGATTCTGAGTTGTCTGCATAAGCATGAGTTTACCGTATTTGCCACACAATCCATCCTCTGCTGCATAATCTGCAGATTTTAAGAAAAAACAATTTTGTTTCTAGCTCAAATAAATCAAAAGTTAGAAAATGCTGCCACACGTGCTGCCATGCAGTGGAAGGTCCTTCTCAAAGGTTGACTGGTCACCCTTCAGTTACTTACAGCTGTATATATAGAACTGTTACTAGCGAAGTGAAACCTTTGCCCATACAGTTCTAATGCTAACATGTGTAAAAATGGCTAAATATTGAAGTGATACTATTAACAAATGTGCCAAATTAAGCTGCATAATTTGTGTTTTCTTGCCACATAATTTAGTCAACATTGCTGCATAATTTTGACCTCCCCTGCAGCATAATTCCAGTCGCCCTGCCAGTGCCCCAGAGTGAATGTCACTTAGCTCACTTCACAAAATCCTCTCACTATGCAGTCAAAGGAGGAAAAGTAGATAACACCTCCACGTTAAAAGAATAAGAAGCAATTTGTCAGAAAACATAGCCTGACATTAAACCTGTCCAGGCAGCAAATGTAACGAGATAAAAACAAAATGTAAAGGCATTTTTATTGCACATTCACCTTCTGAACTCCCACACCTCTATACTGTGCCAGCTGCCTCTGTCGTTTGGGAAAGCTAAAGATTATTATGGGCTGGCCCAACCCTCAAATGCCCCCCGCCCCCGTTGCTGGGGCCCTGCTCTTTCAAATTTTCTCTTTGAACCCATAATAATTTCACATAACTATAACCATAGTAACTTTTTAATAGAAAGATGCAAGACACCACGGGCCTGATTCACAAAGGTAAATGTACACTTTTGTGTACGTTTGAACTTGTTTGGTGTTCACAAAGAGATTTACGAGTAGTATCTTTAAGAGTGCAAAGTCTCCACACATAAAAATATATGACTGTCCTATCTGTTTATGTGCAAAGACTCTGCACTTGTAAAGATACTACTCGTGAATCCCTTGTGAATCCCAATTGTAAACTTACACAAAAGTGTAAGTTTACCTTTGTGAATCAGGCCCCATGGATTTAAAAGAGAAGGAGAGGAGGGCATGTGTGAGCAGGGGCGATGGAAGATTATGTGCATAGCCTACATATCACTGAAAAGAATGTGGATATTGTGTGCTGGAGTGTCCAACTGCTGCACTATTCCTTGCACCCCTGGCTCAGCAGAGATCCTTTACATCCAATCTGTGGTTGCTGCTGGGATGGGCAAGCTGTAATTCATGATTAGACCATTTTCTCTAATCCTGGTGAGGACAGCTCACAATCCAGTGTGAGGTTGGTCAATGAAAATCTACTAATATATCATCAATGAAGTTAATGGTGTATCGAAAAAGTTGATTATTCAATTTTGAAATACCCATGTGGAACTTCAAATGCCAAAGTTCAGGTGTTCGAGAGTGGAGAAAGTTGCAAATTATCTTCATAAATTGTCTAACAGCAACTGTTGGCAGACTGCACTTAAGTTGATTTTGGAGAACAATTTTGACCCATTTACTTCCGTCACCAGATCATCTACTGATGTGCTGATATGCCTTTCCCTTTTTATTGCTCAATTGAGCATCCACACATCTTCCCATATTCTCACCTCTCCTTGTTTTCTGGGTTTGAAGGCTACAACTATTGATGACAGCCATGGGGTTGGACGTTTCACCTTTTCAACTCTATAACCTGGCTGGAGTTTCTCAAGTTCTTTCTCCACTTGGTGCTTCACATGCAGGGCTGGCCCTAAATAGGATTGACTGGGACAGCGCCCTGGGTGCAAAGAAAATTTGGTGTTTGTTATGGGGGTGGGGGGTTATTACAGTATGATGGCAGGAGATGTGAGGAAAGTGGGAAGAGGGCAAGGGGTTGATGTGGCGCTAATAATTATACTAAGGTACATTAAGGGCTGATTAATAGTCTTTAACAGGACCCGATTGAGACCAAGTGGGATGAACGAGCTGCTGTTTGCATGTCATTAAGTCAGGCAATACCCTGTTGCGCCCCTCAGAGTATTTGGCGCCCCGGGCCTAGGCCCAGCTTGCTCATGCCAAGGTTGGCCTTGTTCACATGAAAATGAATTCTTTGGTGTTGTAGAGCTATAGGGTAAATCAACAGAACATTTTCAATCTTGGCAGCGGTCAGATCCCACATGCGCCGCTGCTAGGGTGACGTACGACCCCTCCTCTTCCCCACTTCGCACCGCGTCACATTCGCTTCTGTCAAAGTGGAGTCACGGAGACACAAGCTATATGGAACGGGTCTAATGGCGTCAACGATGCTGTCTTGATGGTGCGGCTACCGGAGGCAACTAGGACTGCAGCAGTGTTTTTTTCCTCATCAGAAGCTGCCGCGGCAGTGCGTTTACAGTGCTGGGGAGAGATTTTGCTTCGGAGAAGGGAGGCAGCCGCTGCTGTCTAAGTAAGCCTCTAATTTAAAGGAATGGCATCAAAAGGAAGCAGGCCACTGCAAGGGGAGCACCACCAGGTTTTACACCAGGGGTTGATGCTTGGCTGAGTATAGCCATTTGCATAGTTGTCCTAGTAGTGGGTCGCTGGTTTTGTTTGTCCCCTAATTTGATATTTATATCACCATGGGCCCGGGGGAGCATTTAAAGGTGGCCAATCTGATGAGTAATTTGAATTTTGCCTCGGCCCTAAAATCAAAAACACAGACAGCCCAAGTAAAGTCTGCATCTGCAGCAGCAAGAGCAGAGCGCAGTTTGCAGCTACATCAAGGGTCAGTGCTAGCATCAAGTCCTTCCAGCTCAGAGGAGGACTTATTGGTAACCGGAAAAGAAGTTGGGTCAGCCCTGGTTAGTGTTCCTAAAGAGTTGGCAGCAGCAGAAGGAGCCTCGGGGTGGCCTTGCTCACACAAGTGGAAACACTAAATCAGTGTATAGAGAATAGTAGGGCATCAGAGTACTAGGAAAATGAGAAAACCGAAAAGGAGAACAAAGCTAAAAAAAATCTCCTGCAGGTGGATACTAAAGATGCAAGCGCACTCTTGACCCAATGTAAAACGAAAGAGTACCCGCTCTGCGCACAAGGGAAAGTAATGCCGGTGGGCTCCAGGGGCCTCTCTTACACACTGAGTTAGGGCTTCCCTGCAATCTCACAGACTCTTGTCCAAAGCTTTACTAAAAAGCTAGCACAGTTTCAGGACAGCGATACTCAGCAACGCCTACGTTTTCAATCCCATTCTCCACTGCAAATATAGTTCTTTTATCCAGCCACTGTTTCAGACACAGCCCTGCAAGATCAGCCCCAGCCTTAGACCGTAGAGACAGATCGATCCCAAGAGGTGCCTTTTTCAAATGAGCAGCAAGGTGAGAGGGTTGTCGCATAGTGCGATATAAAGACTATGCTGAATGTTATTCGTGATGAAATCAGAGAGTTACTAGCAGCCCAAGCTATTGAAATAGCATCTTTGCACCAATGACTATCTGAAATCAAAGATGCAATGAGCAACTTTCCTGTAAGAATCCAGAAGGTCGAATCAAAAATCTTGCAGCTTAAAGAGCAGGTTAACATAATGCAGGAACAAGTTAACCTCACAAAGAAGCAAAAATCTTCATTAGAAAATAAAATTGACGAGTTGGAAAATCACTCACGTCGCTCTAATCTATGGCTGGTGGGAGTTCCATAGGGCTGTGAAGGTTCGCAGGTCCTACAATGAGTAGATGCATTTATTAAGCGGAATGTTTTACCTGAATATTCAGCGGATCTGACAATCACATGGGTGCATAGGGTCCAGGCACAACCATTCCCTAACTTTAAATTGCCACTCACAATATTGGTGAACTTTGCTGACTTTCCTATAAAAGAGCGTATTTTAGCAAAAGCTATTGAAAACACAGTTTTCAACTGATGAAGCACCTCACTGTCATATCTTTTCCGATATGTCAGCGGCGGCAGCTCGCCGCAGGAAGGAACTTGAAAAGATTATAATTGTTTAAAGCAATGGGTGCACAGGTAGCAATTGTTCGACAGTCAAAATTAAGGGTACTAGTTAATGATCAGTTCCACATGCTTTCCAATTTGGATGAAGCCCAGCAGTTTCTGCAAAAGATTTCCCACTAGTGTGTAGTTGCGAATGCACAAAACTGGAAGTGGAATAGATGGTTATAATGTTCTCAATGGAGGTGGGGGCAGGGGGTTGTGTGTCTACCTGAGGTGCAACACTATTGCCCCCAAGGAGGGCATTTACCCCCTTGAGAGGGGTATTGTAGGCTATTCCCCTCTTTCTAGGTTTCAGGGTCTCGGGGGATCACAAGGTTTTTATGGGCGGTGGGGGGACCACTTTCAGCAAAAAAGAGCAGTATCATAGCGGTGAATGCATCTTCGAGAATTTCTCATAAAAGGAGGGCTCAATTCAGAGCATACTCCCAGGGCAATTGGTCTTAAAGGCAGAATTATATTGTGCAATGTCAACGGAATGTCCAATAAGCAAATGTATGGGGGTTTGATTAGATGGTTAACTTCCTTTTCCCCACAAGTTTTATTTCTCCAGGAGACTCACCTTAAAAATATCTCACCAAAGATTTTTTTTATTCCTAAACATTATTGCAAGGCATATTTTGCTTCAGTGGCGTTGGCGGTAAGGGGGGGTAGCGTTTTATCTGGGCAAAGGGATGGATTGGTTGGTTGGCCAAGTTCGTAGGGATCCAAACGGCAGATGGATCTGGCTTACAGTCAGTGTTAATGGCAACCCTGTTAATTTTGTGAATTACTATGCCCCGATAGGGGACCATCCAAACACAATTATTCAGATTAACGGCATGGCTATGGGAGCAGTAGGCCCAATCATTTTAGAGGCTGATTTTAATTTTATTCAATATTAAGGGGCCGATTCCGATCTCGGCCGGTAGGCACCGAATCGGATTCGGCTGAACCGGATCCGATTCGGAGGCCTTATTCCCGATCGATTCGTACGTGCGTCCGGCCGAACGAGTACGATGCGAGCGCGTGCAAATTCGCCGACCGACTCGTACGCCCGTCCCAACCGCACCGACCGACTCGCACGGATGCGCAGCGCACCTCGCAATGGAGACGTTCCCCAGCCGGGCAAGTACGATGCGCGCCGCGAGCAGTCCGACCGACTCGCGCCGTCCGGCCCGAAGAAGCAGTCGGAGCTGTACTTTGGGGGTCCGTGTCAGACCCCCCTCTACGCGTAGCCGTGCGAGTCGCACACAGGGGGGACCCATGGGTCCCCCCTACCTGTGCGTGTACAGCGCGAGTCGCTTTGCCACGTACACGCTGTAGGGGGCGCCCTTGTCCGCCTCGCACCCATTGAGTCAATGGGAGCCCGCGTACGCGTTGTACGACAGGCTCCCATTGACTTCAATGGGAGTCCGACCGACTCGAGTCCGATGGCATACGTGCGCATCGTACTCGTTTGGTCGGGCTGCTAGGCTCCGATTCGGTCGGAAATCTCTCCGGGTCCGGCTCGGTTGGAGAGATTTCCGACCCGAATCGGCATCGGCCCCTTAGTCTAGGATACATCTGATAAAACTAAAAAACAATAGAAGCCGAATACTGAAAAGGTGCTAGATGTGATGAAGCAGGATCATCAATTGACTGATCCATGGCGTAGTGGTCATCTGGGAATCTCACAATTTACTTGTTTTTCCCGCCATTTTCAGTCAGCTTTTTGTATAGACTATTTCCTTATTTCGTGCTCACTGAAATGTGTACGTTCTGAAAGTTGGGCCAATTCATTTTCAGACCAGTCTCTGGTTGGTAGTGAAATTTAATTGGAGGTAACGAAAAGGGAGAGGTCCAGGTGGCAGATAGATCATAACCTCCTTTCCAATCAGGAGTGGTTAACAATTATGAAAGCATGTATTGAGGAGTGTTTTCAGTTGAACAAAGGTACAGCATCACTCTTTTCAGTTTGTGGAGCTTTTAAGGCAACAATGTGGGGCCAGATGATGGCATATATGACTTTGCCATCTAAAAATCGTGAAATACACATAGATAAGCTCCAATCTGACACTGCTTTACAGAGATAAATTGCTCCTTGGGGTCACAATTATTAAATTATTAAAGGATACCCAGCTAGCTGAAGCAAAAAACGAACTGGGGGGCTTTTTTTTTTTTTAGAGGAGATCAGTAGCTTGAGGTTGTTCCAAGAGCAGGTGTAAGAGGAATGTCAGATGGTTGGTAAATTTCTGATACTTGGTCAACTAGGGTTCAACAGGAGGCCGCATTGGTCATCGAGCTCCAGAAACCAGGGACAGGGTTTTGGTCTCTGATAGATATGAGGTGTCAAATGTTTTCCTATAACACTATAATAATTGGTATGCAAGCAAATACGCAGTCTCTAATGAAAGTGTACATCAATACTTTTAGTCCATTAGGCTGCCACAACTGACAAACACCAAGGTAGAGGGGGAGGTAGCAGATATAACATAGTTAGAGATCAAGCAGGCCCTGGCCTCAATGCCTTGTGGGTAGGCCTGTGGTAATGACGGCCTTCTGACAGAGTTTTTTAAAGCATTCTCTATTGAGCTTGCACCATTCTTGAGGAAGCGCTTTAATTTTGATAAGAGAAGAAGGTGAGGTCCCTGCCAACTTTTATGGAACAAATCTTTTTATTTGAGTTTGAAAAAAAGAAAGGAAAGCAATCCTGCGGCAGTACACAGCTATGTGCCTACAACCACATTGGCCAGCAGGGTATAGAGTGCATATAAATCCTAGGTACACAGCTTTATTGCCTACAACCCGGAGGCTGACAGCGTTATCTGGACTGCAGAAACATATCTATTTACAAAAAAGGAACACATAATGGGAGCATAAAAAAAAGGAAATCTAACCCTCCCCCCTCCCATCCCCAAACGACCAAAGGAAAAAACAGGGGGTCCTGCACCAAAGGCAAAGATGGTCCGTGTATTATTGTATGCGCCCATCACTCAGTCCTCATCTAGACTCCGTCCCATCATCTACGGGATGCACTCGTCCTCTCGGTCTCAGGGATCAGATGTAATATTTGAAGGTACTTGGGGCATGTCACCTCCCTAAATTATTTTGACAGCAATTGAATGAAAGGGGCCCATAGGTCTATGTAAGTTTTGCCTTTGTGATCTTGCACAAGCGACAGGCGCTCCATCGCAAGGGTCAGCCACAGTCTATGTAGCCACGCTGTGTGGCCGGGTACCGTCGACATTCCCCAGTGTGCCTAAATTGTTTGCCATGCAGCTAGTAATGCTAACGCTATTTGCCTTCCCCTTAGTGACCGTAGAGGAAAAGTCAAAGCATTAGAGAGCCCTAACAATGTGTAGGCGGGAAAGCGTGGGATTTCAGTCTCAAACGCCATGTCGATATCATTTAGTACCCCCTCCCAGAATCGCCCCAGTCTCGGGCAGTGCCAAAGTAAATGTACCAGAGAGCCGGCAAGCCCGCAGCCCCTCCAGCACTTCTCCGTGTGATTTTTGTCCCATCTGTGTATGCGAGCCGGTGTGAGGTACCAATAGGAGGAGACCTTGAAAGCTGACTCTGTACCCGCCGTGTTATGAGCAGCGTGGTGTGTTCTATAGTGTATATGTTCCCATTCCTTGTCCGACAAGGCCCTTCCCAGCTCTTCTTCCCAGCGTAACTGGCCCTTAGTGCGCTTCCCTTTCTGTTCTGCAGCCAGCATTTTGTATAATTCCGATATCAGGTGTTTGTCATCTTTTTTGCATATTAGCCATTTCTCAAACGGTGTTAGCCGTCGTGAGGTCTGCGACGGTGAAGTGACCCAGTGCCGCAGTTGGAGATAATGAAACTCGTCAGACTGAGGGAGATTGTAATCTAAGCGCAATTGTGCAAAGGGTATTATGCCCGTCTCGTCAAATAGCGAGCCGATCCGCTTGCAGCCCACCTCCCTCCATTTCTGAAAGATTTCGGATTTACAGCCTGGAGGAAAGTCTGGGTTATCCACTATTGGTGACATCGGTGAGGGGAACGTTGTCAGGCCCCACTTTAGCGCCACTTCGTCCCATACTTTTAATGTCGCTGCCGTGATTGGCGATGAGTAGAGACCCCAGGCCCTCTGTTTACGGGGTAGCCATACCTCCCGCCATATATTAGCTCCCGCCACTGCTTGGTCCATAAAGGTCCAATGTTTCTCGGAGAGCGGGCGGTTCCACTCCACGATATATCGGAGATGTGAGGCCTGGAGATATTTATGCACTAACGGAAGGTCCATCCCTCCCTCCCCTTTGGGTGCGTCATTTGGGATATGGGTAATCGCGCCCTCTTCCCTCCCCAAATAAATTTATTGATCGCCAGCTGCAGGGCCCGTATTGTTTTCGGGGGGGGGGGGCAAGGATAATGTCTGGAAGATATACAAAATCCGCGGCAATACCGTCATTTTCACCACTGCGATGCATCCGAACCAGGCCAATTTAAGCTTCGTCCATCCGTCCAGGGCCCTTGTCGTTTGATCTACAAGCGCCGAGTAGTTCAGTCCCAGCGTTTGCGAAAGCGTGGGGGCCAACAGAATGCCCAGGTAGGTTATTGGTTGCGTGGCCCAGTGTAAGGGGAACCGCTCACGCAAGAGCTCTACGTGCGCCCGGGGGGAGGAAAGGTTAAGCACCTGAGATTTGCTTAGATTGACCTTAAAACCCGAGATCTCCCCAAAGGCTTCCAACTCCTACAAGAGAGCGGGCAAAGACTGGAGAGGCTCTGCGAGCGACAGAATCACGTCGTCCGCGTAGAGGCTTATCTTGTGGGTATCGCCACCGAATCGAAGTCTCTTTATCTGCGGGTGGTCTCGGACCCGCTGTGGGAAATGCTCCTTATAGAGCGCAAAAGGGAGTGGAGACAGCGGGCACCCCTACCTCGTCCCCCTTTCGATTGGAAAAGGCGTTGAAGACACCCCGTTGACTCTGACGAAGGCTTTAGGTGACTGATAAACACACCCTATCCATTTTATGAAGCGCTCGCTGAAGCCAAAGCTCCGCAGGGTGGCAAATAAATACCTCCAGCTCACTCTATCGAACGCCTTCTCCGCGTCCACCGAGAAAAACAGGGCCTCCCTACGGGATCTATGGACGCTGTCCATAAGATGTAATAGCCGCTTTGTGTTATACCCACCCTGGCGCATAGGGATAAACCCCGCCTGGTCCGGGTCTATCAGGCCCGCCATCATCGGGTTCAAGCGGGCTGCCAAAATCCCAGTGTGAATTTTCGCGTCTAGGTTAAGTAGCGAATTAGGGCGGTAGGAGCCACATAGGCTAGGGTCTTTATGAGAATAACTGAAATCGCAGCCTCCGCCATGGATTCCGAGATCGTACTGCTCTCCTGGAAGGAGTTAAAGAGGCGCGTCGGGATCAGAGCTATCTCCGCGCAGAAAGTTTTATAGAACAAGGCGGGGAACCCGTCTGGACCAGGAGATTTATTCAATTTCAGCCTAGCAATGGCTGATATGACCTCTTCTGGTCGTATAGGCTCTTCGAGTTGCGACGCCTGGTTCTCAGGGAGCAGAGTGAATTTGCTTGCGTCGAGATACACGCGCTCATCCTGTTGCCCTGTACTGTCTTCCGTATATAACAACTGATAGAACTACTGAAATGTATCGGCAATCTGAGAGTCCGAGTAAACTTCTTCCCCTGAGGGTTTCTTAATCGAGGGTATTGCCGCCACCATGGTTTTCGCACGGAGCCTTTGCGCAAGCAGCCTCCCGCATTTATCGCTGCTTAAATAAAACTTGTGTCGCAAGCGGAGTAGTGCATGTTCCGCCCTATCTAAATCAAGGCGCCATAGCAGGAGCCTTTTCTTCTCCAGGGCCCTCCACACCCTCGGAGCCCCTGTACGCTTATGTATGGCCTCTAACTCACTCACCTCCTGTTCAATACCTTGCCATGCCTCACGTCGCTTCCTGTTCTCCGCAGAGAAGACTGCTATCAATTCCCCACTCGCCACTAGCTTCAACACCTCCCATAACGCCGATAACGGCGTGTCTGCCGTGTCATTATGTTGTAGGTAGTCTATGACCTTTGCGCGAATGCCTTGTACGATACTGGGTGATTGTAGCAAGCCCTCTCGCAAGCGCCAGCGCTTATGGACGTGGGTGTGTGCGTCTGGCTTTATGGTGATTGTGATCAATGTGTGGTCAGACTGAGATTGCGGCTCTATAGTGGCGTCCCGCACCCTATGTAGCAAAGCAGCAGAGACTAAAAAGTGGTCAAGTCGCTCATAAGATTTGTGCGCAGCAGAGTAGTGGGTGTAGTCCTGAAGTGCGGGATGGCGTTGCCGCCAAACGTTGTGTAACCCATTGTCCGTGAGCCACTGCCTCCCCTCCGTGGAAAGCGCCCCTACTTGCCCCAGCCTCTGACAGGAGCGGTCCATAACATTGTCCATGACCAGATTGAGGTCACCACCCACTAGAATCGCAGTGTCCGGCGATGCCAGGCCCTCCGAGAGGTGCCGGATAAGAAAGGACTCTTGGTGTGTGTTTGGTGAGTAAATGTTGATCAGCGTGAGAAGAGTGGCACCCCATTGAAGCCTAAGGGCTAGGACCCTCCCTTTCACTTCGTACAGAGTCGAGAGGACCTTCCCTTCAAACTTCGCTCCCAACAAAATGGCTTCTCCGTTTTTTTTAACATTGCCTGAGGACCAATATTGATGGGGAAATCGGCGGGATCGCATACGAACCATATCTCTGGACAGTAGGTGGGTCTCCTGCAGCATGCAGAAATCCCCTTCAGAGTTTTCCAACAAGGAGAGGATGGCGGAGCGTTTAACTGGGTGATTCAGGCCTCTCACATTGAGGCTAATGTAGGAGAGTAGGATCTGCTTCACATGGGTACCCCCACTTTTTGCTGATGCTTCACTGTTTTTCGACTTTAGTCTGGCTGGGGCCCTGCTAATCAGAACCCCAGCCTAGCTGCTTCCTCTCTAAAATGGTTTCCATGTGCCTTAGGCACATCTCTTATTGGAATCTGGAGTGCCCTTATAAGTCCCTAGTATATGGTATACTATGTACCCAGGGCATAGGTACCTCAAAGGCCTACCAGGGGCTGCAGCATGTATTGTGCCACCCCTGGAAGACCATCCAAAATGACACCACAGGTCTGCTACTGCAGCCTGGGTAAGGTGGTGCATGCACCCCTTACAGTGGTATAGGCTACCTATATCACTACCATTGCACACACATATAAACCTATAAGTCACTCCTATGGCAGGCCTTACCAATCCTGAAGGCAGAGTGCTTGGTTTTTATGTGAGAGGGTGCCCCTGCATGAGCAGAGCCCCTCTACAGTGTTCGGAGTCCCTCCTCTGATGCTGTTTGTGGTACAGCCTGACCATATACTCTTAAGTGCATTATATCCTCGCGGTACAATGCTAACTTTGGACTGGCTGCACCAAAACATGTCGTGTTTGGTGTTAAACATCTTGGAATACTACCCCCGCCAGTCCTGGCGGCGGGGGTAGCATTCCACCCTTCTAGAGGGAGAGACATGTACACACCGGGCTACCCGGTTACTTCTTTCCAGAGCCCTGGCATCACAAAATGGATGCCGCTGCCACAGACACAGGTCTGGCCTCCTGCTGCTGACTGAAACTCCGGCAGGGGAGGCCTGGACAATAGGTTTCCTGTCACAGGGAGGTGTAACCACCTCCCCAGACAGGATAGTGTGTATTGGGGCTGGGCGGGAGCACCCTCTGGTGCTCAGAAGTCCTGCACTGGGGGCACACTTGGTGTCCCTGTGCATATGTCAGTTCAAACCGGTTGCAGGGGCTACCTGCCCCTGCTCTGGCGCGAAACTGGACAAAGGGAATGGGTGTAACCACCCCTCTTCCCTGACCCTCCCATAGGTGGGTCCCCAGAGTATGTCCAACCCCCTAACTTAGTATAAGTATGGGACCCCAGTCGTTAGGACTTTAGATTACCCTGGACGAAACTCTGACACTGAATCCTGGACCTTCGACGCTCTACCTGAAGATTAGAGGACTGAAGAATCTCCCTTGGGGTCAAGGAGTGACTCCCCTGCTTGGCAGGCACCTAAGAAGCAATTGTCCGGTCTGCATCGCTGAAGCTCCCGCCGGACGCCGAAGTCTTTGCATCACCAGAGGTAGATTTCCAGACTTCTCCGAGGCTGCCTTGAGTCCCCAGCAAAGCTGAGGCCCGTAGCTGTCGTGGGTAACGTGGAACCGTGACCCCTGGACACCGAATATTTTTGCAAGTGCATCCTCTTCTTGGTCTTCCACGAAGTTGTGCTTTGGGCTCCGAGTATCCCCTGCCTCCAGCACCGACTGCACCGAAGATCACTGGCCTCCACTCCACGAGTGTCCTGTGAGCCAGCTCCAAATGCGTCCACTCGAGGCTCCTTCGCGGTCGCTAGTCCGTTGGCTAGTGGGCCCTCCCGAAGGCAACTCTTCTTCTGCTTGGGCTTTCCTGGTTGCTCCAGACGTGCCCTGACTTACCCTTGCTGGGTGAGTCCCCCAGACCTTGCTGGTCTGCATCAACGTCCTTTCTTTGTTTATACGAGACTTGCTGTTGTCAAGGCTTGTTGGGTCCAATCCGGTCGCCGACACCCCTGCAATCGACAAACGTCGTGGGACAGCTCGAATCCAGCTCCTGATCATCGTCGACGCCTCCTGGACCTCGTGGCTGAAGAGTCAAGACGACCGTCAACCTACCTGAAGCACCCGACATCGGTGGGCATCTGCTCATCGCCTTCCTGGTCACTGGCTAGTGACCCAGACTCTGTCCCCTCTACTTTCAGGTTCTTCAGATCTTCGATCCACCCTTGGATCCACCCGAACACTTTCGACTTGGTCGCCAGCAGCACTTTGCAGCAGATCGCCATTGAAAACGACGACGAAACCTGACCCCGAAAGACACCTATGCACCCGGCTTCCCTGGGTGAGGTAACTCGAGTACTCCGGTGCTCCCGTGGGTATAGACTCTAGAACAACCTAGTTCTAAAGGGGTTTGCTCCAAGTCCTCCTCTAAGTGTCCTTTTTCTTTAAAACTCCAACCGCGACATTCCCCATAGAAGTCAACGGCGGCTCGCGGCTGTGTTCTCACACTGCACGCGTCCCCCGTGGGTCCCCTGTGTCACTACCTTGGGTGGTTCCTTGAGGGCCAAGCACTTCAACAGGCTCTAGGCCTTGTGTCTAGCTCAGTCGTGGTTCTTATACCACTTTATTGGTATATGGTTTGGTACGCCCCTAGGGCTCAAACGTGTATTTGTGCTATTACTGTTGATAACTGACTTGTAACTTATGTACTTCGAACTCTAGCCTCATAAAGAGACTAGAGGGGTGTGTTTAAGACTAAATACATATATTTTATATATATACCTGGTGTGGTCCTCTTTCATTTGGTCACTCAAGAGATTATAGACTGGTAAAACAAGCTGCTTTACATTCCTTCAAGACTTAGCCTGAAGGCTGCTCTCCATAGCTACCACTAGGATAGCTTTCAATAAAGGTTGTCTTTAACCTATCTCCAATAAGGGGTTGTTTGGACTGGTGCAAGGTGCCCACTATAATTAGTGGACAGCATATACCAGGCCAACTTCTCACATTGGTGTGCAGCGTGTGGGATTCCAGCTTGCTATTGTTTTACCAGATAATCTCAATTGAATTGATCAACTGAAAACCACTAAGGGTACCTTAGGTACATATAAATCAAGCTTAGGATACAGTAAGTTCTACTGAACTTAGAGTTGTGTGTTAAGGGATAGCACACCCTTTCTACAACTCAAGAGAGTTTAGTAGGCCACACTAGAGTAGGTAGTGCATACACCACACCACACTAGTAATGTCTTCACTGCCAGGAACCAGTGAGCTCCTGCCATCCAGATATGACAACCTCACATTCTTGGAATTGAGAGAGTTGTGCAAAGTTAGGAAGTTGAAGACAGGCAAAAGTGCCAACACCCAACGTCTCCTGGAGATGCTTCTGCTAGATGATCTTAGAAGACCCATAAGGTCTGAAAGGGTAGGCAGAGAGGGTGGGGCAGAAGAAGAGGGAGGGACCAGGGATGAAAATACCCAAGACCTGACCTCTGAAACTGGCCAGGGGGATGACAATGATCCTGACCTGGAAAGTGCAGCTACTCCTGAGGAAGAGGAGGCGGCCCAGAATGACCTCCCCTTTGTCCCCCCAGGAAGAGTTGTGAGTGTGCCCAGAAGGACTAGATCTCCTTCTCAGGAGTCTACCCACTCTGACACCTCAGTAGGGACCTCTGTCTCCTCTCATGGGAGGGAATCCTCTCATGAGAGGAGAAAGAGACTGATTCAGTATGAGAAAGCCCAGCTTGAGCTCAGAAAACAGCAGTTGGCTATAGACAGGGAGTCCCTAGATCTCTATAGACAGAGAAAAAGATGGGACTAGAGTCCCATGGTGGCAGCAATTTCCCCAGAGATAGGGAAAGGTCTTATGACCATAGAAACCTGAGCAAGATTGTCCCTCCCTACCAGAGTGGGGATGACATCCACAAATGGATAACTGCACTGGAGAGGGCCTGTAAAGTACAGAGGGTCCCTCAGGAGCAGTGGGCAGCAATCTTGTGGCTCTCCTTTGCAGACAAAGGTAGAGATAAGCTCCTCACTGTTAGAGAGGAGGATGCTGACAATTACAAAATCTTGAGGAGTGCTCTGATTGATGGGTTTGGCCTAACAACTGAACAATACAGGTTAAAGTTCAGAGATACCCAAAAGCACAGACTCAAGACTGGGTAGACTATGTGGATTGTTCTGCTAAGGCTCTGGAAGGTTGGTTGATGGGCAGTAAGGTATGTGACTTCAAAGGATTGTACAATCTTATCATGAGGGAGCAGATTCTTAATAACTGTCAAAATCAGCTGTTGCATCAGTACCTGGTGGACTCTGATCTGACCTCTCCCCAAGAATTGGGAAAGAAGGCAGACAAATGGGTCAGAACCAGGGTGAGGCAGAAGGTACAGAACCAAGGTGGTGACCCTGAGAAGCAAGATTCTAAAAACTCTGATAAAGGTAGGGAGAAGGGTAAAAACCAGAAGTCTTCACAAGGTCCCCAAAAATCTTCTTCAGCTGGGGATTCACAGTCTAACAAGGGAAGAGGCCAAAAGAAACCATGGTGCAAAGTCTGTAAGCAAAAGACACACTGGACCAGTGATTGCACCAAGTCCAAAGACTCTATTCCAACCCCCACCAATGCCCCTAAGGCACCTGTTCCCCCTAGTGCAGTTACAATTGGTGGTGGGAGTACACAGGCCAAGGGTTTAATAGGGTTGACCCTGGGTAATGAGATGAGCTCTGGCCTAGTCAGAGAACTCACTCAGGCTATCCTAGTCTGTGATGGAGGCATGGATGTGACCTCCTCTGTGAGTCCCAGTAATCTGGGCAAGTACAGGCAACAGCCCTTAATCAATGGAAAAGAGGCTTTGGCATTTAGGGACACAGGGGCAAGTGTCACCATGGTGACACAAGACCTTGTGGATCCTGGGCAGATTATACTTGGTGAAATGTACCAAGTGACCAATGCTAGCAATGTCAGAACAGACCATACTCTGGCAGTTGTTAACTTCTCCTGGGGAGGGGTAACTGGCCTTAAGAAGGTTGTGGTGAGTGCAAACCTACCAGTGGAATGCTTGCTTGGCAATGATCTTGAAACTTCAGCTTGGGCAGAAGTGGAGCTCAGGACCCATGCAGAAATGCTGGGGATCCCTGCAAATGTGTTTGCTGTGACCAGGTCACAGAGCAAAATGTCTAACACTGAACAGGCCTTGGATCCTGGAACAATGGACCAAGTGCCATCCAAGAGGAGGAGTAGTAGGGTTAAGGCAGTGCCTTCCCCCTTGGCTCAGAAGGAAGATCAGTCTCTTGAGGGAGATGATCTCAGTCCTGAAGAAGGAACTGTCCCAGAGGAGCTTGAACCTGACCAGGTTGAGTTCTTGGGGACAGGGGGCCCTTCCAGGGCAGATCTGAGCCAGGAGCAGCAGAGCTGCCCCTCTCTTGAACCCCTCAGACAGCAAACTGCTGCTGAGGCTGCTGGGAATGCTAGTGGTCCCCATAAAGTGTATTGGGATGATGGACTCTTGTACTCAGAGTGTAGAGACCCCAAGCCTGGTGCCACCAGGAAGTTGGTTATACCTCTGAAGTTCAGGGGCTTCCTATTGACCCTAGCCCATGACATTCCTCTAGCAGGTCACCTGGGCCAGAACAAGACTTGGGACAGACTTGTCCCTCACTTTCACTGGCCCCACATGTCTGAAGACACCAAGGAGTTTTGTCGCTCCTGTGTAACCTGCCAAGCCAGTGGGAAGGCAGGTGGCACCACAAAGGCCCCCCTGATACCACTACCTGTGGTGGGGGTTCCCTTTGAGAGAGTGGGAATTGATATTGTTGGTCCCATGGATCCCCAAACAGCATCTGGGCACAGGTTTATCCTGGTGGTGGTGGACCATGCCACTAGGTACCCAGAGGCTATTCCCCTTAGGACCACTACAGCACCTGTGGTGGCTAGAGCCCTCCTGGGAATTTTCTCAAGAGTGGGCTTCCTTAAGGAGGTTGTATCAGACAGGGGTGCAAACTTTATGTCTGGATACTTGAAGGCAATGTGGAAGGAGTGTGGAGTGACTTACAAGTTCACCACACCCTATCACCCACAATGCAATGGTTTAGTTGAGAGATTCAACAAAACCTTAAAGGGCATGATTAAAGGGCTCCCAGAAAAGCTTAGGCGAAGATGGGACATACTCTTGCCCTGCCTTTTATTTTCATACAGGGAGGTGCCTCAAAAGGGGTTGGCTACAGCCCTTTTGAACTTTTGTTTGGTCACCCTGTCAGGGGTCCATTGTGCTTGGTGAAGGAAGGATGGGAGTTACCTCTCAAGCCCCCAAAGCAAGACATAGTGGACTATGTACTTGGTCTCCGCTCCAGGATGGCTGAGTACATGAAAAAGGCAACTAAAAACCTTGAGGGTAGCCAGGAACTGCAAAAAGCCTGGCATGACCAAAAGGCTGTACTGACTGTTTACCAGCCAGGACAGAAGGTGTGGGTGCTGGAGCCAGTGGCCCCAGCAGCTCTCCAAGACAAGTGGAGTGGACCCCATACCATTGTTGAACAGAAGGGTGAGGTTACCTATTTAGTAGACCTAGGAACACCCAGGAGTCCCCACAGGGTTTTCCATGTCAACAGATTGAAGCCATATGTGGACAGGGCAGACATGGGCTTGCTCATGGCTACTGATGAGGGACAGGAGAAAGAGAGTGACCCACTCCCTGACCTGCTCTCAGAGAACCCTGATGATGGGTCAGTAGATGGTGTAGCCTTGGCAGGCAGCCTCACTGCTCAGCAGCAAACTGATTGTAGACAAGTGCTCAATCAGTACAGACATATGTTCTCTCTGACTCCAAGTCAGACCACCTGGTGCACTCATGAAGTGGACACTGGGGACAGTCTGCCTATTAAAAATAAGATTTATAGGCAACCTGACCATGTCAGGGACTGTATCAGGACAGAAGTCCAGAAAATGTTGGATTTGGGAGATATTGAACCCTCAGATAGCCCTTGGGCTAGTCCAGTGGTCCTTGTGCCAAAACCTCACACCAGTGGTGGGAAAAGAGAGATGAGGTTTTGTGTGGACTACAGGGGTCTCAATGCAGTCACTAGGACTGATGCCCATCCAATACCTAGGGCATATGAGCTAATAGACACTTTGGCCTCAGCCAAGTATCTAAGCACATTTTACCTGACAGCTGGCTACTGGGAGATCAGACTAGCTGATGATGCAAAGCCAAAAACAGCATTCTCAACCCCTAGTGGACATTATCAATTTGTGGTAATGCCCTTTGGTCTGAAGAATGCACCTGCCACTTTTCAGAGGTTGGTGAATACAGTCCTTACAGGTCTGGAGGCCTACAGTGCAGCATATCTAGATGATATTGCTGTCTTTAGCTCCACCTGGGAGGATCACCTGGTCCACCTCAGAAATGTTTTGGAGGCCCTGCAAAAGGCAGGCCTCACTATCAAGGCCACCAAGTGCCAGATAGGGCAGAGTCAGGTTGTGTACCTGGGCCACCTTGTGGGTGGAGGCCAGGTTCAACCATTGCAGAGCAAAATCCAGACCATCATGGACTGGGTTGCTCCCACTACCCAGACTCAGGTGAGAGCCTTCTTAGGCCTAACTGGGTACTATAGGAGATTTGTCAAGGGGTATGGATCAATAGTGACACCCCTGAATGACTTAACTTCCAAGAAAATGCCCAAAAAGGTTCAGTGGACAGCTAGCTGTCAAAAGGCATTTGATGACCTGAAGCAGGCCATGTGCACTGCTCCCATTCTCTAGAGTCCTGATTACTCCAAGAAGTTCATTGTCCAAACAGATGCATCTGAATTGGGGGTAGGGGCTGTACTGTCACAATTGAATGATGAAGGTCAGGATCAGCCAGTAGCTTTTATTAGCAGAAGGCTGACCCCTAGAGAGAAACGTTGGTCAGCCATAGAGAGGGAGGCCTTTGCTGTGGTTTGGGCTCTGAAGAAGTTGAGGCCATACTTGTTTGGTACTCACTTCCTTGTTCAAACAGACCACAAGCCCCTCCTGTGGCTAAAACAAATGAAGGGTGAAAACCCCAAACTGCTTAGGTGGTCCATTTCCCTACAGGGGATGGACTTTACAGTGGAACATAGACCTGGGAGTAACCATGCCAATGAGGATGGACTCTCTAGGTACTTCCACTTAGAACATGAAGACTCAACTGGTCAAGGTTAGTTTAATGTCCCTACGTTTGGGGGGGTTGTGTAGGAGAGTAGGATCTGCTTCACATGGGTACCCCCACTTTTTGCTGATGCTTCACTGTTTTTCGACTTTAGTCTGGCTGGGGCCCTGCTAATCAGAACCCCAGCCTAGCTGCTTCCTCTCTAAAATGGTTTCCATGTGCCTTAGGCACATCTCTGATTGGAATCTGGAGTGCCCTTATAAGTCCCTAGTATATGGTATACTATGTACCCAGGGCATAGGTACCTCAAAGGCCTACCAGGGGCTGCAGCATGTATTGTGCCACCCCTGGAAGACCATCCAAAATGACACCACAGGTCTGCTACTGCAGCCTGGGTAAGGTGGTGCATGCACCCCTTACAGTGGTATAGGCTACCTATATCACTACCATTGCACACACATATAAACCTATAAGTCACTCCTATGGCAGGCCTTACCAATCCTGAAGGCAGAGTGCTTGGTTTTTATGTGAGAGGGTGCCCCTGCATGAGCAGAGCCCCTCTACAGCATTCGGAGTCCCTCCTCTGATGCTGTTTGTGGTACAGCCTGACCATATACTCTTAAGTGCATTATATCCTCGCGGTACAATGCTAACTTTGGACTGGCTGCACCAAAACATGTCGTGTTTGGTGTTAAACATCTTGGAATACCACCCCGCCAGTCCTGGCGGCGGGGGTAGCATTCCACCCTTCTAGAGGGAGAGACATGTACACACCGGGCTACCCGGTAACTTCTTTCCAGAGCCCTGGCATCACAAAATGGATGCCGCTGCCACAGACACGGGTCTGGCCTCCTGCTGCTGACTGAAACTCCGGCAGGGGAGGCCTGGACAATAGGTTTCCTGTCACAGGGAGGTGTAACTACCTCCCCAGACAGGATAGTGTGTATTGGGGCTGGGCGGGAGCACCCTCTGGTGCTCAGAAGTCCTGCACTGGGGGCACACTTGGTGTCCCTGTGCATATGCCAGTTCAAACCGGTTGCAGGGGCTACCTGCCCCTGCTCTGGCGTGAAACTGGACAAAGGGAATGGGTGTAACCACCCCTCTTCCCTGACCCTCCCATAGGTGGGTCCCCAGAGTATGTCCAACCCCCTAACTTAGTATAAGTATGGGACCCCAGTCCTTAGGACTTTAGATTACCCTGGATGAAACTCTGACACTGAATCCTGGACCTTCGACGCTCTACCTGAAGATTAGAGGACTGAAGAATCTCCCTTGGGGTCAAGGAGTGACTCCCCTGCTTGGCAGGCACCTAAGAAGCAATTGTCCGGTCTGCATCGCTGAAGCTCCCGCCGGACGCCGAAGTCTTTGCATCACCAGAGGTAGATTTCCAGACTTCCCCGAGGCTGCCCTGAGTCCCCAGCAAAGCTGAGGCCCGTAGCTGTCGTGGGTAACGTGGAACCGTGACCCCTGGACACCGAGTATTTTTGCAAGTGCATCCTCTTCTTGGTCTCCCATGAAGTTGTGCTTTGGGCTCCGAGTAGCCCCTTCCTCCAGCACCGACTGCACTGAAGATCACTGGCTTCCACTCCACGAGTGTCCTGTGAGCCAGCTCCAAGTGCGTCCACTTGAGGCTCCTTTGCGGTCGCTAGTCCGTTGGCTAGTGGGCCCTCCCGAAGGCAACTCTTCTTCTGCTTGGGCTTTCCTGGTTGCTCCAGACGTGCCCTGACTTACCTTTGCTGGGTGAGTCCCCCAGACCTTGCTGGTCTGCATCAACGTCCTTTCGTTGTTTCTCTGAGACCTGCCGTTGCCAAGGCTTGTTGGGTCCAATCCGGTCGCCGACACCCCTGCAATCGACAGACTTCGTGGGACAGCTCGAATCCAGCTCCTGGTTGTCGTCGACACCTCCTGGACCTCGTGGCTGAAGAGTCAAGATGACCGTCAACCTACCTGAAGCACCCGACATCGGTGGGCATCTGCTCATCGCCTTCCTGGTCACTGGCTAGTGACCCAGACTCTGTCCCCTCTGCTTTCAGGTTCTTCAGATCTTCGATCCACCCTTGGATCCACCCGAACACTTTCGACTTGGTCGCCAGCAGCACTTTGCAGCAGATCGCCATTGAAAACGACGACGAAACCCGACCCCGAAAGACACCTATGCACCCGGCTTCCCTGGGTGAGGTAACTCGAGTACTCCGGTGCTCCCGTGGGTATAGACTCTAGAACAACCTAGTTCTAAAGGGGTTTGCTCCAAGTCCTCCTCTAAGTGTCCTTTTTCTTTAAAACTCCAACCGCGACATTCCCCATAGAAGTCAACGGCGGCTCGCGGAGGTGTTCTCACACTGCACGCGTCCCCCGTGGGTCCCCTGTGTCACTACCTTGGGTGGTTCCTTGAGGGCCAATTACTTCTACAGGCTCTAGGCCTTGTGTCTAGCTCAGTCGTGGTTCTTATACCACTTTATTGGTATATGGTTTGGTACGCCCCTAGGGCTCAAACGTGTATTTGTGCTATTACTGTTGATAACTGACTTGTAACTTATGTACTTCGAACTCTAGCCTTATAAAGAGACTAGAGGGGTGTGTTTAAGACTAAATACATATATTTTATATATATATACCTGGTGTGGTCCTCTTTCATTTGGTCACTCAAGAGATTATAGACTGTTAAAACAAGCTGCTTTACATTCCTTCAAGACTTAGCCTGAAGGCTGCTCTCCATAGCTACCACTAGGATAGCTTTCAATAAAGGTTGTCTTTAACCTATCTCCAATAAGGGGTTGTTTGGACTGGTGCAAGGTGCCCACTATAATTAGTGGACAGCATATACCAGGCCAACTTCTCACAGCTAACAACTTTGAGATCCTACCCATGTGCTGTAGGTGGTGATAAGGAAAGCAGAGCCGCGGCCTCCGTGTCTAGGGGGCCCGGGATGGCGTGCGTGAAGGTGTGAAACGGTGACCATCGTGTGCAAGTGACTTGAAGAGCGGTGCAGGGTGCACCAAAATAAATAAACCCCAAAAACATGAACATTATATATTTTCTCAACAACAAAAGAGAACCAACACAAGGGTGCGTGAATGACAAAAGTTCGTCCTGTGAATGTATATACAGGGGCAATCGCCCAAAGCGGATCTCAAGAGACGAACAAGGGCGGCCCCCGACTCCGCCGTAGAATTATGCCTGGCTTGAAATCACCTTACATTCAGGCGGGGGACGAGTGGACTGGGCTGGTGGTCAGTGAGGTGAGAACCGCTTCTCTTTCTTTTGCCATGGTTGCCGTATCCGGCTTGTGGGCGGAGGACGGCCATCCTACTGTCTGCCAACGATCTGGTCTGCTTCGGTTTCTGTCAGGGGACTTGTGCTGAACCTCCGGAGAGGCCGGTGCCTCCATACCCAGTACTTCCCTGGCCTCTTGAAGCGATCTGATCTGTCTCAGCTTGCCCTTGTGTCTAAAAATGATGCGAAAAGGGTGTCTCCAGGCATAAGAAATTCCCTTCTCCCTCAGGTGCAGAGTAATCGGGCGGAATTCCCTTCTTTTGAACAGGGTAGCGGCAGAGAGATCCTGGTAGAGCATTGGAGAGTGACCCCTGAGTTGCAAAGGATGCATGTCTCTTGCTATCTTAATGATAAGTTCCTTTAGGTGGAAGTTGTGCACACATGCCAAAATATTCGCTGGCGGGGCAGTCCCACGTCGTGGCAGCCCCACTTGGTGAACTCTGTCTATCTGGATCTCCGTTGTGTGTTCTGACCCCAGCACCTGGCGAAATAGAGCCTGAACGAACACCCTGATGTCTTCTCCTTCGGCCCCCGATATCACTCCACGGATACGCACGTTATTGCGGCGGGAATGGTTTTCCAGATCCTCCGCGTGCCCCTGGAGCTCTATGTGCTGTTTCTTGAGTTTGAGGATCTCCTGTTGCATCATCTCTATTTCCTCGTTGCGTCCGTTTTCATGCTCCTCGAGTGTCGTCACGCGGTCTCCGATCTCTGCTACGTCCCGTTTCACTTCTTTTAGGTCTGCCGCCAGTTGCCCCATAAGCTCCTGCAGGTCTTCGCGTAGGGTGCTGAAGAGGGCCGTCATGAAGGCCTTCGTCGCTGGGGTATCAGCCCCATCCTGTGTCCCGGTGGACCCCTCTTCCTCTTGGCTGGCAGGGCAGGCGGACCCCTGCAAGGGTTGTTTCAAGACCATTTCTTTCACTGAACGTTCTTTTTTGAGCCTGGCACTTGCCATTTTGTGAGCTTCGTCTTCTTTGGTGTGACTCTGTGTACAGGGCCTTGTACACCGGGTCAACCACGTGCTATCCCTCCTCTAGGCAGCGATGGGTGGGCCTGGAGATCACCCTTTAGTGTCAGGTCAGGCACGAATTCCTAGGGCCTCCTCTCAAGCCGACAGCCTCGCACCGGCAAGCTCTCCAGGCAGACTCACACCCCGTTTCGTGGGCCCCTCTGACCAGCTGTCTGAGTGCCCCGTGCGGTCAGGTAGGCTCCATCCCCGGGGAAGAGGCCGAATCCGCGCCGCAGATCAGTTACGTAGGGCAATGTGTGAGTCAGGCCGCTGCCGCTTTTCCCAATAGCCAGGTCCCAGGGGCTCCTCCCTCACTCTCGTCTCCACGAGCGCTGCCGACAGTCCCTCTGCGCTAAGCACCCCAGGCGCCTCTGGATCCGGGGCCACTCCAATAGTACCTGCCCCTTGCACTCCTCGGCATGTCCTCAAGGACAGCAGGCAATTGTCTGCCCTCGGGGGGTCCACCGCCGAGCCTCCACTCCCCCGATCTCCACGCCTGCAGCTTGGGCTCCTCCCCTGGCACCCGGACTCCGCCGCTTCGCGGTCAGCTTCTCGACCTCCCCGCCCACTCCGGAATGCACAGCACACCGTTACCAGGCGGGGCCCGGGCCTCCTCACTATCGTTGCTAGCACGCCACGCCACAGGCGCCGGGGGCACTCCTTTGCACACACCGTGGTCCGCGGCCATGCACCCCCCTCATTAGGCCTGCGCTAGCTGCGGCATCACTCCTGCAGACCGGGTGCTCCTTACCGGCAGTGCCCGTGTCGGTAGCCTCCTCACCGCACTCGCTGGGCTTCCCTCACTCCGGTCTACAGAGCGGGTACCTGTTCGTCGGGTAGAGGGGTCGAAGCACCGCACCACCGCCTCCTGGGATCCAGATGACTCAGCGAAAGCCGCCCCTCTCGTCTGCCAAGTCGGTAGGCCGCAGCTCTTCGGTCCCCGTCGTAGTTTACGGCATCAGCTCACAGCTCTGCGGTTCCAAACACCTCCCAAATGAGCCCGGGAGTGTTCCGGAATCTGAGCCTCGTCCCCGTAGCCCAGGATGAAGCTATAAAATATGCGATAACAATGCGATTATCGCGGCAAGGCCGGAGGGACCGCAAACCATGTCCTACACGGCCGCCATCTTGGCCACGCCCCCCCTGCCAACTTTTAAGTAATAGACAATCATTAGTTTTGTAAAAAAGGGAATAAACCCAAGCGATGTCAACTCATACTGACGGATTCGTTTATTAAATACTGATTATAAACCTTTATTGAAAATTTGGACAAACCGTATTACCCTGGTAGCCCAGGTGGTAATACATAATGACCAGACTGGATTTGTGGCTGGGAAGCTAATGTCATCTAATACTGTTGTTTTAGTTCATGCACTAGATTATTTCGATGTGAATCAGGCGCCTACACTTATAATGATGGTCGATGCAGAGAAAGCCTTTGACCTGATAAACTGGGGTGCCCTTTTCTATGGTCTAACAGGTTTGGCTTTCCTTCTCAATTTACTGCAATGCTCCAGAATCATAATCAAGGGGCTCAGGCAAAATTCTAATCTAGCATTTACTTTTTTTATATAACCCTTGGCAGTCAGGATTAGGGATTATGGAGAATCTGGGATAGAGGCACCTATAGTAGGGATGTCAAAGTTAAAATTATTTGCGGATGACATAATTCTTTGCCAAAGGCCAGAAGAACAGAATATTAAAAAGAGGATGGGGGAGTTTGAGCAGTTCCAATTGATCGGGAGATATAAACTTAACCAAAATTAAACAGAATGCGCACATATTATAAAGCCTCCCTTATGGATATATTAGCACAATCAATAGATGCCAAGGGGTCTCTGGACTGTTTTTTCTTGGAAAAGATGGTACAGGAGGAGGGAACCCAGCTTCCGGTATTCATCAAGACGGGCAAACTTCCCCAAAAAATTAGATATATTAAATAGTACAGGAATTCAGTGTGAGACTTCAAGCATTTTATTTGTTGAGTAGTTTGTCTGCAGGCTATGAGTATTTGCAGCTTAATGAATGTAAATGTCTTGGCCTAAAAATATCATGCAAACATTTAAGATTCTGGTTTTAAAGAACTGGGACACTTCTTGGTAAGGGGGAAATGTAGTACTTGGCAAGATCTTCATACTAGGTGTGGTGATCGATGTAAGGTTTTTTTTATTGGGTTCCAGCAGATTATGCAACCATTGAAAAAATGCTGCCCTGAGTCCGGTGCAATCTCTTCCCCAGTAATATCTGCTTTGTTTAGGACAAAACTCAGGGGGATTGGTAACTGGTACAGATTATTACGGAACCAAGTAGAGTGCCACCAGTTGAAAAGTTTTCCAGATAAAATCACCCTGTCTATGGAATGCACTTTTTCAGAGGCTGAGTGGTAGTCGATTTTGCTACTAGGTCATAAGTCTTTAAGAGCAGCATATTTTAAGAGGATGTCACTTTTATTGCGCTGGATGGCATACTACACTCTTAAGGCTCTTCATAGAATGTATCCAGCATTGGAGGATTTCTGCTTTTGCTGCCAGCAGCAGGGGATGGGCGGCTGTTACACATTTATTTTACCTGCTAAATGGTTGCACAGTTTTGGGAAAAGCCATTTGCTACCCTAAGCCTCGGCTTGCAGACTGGAGTCGAACCAGAGGCAGTGGCTTTTAGAGGCAGAGGCAGAACATGTAATTATGTAGAGGGGGCCAGGCATTTATTGCGATCGCTTCTTTAGTAGCTTGCTCCTTGATTCTACAGAATTGGAAGACATCTAGAGTACCAACTTATCAAGAGTGGCATAATAAAATGATTTGAACAAAGAAGTTTGAAGAGACGTTTGCAAAAAGGGTTGGGGGCATAAAAAGATTCACAGCTTCGTGGCAGTTTATGGAGGTAATAGAAAACGCTAAAATAGGAGGCTAGATATTAAAGGCACAAAGAATTTTTTAGCATCTGGAACATAGAGATATCAGGTAATTTATCAAAAGCACGGTTGTACTTTTACTGCTGGTCATTTTTTTTGATGGGTACTGTATAATATATTTCTTTTACATCTCGGATGCTGCTATACCATCTATTTATAAGGCTAGGGTTGGGACGGCTGAAATAGTTTTTGTATCTTAGGCATGCATGCACTTTTTTTTAAGTCTTCTAATGCATTTTATTCTAGAAAATAAGGATTTGTAAGCCAGAAAGCGTAATTTGGCATTATGCACTTTGCTCATGTCCAGAATAATTCTGTTTTTAAATGTCTGGTTTTATCAGAAATAACATCTGGTCCCCATTTTGTAATTTATGTTGTAGATTCTCGACAAATGTGTATTTATACTAAGGGGTCGATTCCGATTCGGGCCGGAAAACGTACCGACCGACTCGGTGCGGGAATTTATTCCGACCGACACGAACCGGCGCCGTCCGACCCGGGTAGTACGATGAAATGCATGTGAAACCCGACCGACTCGGACAGAATACAAAACGAACGACCGAGCCGGACGGAAACAAGCCATCCGGCCGGAAAAACACTCGAAACGAACCGACCGACACGCACCCGGATAGCGACCGAACGAAACGTACCCGTGAACTCCGACCCGCGTAGTACGATGCTATGCGTGCGAAACACGACCGACTCGCACGGAGCACAAGCCATACGACCACACGCACACAAAACCCAGTCGAATCAACCCAATACTCCGCGACCGACTCGTACGCCGCACATGAAACCAACCTGAAACACAGCGGGAACGAGTCGGACAACATCGCACCAGACAACAGCAGCGTCCGACTCAGACACAAGAACGACTCCTACATGCACCCAAAGCACCAAGGGAAAAAAGTAAAAAAAAATGGCCAAACAAGCTACCACAAAGCCAATAAATACTGGGGGTGGGGGAAAAAATGGAACAAGGACACACCCCCAACCCCACCTACATAAAGGCCACAAATCCCTACCATGAGCCTTTGCAAATTCCACAGACCAGCCAGCAAACAACACCATCACACAGCAACCACAGACACACTCACAGCTCATACATCACACAAGCCACACACCATTACCACACTTACAAATAGCACCCTCACACACACCCAGCTAAACCTACACGCACACACCCCCACTTGCACACACACACACACACATCAATCACCCCACCACCCATCACCATGCCCCCAAAGAAGAACCACAAGTTCCTAGATTGTGAATTGGAAGTCCTGGTAGACGAGATACTCAGGGTAGAGCCACAGTTGTTTGGTACATTGGTACAACAGACCCCCATGTCGCAGAAAACCAAGATGTGGGCGAGGATTGTCGACAGGGTGAATGCACAATCACCATGTTTGCGCACAAAGGAAGACATCCAGAACAGGTGGTATGATGTGCGCAGGAGGGTCCGGGACCTACTCAAAAAGGACTACATCATCAGCCAGCGCACCGGCAGTGGCCCTCCTGCAAAACCAATATACCTCAGGCCCTGGGAGGAGAAGGTGCGGGCCATCCTACCACCAATGAGCGTATATGGACTAACAGACAGAGCCTGGTGAGTACACAACTTATATACACAATATGGTGTGACAATACACACACAGCACCCTCAAAGGGATAGGCAAACCATGCACCCTTACCAAATACACAGCAAACAAAACATACTCATCCCAAGATGTGAATGCCAGTCAGACAAACACAATACCTGCCATCTCATAGTGACATCTAACTGTGTCATGACATCTACAAACCTAACAACAAATACAGCAAAGGCAGTGGCACAAATAGAACCAACAAACACTCCCAGATATATTGACATCACTAGAACACCACCTCACAGGGAAGATCACTGAAAGGAAGGAATTCTGTGTATGCTGGTAAAGTCAGTGTAGCCAATAGCATCATGGGAGTTGGAGTCATAGATATTGCTCAGCCTCACAATTGGCCCATCAACACCACCCTGAACCATGCTTACATCACAGGGAGTGGAAAAGGACTCACAAGATGGCTGACACTGGGTACTGCTGGGGGAGCACAAGGCCCTGCAGGCAACTGTGCAACAACCAACAGCAGGACACCACTGACTGACATCCTGAAAGACAACTTGCACTCCCTGCAATGGAAGCATGTTCCATGGTGGGATATCTGGCTGGGTGGGAAGGAGGACTCACAGCACTGACCATAGTTACAAGCACCTCCCCTCACACACACCCCAACACTAACTCCACAGAACCCACCTGGGAGAATGCAATGCCTCACATTTTAACTCAAGATCCCACAAAGACCAACCAGCCGGGCTCATACTGTGTGAAGCACAGGGACACTCTTGGGACTGGTAGCCAAACAACCGCAAGGAGAACACACTCAGCCAACCTGTCAGCACAGGCACCCCACCCCACAGGGAAGCAGAGTCAAAAGGAAGGAAGGATGGGCATGCTGGGAAGGGGGGTGGAGGCAATAGCATGATGGGAGTGGCAGTCACAGATATTGCTCAGCCTCACAATTGGCCCATCAACACCACCCTGAACCATGCTTACATCACAGGGAGTGGAAAAGGACTCACAAGATGGCTGACACAGGGTACTGCTGGGGGGAACACAAGGCCCTACAGGCAACTGTGCACCAACAAACAACACGACCACATTGTCAGCCATCTTGCCATTGCTCTCACACTCACACACACTGAAGTCCACTCAAAAGGAAGGAAGGATGGGCATGCTGGGAAGGGGGTGGAGGCAATAGCATGATGGGAGTGACAGTCACAGATGTTGCTCAGCCTCACAATTGGCCCATCAACACCACCCTGAACCATGCCCACATCACAGGGAGTGGAAAAGGACTCACAAGATGGCTGACACTGGGTACTGCTGGGGGAGCACAAGGCCCTGCAGGCAACTGTGCAACAACCAACAGCAGGACACCACTGACTGACATCCTGAAAGACAACTTGCACTCCCTGCAATGGAAGCATGTTCCATGGTGGGATATCTGGCTGGGTGGGAAGGAGGACTCACAGCACTGACCATAGTTACAAGCACCTCCCCTCACACACACCCCAACACTAACTCCACAGAACCCACATGGGAGAATGCAATGCCTCACATTCTAACTCAAGATCCCACAAAGACCAACCAGCCGGGCTCATACTGTGTGAAGCACAGGGACACTCTTGGGACTGGTAGCCAAACAACCGCAAGGAGAACACTCTCAGCCAACCTGTCAGCACAGGCACCCCGCCCCACAGGGAAGCAGAGTCAAAAGGAAGGAAGGATGGGCATGCTGGGAAGGGGGTGGAGGCAATAGCATGATGGGAGTGGTAGTCACAGATATTGCTCAGCCTCACAATTGGCCCATCAACACCACCCTGAACCATGCTCACATCACAGGGAGTGTAAAAGGACTCACAAGATGGCTGACACTGGGTACTGCTGGGGGGAGCACAAGGCCCTGCAGGCAACTGTGCAACAACCAACAGCAGGACACCACTGACTGACACCCTGAAAGACAACTTGCACTCCCTGCAATGGAAGCATGTTCCATGGTGGGATATTTGGGCTGGGGGGAGAAGTCGGCCCGGATGGCAACCAAATACCAGCAATGCTGGTCAGGCACACACCTCAACATTCACATTGACATGCCACAGGTTGGCAGGACAATGTGCTACACCAATATCACTCTCTGACTGTCATAACTGAGTAGAATGCAATGTCCAGGGCCGCATCCAGAGGTACAGTCACAACTGTCCGGTGTTTTAACAATTGATGCCTGTAGAAACATACCATACAATCTATGTCTCTCCCCAAAACAGGTGAAGATGGGGACTCAGCAGCAGATGAGGAAAAGTCCCTGTCCCAGGCTCCGGGGGACACAGAGCTCACTGCTGTGAATCAGCCTCTGCACTCCTCGGATGGCGAACAACAAGCTGGACCCTCCGGTGCCAGTCATCATGCAGCACCAGCAGGACCAACATCTGCACCCCCTGCACCCACCCCTCCAACAACTGCCAACACACAGGCCACCCCTGCCAACACGGACACACCAAGGACCACAGGTGACAACAGCGCAGGGACCCAGGACCAAACTGGAGCCGCTGCCATCGAGCCCACTAACAACACCCAAGTGGGCACACGGTCACCTGTGCGTGGCACCGCAGGCCCTGCACGTGTTGCCAGGGGTGGTGGGAGGGGTGGTAGACACAGGTCGCTATTTGCAGAGGGGTCTGGACTGCGTGATGACCCACAACTGGCATGCATTGCGGATGCGTACCAGACCAGCACCGGAGAGGTCACCCAGGTAGTGGGGATCCTCAAGGACATACAACAGCAGCAGGCTGCCCATCATGCCCGCTTGGACTCCCACATGTCCCGTGTCGAGACACACATGTCTCGCATGGAGTCCAAGTGGGACACATTGCAAGAACTCATAGCGGTGCATAGGGACATATTGACATGCCTCCGCCAGATCAGCACCAACATGGCCTCACCTCCCTGTGCGCCCACAACATCTGTTGCCACTACATCCGCAACAGCCACAGGGAGGGAGGAGGACTCTGGCGGAGAGTACCCTGCACCGCGGCAGCCTGCACCTGAGGGTCCCCCCCCCAAGAAGAGGGGCCGTCCGAGGAGGCCAAACTGAGAGGCCGATGGCCAGCTACATCCCCCAGGAAGCCAACACCTGTTCTGGAACTTTTCCTCTGTGTGCAAACTGCACGCCCTGTCGATGGCAACCCAACTCGCCCACATGACATGGGGAGCTCTAGTTGTACAAATTCATCAGATGACTGTGGACTATACCCTGGACATTTCATCTACCAGGACTTCCAATTCACATGGGAACTTTGGATTCCAATTTCTATGTACAGCACCCACCATCCTGTGCACCATCCCCACACCTTTTGTAAATAAACTCACCAAAAAACCATATCTGCCTCGGTTGTGATTCCAACGTGGTCTCTCTCATGGAGATGCTGATCAGAAATATGACACTGTGCATGCTGACTGCTACAGCAAGTCCAACACCGTCATGGCAGTCATGGCGACGTGATACATATGAGGGAGACACACCACTAGGGCCACACAACACATACACACCAGGGCCATATGACTCATCCCCTACACTGATGTTGCCTGGAAATACAGTGCAATGCACAGACACCACACATATTCACAGTCTGTGTCAACTACAACACAGGAGCAGTAAGCAAATGTCACTCAGATGTGTGACTACGGACAACGCACACCCCAAAATGTAGAACAGGTTTATTACACATTTGCTACATGTTGTTTCCACTACAAATGCAAGCTAATCCCACCTGGCTGTGGCCACAAAGTCAAGCAATGCAGAAGATAGAAAGTCCAGGGGTGTGTGGCACATCACCTGTAGGGGAACAACTGCTGCCACCTTGGAAGTTGAATCATTGATTCGGGGGATCCAAGTTGTTCTAACAACTCCAGCAGCACCCTGTGAAGGACAGACATGACACACACTCAAAAGCACAGAAGAACAGCACAGAACGGCAATACTCATGTCTAATACCTGTCACAAGTTAAATACACAAAAGCAAGTTAGCATGTCTACACTGTTGGCAAGTACAGACCACCTGCAAGGACACATCTCCGCACGCATCCAGTCAAGTTGCACATAGCCACACTCAAACAGCACCAGAGCACCACACACACATATCATGCAAATCAAATTCATTGATAGTACAACACTCTGGATACTCACATTCAGCTGAAGAAGTTGGTGATGAGCTGTGTGCGGACATCACCATCACCATCATCATCATCATCATCACTGGCATCGTGGCCCAGGCCTGGATCCTCCACAGGTGGCGGATGTTGGTCATCGTCATCCAGGATGAGAGGCAACTCCTTCCGCACTGCCAGGTTGTGGAGCATGCAGCAGACGATGATAATCTTGCACACCTTTGCTGGGGCATATGGGAGGGCGCCTCCTGTCTTGTCCAGGCAGCGGAAGCGGCTCTTCAGGAGACCAAAGGTCCGCTCAATCACCCTCCTGGTCCGACCATGTGCCTCATTGTAGCGCATCTGGGCTGGTGTCACAGGGTTCCTGAGGGGTGTCAGCAACCACGGCATGTTGGGGTATCCCGAGACACCTACAGACAGACAATTGCACATTAGCCAACATTGAAAAGTGTGCGGAAAGCAACATAGCACAACACACACAATGGTACAAAGTCAGTACACACCGACAAGCCAAGCACGCTTGTTCGGCATCTGTGACATCATCCTCGGGATGCGACTACTCCTCATCACGTAGGCATCGTGTGCAGAACCGGGGAAACGGGCACAAACATGTGTGATGGTCATGTTTGCAAGACATACCACCAGAGGATTGACAGAATGGTAATGTTTCCTGTTCCTGTATGCCTGCTCATGTGCCTGTGGTGGTACCAAAGCCACATGTGTCCCATCAATGGAGCCAATGACATGTGGCATCCTCCCCAGGGCATAGAAGTCACTCTTGACGTCAGTGAGTCGGTGAAGTTGTGGGAAATAGATGTACTGGTTAAGGCATCTCAACATCGCCACCAAAACATCGCGTAGCACACGGCTGAACATAGTCTGTGACATACCACCAGTAGATGCCACAGTGTGTTGAAAGGTACCGGTGGCAAAGAAGTGTAGGGCTGCCATCACCTTCACCTTGGGGGTCAGCGCTGTCGGATACGGCCGGCCAGGCTGCAAATGTGGGTCCAACCGCACTGCCAAATCCTCAATCAGCTGCCTGGTGAAGCGGTACCGTCGGATGCTGTCACGTTCCACCATTGTTGCCAGGTCTGGGAATGGTCGATGGACAGCAGGAGCCCTGCAGTGCAGAGGTGAAGAAGTCAAGATTGTCAGTCACCCCACATATGTGCCATTCACCATACTGTAGTTCACATGCTAAATCATCAGCAAACACTAGTACTTGATGTGTGTCTCGTTCTGTTTGGACACATATGGCACCCACATGGACATCATGTAACATCTCTGTTCAACATGTGTGGACAACAGGTCCCAGGGTGTGCTATGTGAAACCATTTGGCTGTGTCACAGTACCCATTTACTGCTCTCACATTCCACACACATACCACAGTGACGTCTGGACAGATGCGCCACAGGCATCTCAACTCATTGACAGGTAGATTCCCAGTGACACTGTCTTGCCACATGGACACTGGCATGACATGGCGTATCATGTACACGTCAGCAAAACAACCATGACTCCCACAGGTAGTGCCCCCTGTAACCTCTGCAGGACAGACATGGACGTCAGTGACACACACACACAACATCTAAGTCCATGCACAAACAACGTGGATGTGGAGACTGTCTCCCATTGTGCACATGGAGTCAGACATGTGAAACACAACATGCACACAGACTGCGGAGGGACATGACTATTGTGGCAATGGGCCACCCTGTGATGTACATGCTTTCCCACCTGAGCCTTGGGGTATGTGACATGTCATACATATACACAACCTGGAAATGTGACCATGCAACATGCTCCAAAAATGAACAGTTGCACATCCCAGTGGTCATGTGCACGACACACAAAGGACCCTGTCCCCATTAACATGTGCACAGCCTGGGTGTGTCTGCCCCCAAGTGCCAGCCCAAAAACAACATGTACACACCCATACACAGATAAGGTCATGCTGCCACACATGCCTTAGATACAGTGTGGACTGGGTGTGGTGTAGTAGGTGTGCCCCAGAGTCCCTGGAAAGTATATGTGGCTGGCATAGGTTCACCATTGACCAGCATGGTGACACATGCGTGTGACCTGTACAGGGACGCGTTGTACAGCAATGGTCCGATCGGTGTGCCCGCTCGGACCATTGCATTGAATGTGAGCGGGTAAGCGTTGTATCGCGGGTACGCGTTGTACAACAATGGTCCGATCGGTGTGCCCGCTCGGACCATTGCATTGAATGTGAGCGGGTACGCGTTGTATCGCGGGTACGCGTTGTACAGCAATGGTCCGATCGGTGTGCCCGCTCGGACCATTGCATTGAATGTGAGCGGGTACGCGTTGTACAGCAATGGTCCGATCGGTGTGCCCGCTCGGACCATTGCATTGAATGTGAGCGGGTACGCGTTGTACAGCAATGGTCCGATCGGTGTGCCCGCTCGGACCATTGCATTGCATGTGAGCGGGTACGCGTTGTATCGCGGGTACGCGTTGTACAGCAATGGTCCGATCGGTGTGCCGGCTCGGACCATTGCATTGAATGTGAGCGGGTACGCGTTGTACAGCAATGGTCCGATCGGTGTGCCCACTTGGACCATTGCATTGCATGTGAGCGGGTACGCGTTGTATCGCGGGTACGCGTTGTACAGCAATGGTCCGATCGGTGTGCCCGCTCGGACCATTGCATTGAATGTGAGCGGGTACGCGTTGTACAGCAATGGTCCGATCGGTGTGCACGCATTGGCTGGGGCCTGGCATGGCAACGGATACGGTTTTTGAATTTACAACGAGTCTGATGCAGTGAATTCAGTTGGCCAGCCACAACAATGTTGCAAATTCATGGGTGTCATGAAGTTGAATTTTTGAAGGATGCTGTGGGCGTGTATTGGAGCTGCTATTCCATGGATTGGCCAGATTCAGAAGATGCTACCGACTTGGACCTATCACTTTGGACACATGGGACAGTATCTGCCTCTGCAGCACACATATAATGCTGGCTGTTCCCCTGAGAGCTCACTTGCCTGCACTACATGCTCCAGGACGACATCTGCCACTACACTGCTGCTGTCTCTGCATCCTCTGGCTGCTGCAATGGCACGCACTGTGGAGAGAGCCCCAGCCTTCACCCATGAGGAGAACCAGGCCCTGCTGGACAGCCTCCTTCCACAGTACAGCAAGCTGTATGGGACACCAGGGGAGCAGGTGAGTGTGCTGTCCACTGCCTCACTAATTGTGCATGTCGCCTGACTAGCAGGATTTACAGTGTGCACACCACTGGCTAGCATGCCCACTGAGTAGTTCGCACCCCCAAAGTGTGTAGTCACTTGCACTGAACAGGTACAGTGGAGTAACAGTGCATTCAAACAAGGTTCACTACCCATGCAATGATACCATGTAGTAACTGCTGGCAAACTGTCCATAGCCCTCGTTGCACTGCCTGTGTACATCATATGCCCCTGTGATTGAGACATGTATTTCCAACTGTGTGATGCACGGATATGTTGCATGTGTAGTAATGGCCTTTTCACTTTCTCATCCTCACAGGTTGATGCCCATCGGAAGCAGGACATCTGGCTGGACATCGTCCGGGCAGTCCGATCCGTGGGGGTCTACAAGCGCCGGATCCGCAACTGCCAGAAGAGGTGGCAGGACCTTCGTGGCTGGACCCGGAGGATCGCAAGGGTCCAGCTGAAGCTGTCGCCTCCTCGCAGGAGGGGCGGACACCGGACCCTGACCCCCCACATGCTCCAGATCCTGCCGGTGGTGTTCCCGGAGCTGGATGGGCAGCTGAAGGGCAGACAGCAGCAAGGAGGGGGTCAGTCTAAGACTGCACTGTGAACTCTGTCTAACATGCTATGTGCCCTCCTCTGGCCTGGTTAAACTTCCCCAGTACATCAGTCTTGTTGTCCAGTACCCATGTCCCTCTATTGTAACCTGGCCACTACCCATCTGATGCGCCAGTGTGCTCCTTACGCTCAGGATAATTGTGTCACTTGGGTACAGGGTCCTAGCATTTTGCTTTGCTCAAGGTGGTGACAGATTTTGTTCCCGTGACATTGTGTTTGCCTTCATGGGTGGGTCAGTTGCTCACACAATGCCTGAGTCGTGCTATGTAGTCTGGGTGTAACTTTGATATGTGATCCACTTGCACATCTAATTCACCACATGTCCCTGGGGTATTTGCCACACCCCCATTCTGCGGGTGGGTAAATTGTCTGGGCCTCAGGAGTATGTATGTCAAGTGTGTCACACATGCTTAGCCACCTGCCCACTGACCAGGGCTCATCCCTCTTGCAGGTGGAGCCGGACAGTCATGCCTTCTACAGGGCATACAATACACTCTGTACTCCCACTCCCGTGTATCATCTGACATGCTGTGCTCAGTGAAATGTTGCCTCAGGTGTCTGCCTCTGTGTCGTTGTGCTGTGACTACGTTGTCGTGACTCCTGTGATGTCCTTCGGTTAGGGGTCAGCATGCCATCTGCTATTGGACCATGTGAGACAAGACTTCTGTGACTCATAGGTGTTTGATCACTTGACTGTGCAGACAGGTGTATGAGACTGTGACTTTCAGGCAGCTGTTCATCATTCACAGCACACTGTGAGGTGCTCTGGTTCAGGGAGTAGTGTTTCATGTCTCCCATTTGTCCAAATGGTGTGCAGTGTACAAATACTGGTTCAGAGGATGTGGTTAGTGGGGGATGAACATGTGCACTTGTCAGTTACATTACTTGCCTTCCCCATGTCCTAGGATAGTGACACAGTGCAGACTGTTGTTTGCTGGCTAACATGGCCATGTGACTTGAGACAGTGATGTATGACTTTGCAGGCATGCCTGTGTCATGGCATTAAACTTCCTAAGGGTGATCCTGCAGGGTGGTGACATGTGCAACAGGCACCCCATTGTGGCATTGACTATCCGGACATGGGTGCTTCATGGGGTCTGGTGCTGGTATGCATCACATGCATTTCTTTTTAGGCTCAGGCCGTCCATTTATCTAGAGACACCTGCACTGACTCAGTGGCAAGTGATGTGAGGTGGGCATGTTCACATACTTCACCGTGTTCTCAGCAATGTCCAACTACTGTGTAGGTGGTGCATGTGTCCACACTGGGGTCTTACCATCAGACAGGCACCAGACAGATGGGTGCAAGGGCAGGAGGGGTGTCTGTTCCATGGCTGACCATCAGACTGACAATTGGCTTCTCCTAATCTGTGTGATGACTTTTGGCAATGTTCTACTAGTGATGCCAGGGCTTGCTCTGTGATGTGCTGTACTTACTGTGGTGTGTGCGGTCAGTGCAGGTGACTGATGTTTGTCTGTTTCCCTAATTGTTTGCAGATACATCCACAGCCACAGGAGGGGACAGCTCCACGGACCAGGAGGAGCAGCGGAGCCAGACTGGGTCAGCGTCCGACGAGTGGTCAGAGGGACCCAGTGGCACGGAGGGCGAGGGGAGCCACACCGAGGAGTCCTCAGCACCATCCACCTCAGCTGAGGACCACAGCAGCTCAGAGGATGACTCCCTTGTGGATGCGGGTGTCAGCAGCCACCACACCCCAGCTACTCTGTCTGATCCCGCCACCACCACCACCACCACCGCCCTCCCATTGGCTCCCATTCCTGAGGTCCGTGGGGGCTCCCGTGCTCGGGAGCGTGTCTCCTTCAAGCCAGGCACCGCACCCCCTGCCCCTGTGTCCCCTGCTGCCCTGAGTGAGGAGTCTGTGTACCTCCTTCGGCAGCTCCATGTAGGGCAGACAGCAATGCTGACTGTCCTCCATGCACACACCACACTGTTGACACAGCTGGTGTCGTTCATGGAGGGCATCTCAACGGGTATGTCTGCCCTACAGAGGAGCAATAGGTCCATGGACTCCTCCCTGACAGCAGCAGTGTCCCTCCTCCAACAGTCCCTCACCCCTCCCACCTCTGCCCCATCCACACTTCCTACCACCCTACCTGTCCAAAGCACATGCACACCTGCACAATCACACCAACACACAGACACGAACAGCACACACCCACCCAAAACCAAGGCAAGATGTGCACACAAGCATCCTCAGGGGACTGATTCCACACACACAGGGGATGGGGAACTGACACACACACAGGCAACCACAGTCACTCCGCAATCCTCAAGATCCTCTCCCTCCAAGACCCCTTCCCTTGCCTCACCTGCAACCCCACATACACAGCAGCTCTTCCTCTCTGACCTCGGCCTCTTCCCTCCAATCCCGCTGATCCAGCATACCGGGGGAAGAGGAAGTCCACACACAGAGAGGAGAGTGCCCTCGCCCCCGGACACCCTCCCCCAGGCGCAGGCAGAGTGAGCCCCCCACCCGCAAGTCCCCCGGACCCGGAAGAGCAAGACCCCGCCACCGCCCTGCAAGTCACCCACCCAGTCTCTCACCTCCATCCCCCTGGCCACCACTCCACAGGTTCCACCGCCACACCCTGCCCCAGGTTCCCCCACACACCGATACCGCATCCCCAAAGTGCTCAGGCCCTCCCCCTGCCACTTGCTCTTCCACCCCCAAACCAGACGCTCTGCCTGTATGTGCCACTGGTGTGGAGACCGTGTCCCCCCTCTGTCCTGCCCAGCTCTTCTGCCCCCCTTCCACTCCCTTGGAGTCATGCACTGCGGTGGAGTCCACAACAACCCCATCTGACTCGGGCACTGCATTGGGGACCCAGCCCACTCCATCTGCCCAGCCCACTGCAGTGGTTGCAGCACCAACACCATCGGACTTGAGCCCTGCGGTGGTGCCGGCCCCCCCTGAGTCAGACACTTCCACTGCAGTTGCCGGTGACACTCCTGCACCCACCTCACCTTCCCTGCCTCCTTCTGGCATCCCCTGATCCTGTCCCTGCGGTGCCTGGCCTGCCCCTCGTATGCCCCTCCAAGGGGGATGTCCCCTGTTGGTACCTGTGCAGGCAAGCAAGTTGTGACAAGTAGTCACACATCACCCTGTTGGGACTGTGTATTTGGACTGGACATTGGCCGTTGTTAATTTTGGACTTTTGATTTGAGTTGCACACTTGCTGAATAAAGCCTCTTTTTGTTTACTTGTGGTTAATCTTTGGTGGTACATGATGTAGATGTGTAGTATCATGCATTTGCTGTTGTAATTGTGTTCAGATCAGGTAAATGAAGTTTTGCTGTGATGGGCTCCATGTGGCCCATGGGATATGTGTCCTAATCTAGTCTGGATCTATAGCATCCCTTGCTGCAATCTGAGGGTGTAATGTTCAGCATTTGACACAGGGATGTACGTTTAGCATTTGTATATTACCATCTTTGTCCTACACTGTTGCACATCTTTTGGGCTTACCACTGTCCAATGTTCCTAGTACCCTGACTGTGTGCCCGTCTCCACTGGACATGCAGTTTTGCACATCAATTTTGGAGGACTCATCTGTGTATACAGTACAACTGGATTGCCACATGTTTTGGGTGTATGCAGATGACTGACGTGACACTCCCGTACCCAGGCTGATGTGAGCAGAGGCTTCTGTGTGTTGTAGTTGTTGACTCACTGACGGAGTGTCCTGCTGATATGTTTGAGTCGTGCACAGATAAGGTTTGGCACAGCGGAGCTTCCACAGGAGTGGAGTGCCCTCATAGCTGTGTGTAATCTGGTGACATTGCGTGTGCCCGTGTTGTGTGTTGTGTGAGCATGTCTGTGCATGTTCCCTTCCCTTTTCCTACACAGGCTGTGTCCCTAGGGATGTTCCTGTTTCTGATGGTTGCAGAGTTGGTATGTGTTCATCCAGCATCTTGGACCTGGTTTCTCCGTGATGTGGTTGCATGGCAAACTGATGTTCATGAGGTTGTCATCCCAGGTTGTCTTTGTTGTCAGGGCTGGGGATGTGGGCAAACGCAGATGGGACACATTCAGGATTCCCTTGGCACTTGTTGTTTACACAAGTAATGTGATTTTGAGTTTGTGTTAGCTTTCAGTGATTGTGACGCGTTGTGTGTGTGACTGCTGCCACTCCTCAGGGTCAGAGCTGCAATGTTGGAAGTTGTGTACGTGTGTTCTTTGTGTCTCACCTTGGCTTCTTCGTTGGTGTGTGACTATGGCCAGGATCCCATTGTTTGTGGTGGATTTCACATCATGCGCATGTACGGCGTACTGTGCAGTGTGTCATACATAGACGAGTCATGTTGAGTGGGCATATGTGATGGGTTTCTGCACCTTAGTTCCCCCACCACCCCTGGGATTGTCATGGGTGCATGTGCAATGTCACCAGTCCATGTGAGCTTCACTGCTGCACATTGTTGCAGATGAGGGTGTGTGGTGTTGAGTGTGCAAATGTGACTTGTTGCACGGCTAGACCACTACCTCCATATTGGCCTTGGCTGGCAGGCCCTGCTGATTGATTGGAGCTTGTGTAGGTGTGATGGTAGTTTGTAGCTGAGGACACATGGCTGTGGTTCACAGTGTGATCAACATCTACCTTTGTCATCACAGTGGAATTGTCATGCAGGCTAGTGTCTGCACAATGTGGGGTCCCTGGGGGTAGTGCTGTGGTGGGTGTGTCTCTTGCTGTGTTAGTTGCTGTTCCTACAAGCTTGTGTGACATGTGTAATTTGGGCTCCCTCTCATCTGACAATGCCAGATTTCCCACATAGGGGAATCCAATCCATGAGTTACTTGTGTGTGGCACTGTATACACATCTGTGTAATTGGGATTCAGGCCTCCTCATGTGTTGTGTGGTTGCCTGGGGACACTGGCACACACCCCCATCACCTGTTGTCTTTGATAGGAAGTGTGAGTCTGCCTGTTTGTGTTAGTGCATTTGCATCACTGCATTGGCATTTCTGTAGTGTGCCATTGGCTGTATGTTGTTTGGTGATTTTCCCCTGCTCTCCCTGGTACTCCTGGGTCATCAGTCAGCACAATGATCATGGTTTGTATGTCCCATTGCTGCCATGGTATGGTATTTGTTCACCTGACATCCACAGTCTCCACAGATTATATACATTTGTGTGTCCATAGGTGCAGATATGTGGGTCAGAATCATGATGGTCACTTCTGTCATTGTGGAATCGGCTGATTGTTGGCAATGTGGTCCCCCATGTGTGATGTTTGTATGCACATGTACAAAAGCGATGTTTCTGTGACACTGCACTGTTAGCCTCCCCCAATATATGTTGCAATGGGACACAAGCAGTACTATGCCACAGATGTTTTAGTTGTTGTGTGACCAGGATTCATCCATTCAGTTTGTCTTTGGCAGCTTTTACCATGCCTACACTTACCTTATGATCACCGTGGTGATGGGGCTTTAGGCACCATTGCCACACTGATCAAAAGGTCCATCATCCTTGGACCCCACACTTACCTTTTGGTGACTGTGGTGATGGGGCTTTAGGCACCATTGCCACACTGATCAAAAGGTCCATCAGCCTTGGACCCCACACTTACCTTTTGGTGACTGTGGTGATGGGGCTTTAGGCCCCATTGCCACAGTGGCCATGGTCGGCTTGTATTGTGGAGGCCACACACTTTTATGTGTGACGCATGTGTTAGTGGGTCACATTGTATGTTCATTGTCATGTTTAGTGTTGTAGGCATTTGACATGGACTACACACGCTTGTCATGTTGTTTGGGTGGATGTAATTTTCTGTGATTCCTTATGTGGGAGTATGCTTGTTGTGTCATGCATTACCCGTCCTATGAGTAGGGGTGGTGGTAGTGGTAGGCATCCAGCCCCCCATGAGTGGGGATGGTGGTAGTGATAGGTATCCAGCCCCCCCGAGTAGGGGTGGTAGTAGATAGGCATCCAGCCCCCCATGAGTGGGGATGGTAGTAGTGATAGACATCCAGCCCCCCATGAGTAGGGGTGGTGGTAGTGATAGGCATCCAGCCTCCCATGAGTGGGGATGGTAGTAGTGATAGGCATCCAGCCCCCCCTGAGTAGGGGTGGTGGTAGTGATAGGCATCCAGCCCCCCCTGAGTAGGGGTGGTGGTAGTGATAGGCATCCAGCTCCCCATGAGTGGGGATGGTAGTGGTGATAGGCATCCAGCCCCCCCTGAGTAGGGGTGGTGGTAGTGATAGGCATCCAGCCCCCCATGAGTAGGGGGTGGTAGTGATAGGCATCCATCCCCCCCATGAGTAGGGGGGGTGGTAGTGATAGGCATCCAGCCCCCCCTGAGTAGGGGTGGTAGTAGTGATAGGCATCCAGCCCCCCATGAGTGGGGATGGTAGTAGTGATAGACATCCAGCCCCCCATGAGTAGGGGTGGTGGTAGTGATAGGCATCCAGCCCCCCATGAGTGGGGATGGTAGTAGTGATAGGCACCCAGCCCCCCCCCCTGAGTAGGGGTGGTGGTAGTGATAGGCATCCAGCCCCCCATGAGTGGGGATGGTAGTGGTGATAGGCATCCAGCCCCCCCTGAATATTGGTGGTGGTAGTGATAGGCATCCAGCCCCCCCCTGAGTAGGGGTGGTGGTAGTGATAGGCATCCAGCTCCCCATGAGTGGGGATGGTAGTGGTGATAGGCATCCAGCCCCCCCTGAGTAGGGGTGGTGGTAGTGATAGGCATCCAGCCCCCCATGAGTAGGGGTGGTGGTAGTGATAGGCATCCAGCCCCCCATGAGTAGGGGGGGGTGGTAGTGATAGGCATCCAGCCCCCCCTGAGTAGGGGTGGTAGTAGTGATAGGCATCCAGCCCCCCATGAGTGGGGATGGTAGTAGTGATAGGCATCCAGCCCCCCCTGAGTAGGGGTGGTGGTAGTGATAGGCATCCAGCCCCCCCATGAGTGGGGATGGTAGTGGTGATAGGCATCCAGCCCCCCCTGAGTAGGGGTGGTGGTAGTGATAGGCATCCAGCCCCCCCCTGAGTAGGGGTGGTGGTAGTGATAGGCATCCAGCTCCCCATGAGTGGGGATGGTAGTGGTGATAGGCATCCAGCCCCCCCTGAGTAGGGGTGGTGGTAGTGATAGGCATCCAGCCCCCCATGAGTAGGGGTGGTGGTAGTGATAGGCATCCAGCCCCCATGAGTAGGGGTGGTGGTAGTGATAGGCATCCAGCCCCCCTGAGTAGGGGTGGTAGTAGTGATAGGCATCCAGCCCCCATGAGTGGGGATGGTAGTAGTGATAGACATCCAGCCCCCCATGAGTAGGGGTGGTGGTAGTGATAGGCAGCCAGCCCCCCATGAGTGGGGATGGTAGTAGCGATAGGCATCCAGCCCCCCCTGAGTAGGGGTGGTGGTAGTGATAGGCATCCAGCCCCCATGAGTAGGGGTGGTGGTAGTGATAGGCATCCAGCCCCCCATGAGTAGGGGGTGGTAGTGATAGGCATCCAGCCCCCCTGAGTAGGGGTGGTAGTAGTGATAGGCATCCAGCCCCCCATGAGTGGGGATGGTATTAGTGATAGGCATCCAGCCCCCCCCTGAGTAGGGGTGGTGGTAGTGATAGGCATCCAGCCCCCCATGAGTGGGGATGGTAGTGGTGATAGGCATCCAGCCCCCCCTGAGTAGGGGTGGTGGTAGTGATAGGCATCCAGCCCCCCCCCCCTGAGTAGGGGTGGTGGTAGTGATAGGCATCCAGCTCCCCATGAGTGGGGATGGTAGTGGTGATAGGCATCCAGCCCCCCCTGAGTAGGGGTGGTGGTAGTGATAGGCATCCAGCCCCCCATGAGTAGGGGTGGTGGTAGTGATAGGCATCCAGCCCCCCATGAGTAGGGGTGGTGGTAGTGATAGGCATCCAGCCCCCCCCTGAGTAGGGGTGGTAGTAGTGATAGGCATCCAGCCCCCCATGAGTGGGGATGGTAGTAGTGATAGACATCCAGCCCCCCATGAGTAGGGGTGGTGGTAGTGATAGGCAGCCAGCCCCCCATGAGTGGGGATGGTAGTAGCGATAGGCATCCAGCCCCCCCTGAGTAGGGGTGGTTGTAGTGATAGGCATCCAGCCCCCCCCTGAGTAGGGGTGGTGGTAGTGATAGGCATCCAGCCCCCCATGAGTGGGGATGGTAGTGGTGATAGGCATCCAGCCCCCCATAAGTAGGGGTGGTGGTAGTGATAGGCATCCAGCCCCCCATGAGTAGGGGTGGTGGTAGTGATAGGCATCCAGCCCCCCCTGAGTAGGGGTGGTGGTAGTGATAGGCATCCAGCCCCCCATGAGTGGGGATGGTAGTGGTGATAGGCATCCAGCCCCCCATGAGTAGGGGTGGTGGTAGTGATAGGCATCCAGCCCCCCATGAGTAGGGGGTGGTAGTGATAGGCATCCAGCCCCCCTGAGTAGGGGTGGTGGTAGTGATAGGCATCCAGCCCCCCTGAGTAGGGGTGGTGGTAGTGATAGGCATCCAGCCCCCATGAGTAGGGGGTGGTAGTGATAGGCATCCAGCCCCCCTGAGTAGGGGTGGTAGTAGTGATAGGCATCCAGCCCCCCATGAGTGGGGATGGTAGTAGTGATAGACATCCAGCCCCCCATGAGTAGGGGTGGTGGTAGTGATAGGCATCCAGCCCCCCCTGAGTAGGGGTGGTGGTAGTGATAGGCATCCAGCCCCCCATGAGTAGGGGGGGTGGTAGTGATAGGCATCCAGCCCCCCCCTGAGTAGGGGTGGTAGTAGTGATAGGCATCCAGCCCCCATAAGTGGGGATGGTAGTAGTGATATACATCCAGCCCCCCATGAGTAGGGGTGGTGGTAGTGATAGGCATCCAGCCCCCCATGAGTGGGGATGGTAGTAGTGATAGGCATCCAGCCCCCCCTGAGTAGGGGTGGTGGTAGTGATAGGCATCCAGCTCCCCCCTGAGTAGGGGTGGTGGTAGTGATAGGCATCCAGCCCCCCATGAGTGGGGATGGTAGTGGTGATAGGCATCCAGCCCCCCCTGAGTAGGGGTGGTGGTAGTGATAGGCATCCAGCCCCCCCTGAGAAGGGGTGGTGGTAGTGATAGGCATCCAGCCCCCCCCTGAGTAGGGGTGGTGGTAGTGATAGGCATCCAGCCCCCCATGAGTAGGGGGGGTGGTAGTGATAGGCATCCAGCCCCCCCCTGAGTAGGGATGGTCGTGGTGATGGGCAATCCAGGCCCCTATGGGTGTGTATGGCATTGGTGATGCCCATCCCACCCCTATGATTGTGCAGTTGCTAGTGTACGTCATTTGTGCATCCCTATGTGTGTGACATATTTTAGGTACGTGTAGTTAGTTTGTATTGTTGGTGTTTGACGTACCGTCTGCGCCGTACGCGTCCGAATCGGTCCCGGTAATAGATGTAGAGTATTGGTAGGACCTGCGCGATGGGATTCATGGTTGGTTCGTCTTGTTCGTGTTTCGCGTGTCTTCGACTCGTACTCGTCGCTGGCTTGTTCGTCTCGTAGCCGTGGATCATTTAGTGACGCGAAACGGAGCTTATGTGCGGCTCTCCCGGATGCTGAAACGTGCCGGACGTAGCGACGGGTTCGGCGCGTACGGAAGACGCATCGTACTAGTCCGGCCGGAAGGTGCTGTGTATTTGGTTCCGTGCGACTCGATTCGGCGTTTACGGATCCGGCTCGGGCGGAGAAAAGGAGCTGGATTGGGTAAGGACGGCTGGGTCGGAATCTGGGCTGTTATGCGCATCGTACTTGTTCGTTCGGTAGAGTGTTCGAGTCGGTCGGGAAACACGCGTTCGGCTGGTATTTTTTCCAGACGAATACTGTTAGGTGCGCTTCCGGCCCGAATCGGAATCGGCCCCTCAATGTCTCTTTATTTATTTTTTCTGATCTTTGATTGCTCTATGAATCTGGTCAATAGAAAAACATTTTTTTAAAAGAATATTTTCAATCTTGAGGCTTTTGCCTTTCAGTCAACACGTGCATTCAACAATGTCAGAATATTAATCCAGTAAGATGTCTCGGTCAGCTTGGATGCTGAATTTGAATTGCAACAAGTCAGAGGGCTTCAGCAGTACTTCAGCTACTGAGGGTATCCCTATCTTCTCTTAATCTTCTTCCAGCAGCCCTAACTGTATTGCATGGAGTTCTACATTCGGTGACTGAATATATATATTAAACACTATTGGGGCTTATTTATGAGCACTTGCGTCACTTTTGCGCCACCGGTGCGTCACTTTTTGTGACGCACCTGCGGCGTAAAAATTGCGCCATGTTGCGTCATATTTACAAAGTGTCACTTTGTACATCCCTGTGCCACATTATACCTGCGCCAGGTATAATGTATGCAGGGTGGGCGTTCTGACGCAAGTAAGCCTCGTAGAAGTGACGCAGTGAAATCCTACCTGCCTTACATCCCCAGAAACTATCTCACACAGGCTCAGACACTTAGCAAGCATGTATAAAAGGTGGGAACGATTCAAAGGCTTGAGTTTCCTTAGTCATTTCCTAATACTGCAACCTTGCTAAGGTTCTAAGAAGACCCACAAGCTGCCCAAGTTATTATTACCTTCTTTTTTTGTCTATCATTTTTTGATCTCTGTTCACTTTAATCTCTCCTATATATTGCTAATGACCTACTCTCCCCAAAATTAATCAGAGCTGATGTCCCTCCTTGATTTTACCCTACCGTCCACACTATCCAACTTACTTTTCTCCCTCTTGCTGGCTAGGGACTCCCTTGTCCTATCACTGGGGCAGTTTGAGACCTGCACCACATTTGGTCTTGACTGGTTTCCCCCATTTCCTGTGTTCATAGTGCCATGTGGGGTAACCTCAACCCCCTTCCCCTTTATAGGCCCCTTCTTTCCAATTATCCTCTTTGTCTTATGCAGTCTTCATGTGCGAGGGATGTAACCCTTAAACCCTCGGTACGCCCCCCATTTTATTATCAAACATTGGTTGTTTTGAAATATATACAGATGGTGAATAGACATCCTTGATGTAATCTACCACCCCTACCTCAGCAGCAGCACATTCCACATGATCCTTTTCTTCTTCTATGGGTCTAACTAGGGTAGGCATACAATTAGTAGTTTGTTTTAACCCCCCAGACATCACCTGCAGTTTTCTTTTTTGGGCCTTTGCCACCCCAATAATTACCATCAAAGCTTCTGAAAATCCTTGTAGAGTCTTTTGCATTAAAAGCATCACATCTAGCATAGATGAAGAGGGGTTGTCGAAAAATCTAATCCCAAGGAGATCTATGAAGGGGGAAGGCGAGGGACCCTTGGAGGATTCACCTTTATTTCTGCATTATCCAGGGACCTACTCTTCACACTTCCATTACCGTCCCCCACCAAGCCGATCTCCTTTTCCTGATTTGGACCCCTTAACATTCAATTTAATACTTTTCATCATGAACGGAGAAAGTCGAGGCGAAGAGGATAGTCTTGGTTCTAGTAAAGGATTTTCCATAGTCACCACCTCAGGCTCTCCCCTTAAGGAATTATGCAGGTCAAAATCTGGCTCCAGTAAATGACTTTGGCGATTATGTTGACTAGCTGTGGGCACTCCGCTTCCTTTTAAAGTGCTTTCTACAAAATCCTTTATGGATTGTCTCTGGGTGGCTTGCCACTAAATTCATGTTTCCTTCCAGGGTACCTGTGATTCTTCTCTCAAGGGTGCCAAACTAGTTATGATCATGGGCCGGGAGACACTTTTTACCATGCAGCCTTCTCTACCCCTCCTTTGTGAATGTCCGCACTGTATTTTTTATTTATTCTCGGGCATCTTATCACACCTTTACCCATCAAAATCTTTCCACCCTAACTGGGAATCTGTTCAGTACACTTACAGAGTGTTACACAAGCCCCCAAGGATACTAGTCATATGGCTGAATATCTGGTTAATGCTGACCTGGGGCCCCAAAAATAGGATACCAGGCTAACTTTTCCCAGGTATTTCTACAACAGACAAAATCCCAATATCAGTCGCTTACCTCCTCCCGCTCAGCCCCTACCACCATGGCCGCCACCTCCACCAGCAAATAAATGAGGATCATTGTCATTGCTGTCTTTAATCACTTGCGAGGGCTGTACTGTAGTTGTAGGCTGCCAATTGCGGCCAAAATACCCCCGACTACTAGTCATGGCAGCCGGGTTCACCTCCTGTGACCATGCGTACGGCTACCCGGGGGAGCGAGCACGGCCTACCAGGGCTCTCCTATGCTTAGGTCAAATGCTGAACCTTCGTCCAAAGGCTCGTGGCTCAAAGGTCAGGACTCTCTAATCAATTAAAAAGCTCCTGGGGCAGGCTCACAATAGCTGTCTCTCTTTTCTCGTCTACACCACAGAGCAGGTGGGCACGAGCACAGCAGCGGGGATCGCGGGAGTGCAAGCCACATCAGGGGTCAGCGTTGGACGGCATCTCGTCTCGCAATAGAAGGGAAGAGTCCATAGGTGTATGGCAAGAGAATTTCCAACAGGTAAGGTTATCAGGAGAAATCATATCACCAATTTATAGTTCCGTATACGTTAATATTTTCCTCCTATCCTGACACAATGCTCTTGCAGTTTAGTACTTGATCGCCTGTCAACCAATCCCAGCGCAGCACTTCACACCAATTGGCCTATCTCAGCACAGCACTCTCTGACGTAGTTCTTGCTCCTTGCAGCTGTTCACCCTCCTTTACAATTTTCCCCTGCACAAAACTTCTACATCTTTAAACAAGCACAATAAACAAATAACTTTTTTCTGCTTCACTAAAGAATGCAAAGTAGTTCATTCATATATGAAAATTCAAACAAGGAAATAAGGCTTTAACATATTCTGAGTTCCTCACACATGCACATACAGATGAAATCTTGGCCAGTGGAAAATTACCCTGACTGATATAGTTTCCCCTTTTCACAATAAATTCCACTAACACCAATCAATGTTACTACAATCACAACAAATTGTTACAGTCCATAGTTCAAATGTGCAGTCGATGAAACCTCCTGAATCTGCACCACAAAACCTTAGCAGACAAATAACACCACACAATATTCTTTCTTAACTATTTCAAGATCTTGGCCTACTCCGAGTCCGATAACAACTTCAACTCCTCCACATTAAAGCATAAACACAACTATTATATTGACAACTTCAATGCAGAACCCTATACTCACTTCTCCACCACTGCAACCGTTTTCAGAACTGTAAACTCCATCAGTCTTCAAGTTCGGGCTTTGGGCTTAAGGGACATGGCCAATTCCCAACTTGAACCATTTTATTTCAGCTGCTTTCTCTCCTGTGACAAAAACCATGTTCTTGCTACCACTTGACGGAGCAGGGTTTTCTATATCTCAATCTACAGGTGCAATTATTAAATAACCCCTGCCACTGGTCATATGGAACTTTGCTCGTTGACAAAGAGAAATAAAATGGAGCAATCATCTACTTCAAACATATAGCAATAAAATCATTAAAGACATTTAGTACAGTCCATAAAGAGAATTTGTTATTAAAGTTTTAAATTTTAAATTTCTTTTTAATATGTCATTATTTATTCAGTAAGAATGTTTCTTTTAAGTATCAGTGTTGAAAGTTAATTTAATCCAACAATCGATATTTCCATAAAAGGAAAAAATACAATATTGGTTAGGATAATAGTTAATATTGTAATAATGCCATTAAGGGAGTACCTAATTTAAATTAAATTAGAATAAAATAGAATAAGGTGTCAGTTCAGATACCCAATAACGGGTTCTGATGAGAGAATCAATGCGTATGTGTAAATCCTTTGCTTATTAAGCTGAAAAATATTCTCAGTTATAGATCAAGACATTGTCTATAAGTGAATATTAAAAGGAAGCCTCTCCTGTAGAGATATACCCTTTGTACTTCAGTAAAGTCTAAGTGCCCTTGCCATCAAAAGCCAGAGGGTCGGAGAAAGGTGTCCGGCCTTTACTCTGGGAACATGCACTAAGACAAACACACACAACATAAATGGCAACATTTTTTAGGTCTCGCCTACGCAGCGCGCATGCGCTGCGTAGGAAAAAAGACCTTTTGCGATCGATTCGGCTCTTCAGCCAAAAACGTGCACGCGTTCCATTGTCTTCAATGGCAACGCATGCACGTTTGGCGATTCACTTGCGGGAGCGAGCAGCTGGCGCCATATGGTAGCAAATATCGCTCCTGGCGCCGCTCGCTCCCGCAAGTGAATCGCGCAGGCTCCCTCCTCTCCCCCCTCCCCCTGCTGCCGTGCGAGGCGCGCGCGCTTGTTGGGGTTTGCGTGCGTCTCCGCCGCAGCTGCACTAACCCTCTGACTATCCCTGGCTGCTTATACCACGAACCTTTCCGAGGTCACTGAATATTTGTAGGTTGAAAGTATGATTTTTTGTTGTCGTGGCACTACAGTGTAAGGAGTGAAATGGTGGTGCGATCCTTGTCTTCCCTACAACGGGGGCGGGGATCCGACAAGTGAACATCCCTCCCTGCCCACAGGAAGCAAGACACCGGAACGAACGTGTGTGGACTGTGTTGTTTCTCACAGAAACACAATACGTTCAGTTGCGTGGAAACCTAGCGGGGGCGGAGCACACAAACGCCACAGCAGTCATACGTAATTGTCCCGTTATCAATGCATATGTCAAAGTGACACCAGTCACGGTCGCAGTAACACAGCCTGACCCTGACTCCTTCGTAGCAGCTTTTATTATGCCCCAGCTTAGTGGCTCTCTTTACATGCATTGTAGTTGGATGAAAGGCTGAGTCGACCAAGCGTGACATACAGATTCCTAGATCGATACATATCCCACTCAGCTATGTACTGACATTTAACTTTAGGGTCCCGTTGTTTTGAAAGCTTCACGTATTGACTGAGACTGATGGGCTTGATGTGATTTGCACAAGAGCACACCGTATAGTCATGAAGGAGTTAGGGGAGCAGAGCAGCCGAGGGCGAGTTTAGAGCTCGAGGTAAGCCCTCTCCTGTGTATCAAGGTTCCTCGCTCCAGGGTCCCCAAGCCCCTTCCCAGAACGCGCTCCCCAGAAAAAGAGCGAGCGCCTATATTGTATTGCCAGCGCCACGCCCACTGGGCGCTTTCCACTACCGCTGGAGCTGCGCCGTCCGCGCTCAAGCCTAGACTGATCGTCTACTGAGCGCTTTTTAATCTGTTGCTTTTGTGCGCCTCGATCAATGGGCGTTAATGAGTGACGGCCGGATCAATGCGCGCTGCCGTGTGCTCCTCGTAGCCGGGCGCTGTTGAAAAGCGTGGCAGGTGGGCATGACTCCACTGGTCCCCCCTGGGTACTCACAGACCACACAGCAGAACCTGCGCTGTCTCTCCTGAGTACGTGACAGACACCCACTACTGTGCTACCCACTACACCGACTTCAGAAGGATGAAGGGTGAGGTTGGTCCAGCTGGGATTAGAACCACTGCCTGGAGGCTACAGGGCGATTTCTGCAGTAGGCCCACAAGCAATTGACCTATCCAGGCTGAGCACACTATCAGGATAAAGAGGTGAGAGGTGAGAGATATGTCCTGTCCAGTACCACTCAAAAGTGATCACTACTAGCGATTGAATCCAAAGCGGTAATTAATACCAGCACGATGGTATTCTGTCATCAATTGTTAAAGGATGAAATCTTGAGTATGTCCGTTCTGTCTAGTGCCAAGTCAGTGACCTAAGGGGCTACACACAACGGTGTGCAGCAGAGCTTGAACCCACGCACCCGTTTTGCCTTCTATCACCTACCAGTTTATTTATTTTATTGACCTGGGAAGGATAAACGTCTGAGTCTGATATTCCGTCGTTCGCACCCGTGATTAAGGATTCTGCCTTGCGTGTCTTCCAGCATGCAGTTTTTTATTTAAGAGTTTTGTATAGCGCCCACAGTGCCCGAGCGCCTACGAGGCCCAGCAGGCAGGGTTTTCAGAGGTGGGCGAGCCACTGAAAGCAGGAGCCAAGCTCGAACCAGAAGCCTGGCTCCTGCGCAGCTCGAGGTCCGGAGCCGAAGACAAGTCGAGCTTTAATGGGAGGCAATGTGGCCCCTGACTTCAGCGCTGCCCCTGCAACCCGAGAACCAGGTTCTCTTCTCAGCAAAGTTCCCTGTGTCGGAAAAAAGGTATAAGGTATTCTGTGTGCGCTACCTAAAACTGCCACAAAAAAAATGTATATTCTGCAAATCACTGGCATCTAATCTCGTCCTCCATGAATTAAGAACACTGTACCAACCTATGACGCCAGAAAGCGATACCCATCGAGGACTTGGAGCTGAACTGTAGAGTGACAAACTCGAAAATCTGTGCTCAATCCTGACTTCTTTGTTTGACCAAAATGTGTGATCCTAGGCAAATGCTTTATTTCTCCAAGCCTCCTTCTTATTCATCATCACGTATGAGAGCAGCTTCAAATACTGTGAGTTCAGGAATGAGCTGTACAAAAACCTCTTGTTTTTCATTTAATAGCCTATAATGTTGTTCCATCTGTAATAAGAATCTAGGCCACGTATAAGGTTCACTAGACAGCTGACTGGCCTCTTAGCCAGGACCACTGGAATTATGCAGCAGGAGAGGGCCAAATTATGCAGCAGGGTTGAGTAAATTATGCAGCAATAAGGGCAAATTATGCGTCATAATGCGGCATATTTTGTAATAGTATTTCTTTATTATTTCGTCATTTTGACATTTGATAACACTGTCTGGGCATTGGTTCCACCTTATTAATGCCAGTTTAACACTGAAATGTAACAATAAGCAACATAGAGGTGACCAGTCAACCTTTGCAAAGGGCCTTGCACCTCGTGGCGACACGTCGCTGCATTTTTAGTAACTTTTGAACCATTTGAGCTAGAATTTTTTTTGTTAAAATCTGCAGATTATGCCACAGATAATGGATTATGTGGCAAATGCAGCAAATCTATAATTTAGCGAAAATCGCAGCAGCTGCACAATCGCATAATTCCAGTGGCCCTGCTCTTAGTTCACTAACAGCATCGCTTCTCGGCCTTTTGGCTAAGATCACGTATTATAGCTGGCTGGCTGGCTGAAAGGCTGGCTGGTGAGCTAAGTAGGCTGGCTGGCTAAATTGTCCGGCTAGGCTGGCTGGCTAGGCTGACTGGCTAGGCTGACTGGCTAGGCTGACGGGCTAGGCTGACGGGCTAGGCTGAAAGGCTAGGCTGACTGGCTAGGCTGACTGGCTAGGCTGACCGGCTAGGCCGACCCTGACCGGCTAGGCTGACCGGCTAGTCTGATAGACTAGGCTGATAGACTAGGCTGACTGGGTAACCTATCTGTGAAAGAGCATCTTGCCCTGATTGGGAGAGAGGACCGCTACCATAATCCATCACTACTGTCTAACATCTCTAAGAAACAACTACAGTATGAGTTTCTTGCCATAAGGGCGCAGCATAGGTTGGAGATTGAGAAAGGGAAAAAGAGGGTAGCTGATTTTCTCCCCTATGTTACCCACCACCGCTGTGGAACCATAGCTCACATTTTCATTTACCCAAACACAACGTTTTTACCTCATCGGATTTAGGCTCGACACTGGGCACTGTTTGGTTTCTTATCCATGCTGTACATTTCATGATTCTATGTTAGAGCCCCGCCCATGTGACTCGAAAACAAGACAGTCGCTGTTACACTTTTTATTTTTCTGTAATTTATATTCTGCAGTGAGGAAACGTTTTTTATGTCTATTGCTGAAAGCTCTGAATAATATCCGACAATGTAAGCCAGCATTACTCTATTTGCAGCTTCTTCAAACGGAATATATATGTTTGATTATCTATAAGTGTATTTCCTCGGCTCTGCGCTTAAGACAGTTGGTGGGAAAACAATCTGGTTATATACACAATACCTGATTTTTCCCTTGGTGCATAAGACTTTGTATCTTATTTTTACTGGGATGCTTCATAGTGATTTTGCAATAATCTCCAGTGTTTTATGACATATTTTCTGCATCGTATTAAAGTTTTGTTTTAATATTTGTGTTTTATATGTTTAATGAACTTGTCTCTGCTCTTGCAGAGCTTCCTATGATATCAAATGTTTGGTTACGTTGATTTGATATTTTTTTGCCTAACTCGGAATGGAATTGTTATGATTAGAGACACAGGGGGATATGTACAAGGAAGTGGCGGAGCGTGTCGTTTGCCTCCTGGGCTTAACGACACGCTCCACCACTTCAGAAACACAAGGCTGCACCATATTTACAAGAATGTGGTGCAGCCTTGCGTTTCCCCTGCAATGGTGCTACGTTTAACAACTTAGCGCCAACGCATGCACCCTGCACCAGAGTGCAAGGGTGTCTGTGTGCAGGGAGGATTGGTCATGTGTAGGAAGGTGTCTGAACATAAACAGTCCTAAAATGCCTTTTGTAACTTTCATGTGTGCTGCTTCATGCAGCACACATGAAAGTTACAAAATGGCATTTTTTAAAAGGTTGGTTTATGTACAGGAAGAGACACCTTCCTGTACATAAACAAACCATGGCATTATGCTTTTTCCATGTGTGATGCCTCGAGGAGAAAAAATGCCATGTAGTGAGTACTTGTGTCTATGTAAGTGTTCCATGCAAATCACTGTTGTAATAATTCTCTTAATTTTATTTCTGTGTTCTATTCTGTTTTGCATACTGGAGAGGCCTGAAATGACTGAAACGTTCTATCTGGTGACAAAAGAGCTAACTGAAAAGGTTTCAAACGCATTGAGCTTTTCAGTACTCAGCTGGTATTTTTGCTATGCACCTCAGTGCCTGAGCTGTTTTAGCCAATATACTTTCAAAGATTTTGCGTGATTTTACCTGGCGCTTTTGTCTATTTTCTCATTCTGAAAGATGAAAGAAGCAGCGGCGGTAAGCTGTCCATTCAGAGCAGGATTCTCTGATTAGGGTGCCACCTGGCTGGTATTTTAGCCAAATGGCCTTTATTTACATATCAAGGCCAGTAAAAACAAGCATTTGCAATGCAATAGGTCTCGCATTTACGCGAGTTTGAGCTATTGACATTGCAAATAACAATGCCTTTTATTTTTGTTTTCGTTTTTAAAACATAAATAAAAGGCATTATCATTTACAATGCCAATAGCTTAAACTCGAAATAAATGCGAGACCTATTGCATAGCAAATGCTTGTCTTTTTTCTTGTCCACGACAGTCAATAGGATTGTAGTTAGCTCCTGGGAATAGGTAAACTTCCCATCTTCTCATGTCTACACAATGAACTATGGACACTAGTCCTTGAAAAGATACATAATCCACAATTTGCGGTCAGACAGTTCTTCTGATGAGTCACCCTTCCTGCTGCCTCCTCTTTTCCTGGTGAGAACCTCACTTTCAGTTGACTAATACAAAACAAGTGCCTAATCACTAACTAACGGAAGGCTTCTGGAAAGTTACAGCAAAAGAGAAGACATTGTGTGGAAAACAACAGCTCTGTGTAGAAAATAGGCATTTCAATGTTAATGTAAGTTGGGCTAATTTAAATCAGCACTTGTTTTCTTCACTTTTAGGCGTATAGCATCTAAATATGATTACCTGATACAAAATGAGCTTTTAGTATATGTGCTATTTGAGCATAGACTTTTGCACATTTTTAATAAAAACATTTTTGTTTGGAAATGAAAATCACTCCTGCAGCCCCAAGTTATAAAGTTGGTCTCAGCTGTATATTTTTACCTCCATTTGATTACATCTGTGTGCACATTATGGTTGCTGACTTAGGCAAATAACAAAATTACTGATGTTAAAGTGGCTACAGCCGCATGCTTCTAAACCTGAGTTTTTTGTTAGGGGCGAAAATAGCACTTGGTGACTGTGGGAACATCTAGTGTCTAGAGCATGTTTTCTGCACCACAAACATAAAATAATATTTGACAACAGCTACTAGGTGCACGTGAAGGAAATGGTAGGGCATTCTCTAGTTCCTGGTTGGTTTACTGCATCTGCCCGTATTCCTGTCAGCCTCATCCTTTTTAGGTCTCGGGCCTAGCGTTGCAGTGCGCAGAACTGCTCGCACAGCGCGAGACCTTTTGTATGGGCTTCAGAAAGCTAACCACACGCTTGTGCGTGTGGTTTTGCTTTTGGAAGCCCACATTGGCTGTAGCGTGTTTTTTTTTTTTTTTAAACGGCACGCAATTGGGCAAAGGCGGGCGCATGTCCCGCCTTTGCTCCGCCCATTCCCGTCAGTGTCTAGGACGCGCATCAACGCGCGGCACAGACGACAGGCTCCCTCGCCCCCCGCTCCTCTGTGGTGCGCGCGCACCACTGGTTTCGATTCCCGCGTTCGGCTGGGTTTCGATTCCGTGCTTGTTCATTTAGCGATTTCAAGTCTGAAGCTGTCATACATCAAAATAAGTGTGTTTTTTAATGATGGCACCGTCTGGCCTGCGGGAAAGTTTATTTCATTTATTTTAAATAATGTGTAAGTGCGTGGTTCGGAAGATTATGTCAATCAGTGGTACGTGTGCCTTTGCAATATGTCGCAAGAAGTTGCCAGTGACTTGTAGCCCTCATGATTCTGCTGGTCGTTATTGCAGCCTGCGTATTTCATTCGTGTGTGAAGTACAACAGTGTTACTGTACCTGAATAGTTTGCCCGGAGGTGGGGAGGAGCGGCCCCCCGATGAGCTTACAGTAAAGGTCCCGCCTCGGCACTCCCGCTGCGCCCTCGTCCTCTCCGCAGGTGGCAGTCGCCCAAATCTGAGCCCCCTGGGCCAAGTTAAAGTGAGGAGGATGGAGGCTGAAGCCGCTGCTTCCGGCCACAGTGACACCTGGGACCCTCTGAGCGGAGGCGCCCTCCAGCCCCATCTGCAGTCTGAAGAGCAGCAGGGCAGCAACGAGAAGCACCCTGCGTCTGGCAGGCGACGCTGTCCGTATCCTGTGGCGCCCCACTTCTTCCCATCGGAACGGCTGCTCCACCTGACCCGGGGGTGCCATCCCACAATGGTGGCCTTGGCAGTCAGTCACTCTCAGACAGGGGGCCTCGGCATGCCGTGACTTCCTCCCCGCGCAGGGTCCTCCTGCTCCCCACACCTTGGGAATTCGGTTTCAGCTCTACTGCGGAAACACAAATGGCAAATGCAACCCCGGGCACCCTGGCGCTGCCTTCCTTGTTTATATAGAGTTTTGTACTATAATCTTGCGGCCTCGTGGAACTGTGAATAGTGGGTGTTATTTATATATAAATGCAAGACATATATATTTATATTTCCTGATATATGCATAGTAAGTGCACAGGCTCCCCGAAGGTATCCGAGAGAGATGTGGGTGTCTTTACTTCAGGCTTCAAGGAGTTGTGTTTGGAGTTATGCCACTGGGACACTGTACCCTGCTCGGAGTTGTACAGTGCTTGTAGCACACAGGCCATCCTTCAAGGCACGCTCAGGGAGTGCGAGGGAGCAGACCCCCGTCCTGTTCAGCCGGGTTTTGAGGTTGCGAGTCAGGGGCTGGCCAGTTCGGTGAGTGGCTCTCACAAGAGGGAATAAAGGTGCAGGACTTGGCTAGGGTTCTTCTGGGCTCAGTGCGCCCTGTTTGCGGCACCCCTGGGGTATTGGTTGTAGACCAGCAAGCTGAAGATGAAGCCCATGCAGCGGCTGATGCAGCTGCCGGTGGCAGCGGTCAAGCTGGTGAAGAGCCAGAAGAACGAGCTGAAGAGCTCGGTGCTGATGCCCGAGGGCGGCCAGCAGAACTTCTACAACGCCGTGCAGGTGGACGAGCTGAGGCTCCTCAAGTCGCCGGAGCTGGAGCCTACCGTGGTGACGGAGAGCAGCCCCAATGGGAGCCAGGGCCAGCAGAGCCAGCCGCTACGGTAGGAGTGTGTCCGTCTCTGTCTCACCTGCAGTCTTGCCCTGTAGGCATGTGTCTAACACATTGGAGCCATGTCTCACTCCTTCGGGATGATTAGGTACACGCACCATGGAGCAGGTTTACTCACTGGGTGTTTATCTTGCAAACAGTGAGCACAGTCTAACCCGTTGGGCGTGATGTTCACGCCTTGGAGCACAATGTCACTTATTGGAGTTTTGGCCTTGAGCTCTGAGCACAGGCTCGCCCTTTGGCAATGAGAGTTTTGGAGTACAGACTGATGTATTGGGTATTCTACTCGTGTCTTGTCTTTTGCTGGGTGTGCACATCACATATTGGGTGTTTTAAAGCACGACTGACAAGTCTCAGTGCTTATGAGTCACCTTTTTAAAATACCTTCAGATCTCACTCCTGAGATCAGTTGAACCATGAGATCTGGAGGCAGATCAGCAAGAGACCCTCCTGACAGAGGGCAGCATTGACTAAGGGAAGATTTCTTTTTTTTAAACAATCGGCTGATACCTTTTTGCCTGATGTTTGACTGACTTTGCCCCTCTCCCTGGTTTTACAGTGGTCCAGAATTGTTAGGAAATTCTACAGGTTTATTATATGCCATTATGAATAAAATCACATTTGATTCATTACTTTATGCATGTGTTTCTTAGTATTAACTGAGGAAGGTTCTAAGATTTTCCATGATTAGCATTGGGCCTCACGGTAATATGAGTTATGACTTGTGTGAACTGTTTCAAGAACAGACCTAGAACAAAGTAACAGATCTGTGTATCTGAAGGGGATGTTACAAGTATTGAAGACTACAGAAGGAGAAGAAGTAGTTCCGAAAAGCGGTGTAGGGCAGTTGTTATTTATATGTAGGGTAAGAGTGCTGTTGGAGCAGGAGGCGAGTGTTGGCGCCTATCCACAAGGGGGTCTTGTGAAAGATAATGCAATGGAACTAGACTGAGAACTTTTTGCACAGAGTTAGCGGGTATGCTTTATACTTTCTTTATTGCACTTCCCCACCACTGTGACTCAGCCATTCAGTGGCGGGTGGTGACCCTCGACACTGGAGGGGCGTCGTGGGGGACTGAGAAACAAATCCCATGGGGGCAAAAAGATAATGAAAACATTTCTTTAAATGTACTTACCCGTGTTTCGCTCGCCGTCTTTTCTTCTTTCTCCTGGAGTCAGTGTGACTGCACCTCATGGAGCCTCAGGCAACCCCATCTGCAAATCCCGACACTGCTCTCATGCTGCATGAGCAGCATGAGAGCAGCACCAGGATTGGCTTGAGCGGGCTGCCTCGACTCTACAGCAGGCAAAGGAGGCCTGTGCCTGCTCTCCACCCAACTGTCTGAGACAGCTAAGTGGAGAGGCTTGCCGTCGCCAGACAGCCAGCCAAATGGACTTGGACAGTGTAAGCTGGTGGAGTGAGCACCACTCCCCTGCTGCCTGTCAGCAGCAATGCCCCACCCCCGAACACTGCTCGGGCTGGGAATAGTGAAAAATAAAATGGTAATTCATTTTATTACCGTTTTATTTTTCACTTTTACTGCACTGTCAGCAAGGGGGTGACGTTCCTCCTCCCTAATATAATAAAGGGGGCCACCGCTGAAACCATGATGTTACCATATCAGTTGGGGTGACGTGAAAAAGCTCCTAGTTCAGCTGAATTTTCCATGCTCCACTCCTCAGTGTGGAGTTCCACTTTAAATCACAGGTATGTGGACATAATTAGCAAAGCTCAGCGCACCAACTGTCAACAAAGACCCAATAGTGTTTGTGTCGTCATTGTGCGTGATGTACCATGCACCTGCAAGCTTACTGACTGCATCCAATCACCTTTATCACTGAGCCCGTAGAATTATGAAATTTAAGGACTGCATGAAATCCACAAACATAACTGCACCCTCAAGTATAATTTACAGTTTACAGCACACAGATATGGAGAAGCCCAACCAGCACACTACTTTCAAAATCCAAGTAAGTTAAGAAAGGTTGAATGACCATTGGCTAGCCTGGGTATTATAGTAATGTCAATTCATATATAACCCTTCGGGCCCACACCAATTCTAATTGCAGCCAATTGATGCTTAATCCTCTCAAACACACATAGGACATGTCTGCTACATGTCTTGTCCATCACCGAGTACTGTAATAACCCATGAACCAGCCATCACCAACTGAACATGCATGGAATAACTGTAGAGCGATGCCAAGTACTGCTGGCCAATGGAAAGGCGCTAGTCTAGTCCGTCAGTGCAGGTCCCAACTAGCTACATACTGTGGCCCCTTTTTTACGTCTCACAATGACCTTCAGATATGTGAGGACCGTAACAAAGTCGATCCCAGCAGACCTCCCCACCACTTCTCTCTCCAACCATGCCTGCACACGACAGTAAACGTTTAAAACAAAATATCAGGTTGGACAACCCAGTGCAGTGACCCGAGCTAAGTAGACTATGATCATATGAAATACCATAAAGTGTCCTGCAGAGCTACCCAAAGCTATAAGCTTTCTGAAAATCTGAAAACTGCGCGTCTGTCTCTCACACGCCTTCATTCCCCACACTACCAACAGCTGCATCCCATAACACGATAACGCACCTCTGTGGTCATCACCCAAGGCATGCAAACACTTCCCACATAGAATCAAAAACAAAGACAGCACCTTTCCAACTACAGTGCGACAGAAGCAGAGTCATACAAAGTGAACGGTGAGCTGAGTTGGTGACCAGCTCTAGGTCTTTCATGTTGTACTGGGAGCAGTTTCTCCTCTGGACCCCAAAACCTTCCTAGTAGGCCCGTTCTGTTCCACAGGAGTTTTAACCACTCTGTTTCACATCCCAGGAAATTGCACGGTGACGTCATCAGTATGAGACCGCATGTTTCCGTTTTTGGGGAGCATAGTTCTTTTATAAATATTTTCAAACAAATTCTTAAATTTGCTTTTGTTTGCTGTGGACATCAGTTTTGTTCAAATTTGCTTTGTTCTGTAGTGAGTGATTTACATTTGTATCTGATACCCACCGCTAAAATAACAGCTTAACCATGAGCACAGATAAGTATTGCACCCACCGTTCTTCCCACCCTCTTGCAACTGCACCTATGTGCCCTCGACATCCCTGAACTGCCAGGGGTATCCTTGAGTGTTCGAAAATTCCCTTGACTCTTCATGACAAGCATTTGCAATGTAATAGGTCTCGCATTTACGCGGGTTTAAGCTATTGGCATTGTAAATGACAATGCTCCTTTATTTATGTTTTGAAAACCAAAACATAAATAAAGGGCATTGTCATTTACAATGCCAATAGCTCAAACTGCATAAATGCGAGACCTATTGCATTGCAAATGCTTGTTTATATTGGATGCAAAGACTAAAGATTGATGTTGTGAGGCTCATCAGTGTGCTGGGAAAACAAGACAATATCTCAGTTCTTTGAATTAACTTACATTGGTTTATGGTAGGGAAATGATCAGGTTTAAACATAGATGACTAATGCATTAATTTATGTGAAAGCACTGGTAAACTTGAAAAGCAAATTGCATAAATGCATCCCAAAGAGACCCCAAAGATCCAAGAATGCAGAACAGAGAGTCATTCCCCCGTTTAACATATCATCTTATTTAGACTTCAACGACACTTGACATGGAGCAAACTGTTGGTTGGTTTAACCCCTTCGCTGCTAGGCCCCCCCCCCCCCTGTGCTAAGCCTTTTTTTGGCTATTTGGGGTAGTTTGCGCTTAGGCCCCTGTAACGTTTTGACAACATAAGGTATCCACGCCAAATTTGCGTCCTTTCCTTCCAACATCATGGGTATTTTAGAGGTACCCAGGGTTTGTTGATTCTCCTGGAGGGGACCCAGAAATTAGCCAAAATACAGCAAACTTTTGTTTTTTTTGTAAAAATGGGAAAAAGGGCTACAGATGAAAGCGTCTGTTTTTTTCCCTGCAAAGGGTTTCAACAAAGGGGTTGTGGTGTAGAAATCACCATCTTCCCAGCTTTCAGGGACAAGCAGACTTTTGTCAGAAAACCAACATTTTATACACAGTTGTGGCATTTTTCTGGGACGTAGCGTATTTTTGCTATTTTTTGTGCTTTCAACCTCCTTCCAGTTAATGGTAAAAATGAGTATGAAAGCAATGATGGATCCTGGAAAGCTATACATTTCTGAAAAGTAGAAAACATTTTTAATTCAGCACGGGGTCATTTGTGTAGATCCATCATGGTTTTTGTATAGAAACTAACAGTTGAAAATAGAAAAAATTGAAAATGTGCTAAAAAACCAGCTATTTGTGCCAACATTTTCACCTGTAACTTCTACTAAGTATGACAGATGTTAGAAAGCAATATACCGTTACATCTGCTGGACCCTTCTGGTTGTGGGGATATATAGGACTTGTAGGTTCACCAAGAACCCGAGGAACCCAGAGCCAATAACTGAGGTACGTCTTGTAATGCTTTTTTATTGTGTACCGGGTATATAGCAATTCATTTGGGAAAATATAAACAGGGAAAAATCGGTATGAAAGTCACCTATGCATTTCTGAAATGGGAACAAAATATAGAGTTTAGAAACAGTAGCTATTTGCACATCTCCGAAATTCTGGGTACCCATACCAGCATGTGAATTATAGGACATTTTTCAAAGTGACTTCTTTTTTACACATTGTCTTACATTTGGAAGGCAGAAATGCATTGAAAGTTAATAGGTAGTAACTGTTGCCCTACAATTTAGTGTTCCCCTAAGTCTCCCGATAAAAATGGTACCTCACTTGTGTGGTTAGGTGTAGTGCCCGTGACAGGAAACGGCCAAAAACGCAACGTGGACACACCACATTTTTACAGTGAAAACGGATCCTTTTTTTGCAAAGTTCCTAGCTGTAGATTTTTAACCCTAGCTCTGCCGGCATCTAGGGAAACCTAGCAAACCTATACATTTTTGAGAACTAGACACCCAGGGGAATCCAGCATGGGGTTGACTTGTCTGGCTCTCACCAGGTTCTGTTACCCAGAATCCCTTGCAAACCTCAAAGTTTGTAAAAAATAAACACATTTTCCTCACATTTCTGTGGTGGAAAGTTCTGGAATCTGCGTGGATCCTCATGATTCCACCCACCCCGCATTACCCAAAGTCTTCCGAGAAAAATAGTACCTCACTTGTGTGGGTAGGCCTAGGGCCCGCGACAGGAAACAGCCCAAAACACAATGTGGACACACCACATTTTCACAGTGAAAACGGACCCTTTTTTTGCAAAGTGCCTAGCTGCAGAATTTGAACCCTAGCTCTGCCAGCACCTAAGGAAACCTAGCAAACCTATATATTTTTGAAAACTAGACACCCAGGGGAATCAAGGATGGAGTGACTTGTCTGGCTCTCACCAGGTTCTGTTACCCAGAATCCCTTGCAAACTTCAAACTTTGTAAAAAAAACACATTTTCCTCACATTTCTGTGGTGGAAAGTTCTGGAATCTGCGTGGATCCACAAAATTCCACCCGCCCAGCATTCCCCAAAGTTTTCTGAGAAAAATGGTACCTCATTTGTGTGGGCAGGCCTAGTGCCCATGACAGGAAAAGCCCAAAACGCAACGTGGACACACCACATTTTCACAGTGAAAACAGACCCTTTTTTTGCAAAGTGCCTAGCTGTAGATTTTGAACCCTAACTCTGCCGGCACCTAGGGAAACCTAGCAAACCTATACATTTTTGAAAACTAGACACCAAGGGGAATCTAGGATGGGGCGACTTGTCTGGCTCTCACCAGGTTCTGTTACCCAGAATACCTTGCAAATCTCAAAATTTGTTTAAAAAAACCACATTTTCCTCACATTTCTGTGGTGGAAAGTTCTGGAATCTGCGTGGATCCACAAAATTTCACCCACCCCGCATTTCCCAAAGTCTTCCAAGAAAAATGGTACCTCACTTGTGTAGGTAGGCCTAGTGCCCGCGACAAGAAATGGCCCAAAACGCAACGTGGACACACCACATTTTCACAGTGAAAACTGACCCTTTTTTTGCAAAGTGCCTAGCTGTAGATTTTGAACCCTAGTTCTGCGGGCACCTAGGGAAACCTAGCAAACCTATATATTTTTGAAAACTAGACACCCAGGGGAATCCAGGATTGGGTGACTTGTCTGGCTCTCATCAGGTTCTGCTACCCAGAATCCCTTGTAAACCTCAAAATTTGTCCCAAAAAAACACATTTTCCTCACATTTCTGTGGTGAAAAGTTCTGGAAACTGTGTGGATCCACAAAATTCCATGCACCCCACATTCCCCTAAGTCTTTCGAGAAAAATGGTACCTCACTTGTGTGGGTAGGCCTCGTGCCCGCGACAGGAAACGTCCCAAAACGGAACGTGGACACACCACATTTTCACAGTGAAAACAGACCCTTTTTTTGCAAAGTGCCTAGCTGTAGATTTTGAACCCTAGCTCTGCCGGCACCTAGGGAAACCTAGCAAACCTATACATTTTTGAAAACTAAACACCCAGGGGAATCTAGGATGGGGTGACTTGTCTGACTCTCACCACGTTCTGTTACCCAGAATCCCTTGCAAACCTCAAAATGTGTCAAAACAAAAAAAAAGAAATTCCTCACATTTCTGTGGTGGAAAGTTCTGGAATCTGCGTGGATCCACAAAATTCCAACCGCCCCGCATTGCCCAAAGTCTTCTGAGAAAAATGGTACCTCACTTGTGTGGGTAGGCCTAGTGCCCGCGACAGGAAACGGCCCAAAACGCAACATGGACACACCACATTTTCACAGTGAAAACGGAACCTTTTTTTGCAAAGTGCCTAGCTGTAGATTTTGAACTCTAGCTCTGCCAGCACCTAGGGAAACCTAGCAAACCTACACATTTTAGAAAACTAGAAACCCAGGGGAATCAAGGATGGGGTGACTTGTCTGGCTCCCACCAGGTTCTGTTACCCAGAATACCTTACAAACCTCAAAATTTGTCAAATAAAACACATTTTCCTCACATTTCTGTGGTGGAAAGTTCTGGAATCTGCGTGGATCCACAAAATTCCACCCGCCCTGCATTCCCCAAAGTCTTCCGAGAAAAATGGTACCTCACTTGTGTGGGTAGGCCTAGTGCCCGCGACAGGAAACGGCCCAAAACGCAACGTGGACACACCACATTTTCACAGTGAAAACAGATCCTTTTTTTGCAAAGTGCCTAGCTGTAGATTTTGAACCCTAGCTTTGCCGGCACCTAGGGAAACCTAGCAAACCTATATATTTTTGAAAACTAGACACCCAGGGGAATCCAGGATGGGGTGACTTGTCTGGCTCTCACCAGGTTCTGTTACCCAGAATCCCTTGCAAACCTCAAAATTTGTCCAAAAAAACACATTTTCCTCACATTTCTGTGTTGGAAAGTTCTGGAATCTGTGTAGATCCACAAAATTCCACCCACCCCGCATTCTCCAAAGTCTTCTGAGAAAAATGGTACCTCACTTGTGTGGGTGGGTCAAGTACCCGCAACAGGCAAGGGTCCAAAACGTATTGAGGAGACATCAAAATTACCTATCACAAAAACACCCTGGTTTTGCAAGGGGGGTCCCATGAGTTTTTGGCCCCAGGCTCGGCGGCTATCTTGGCAAACCTACCAAACCCACACGTTTCTGAAAACTAGACACCCGGGGGAGTCCAGCGTGGTATGGCTTGTGTGGACCCCCCAACGTTTTCCTACCCAGAATCCCCTGCAAACCTCAAATTTAGCATGTAAAAAAATCAAATTTTTCTCAAATTTCTGTGTGGGAAAGTTCAGAAATATGCATGCATCCACAAATTTCCTACCACCCAGCATTCCCCCAGGTCTCCCGATAAAAATGGTACCTCACTCGTATGGGTGGGTCAAGTACCCGCCACAGGCAAGGGCCCAAAACGTATTGAGGAGACATCAAAATTACCTATCACAAAACAACCTGGTTTTGCAAGGGGGGTCACCTGGGTTTTTGGCCCCGGGCTCGGCGGCCATCTAGGGAAACCTACCAAACCCACACATTTCTGAAAACTAGACACCCTGGGGAGTCCAATGAGGTATGGCTTTCATGGATCTCTCAACGTTTCCCAACCCAGAATCCCCTGCAAACCTAAAATTTAGCTGAAAAAATCACTTTTTCCATACATTTTTGCGTCGGATCACCGTGCCGGCACAAATGTCCTACCACCTAGCGTTCCCCTTGCTCTCCCGAGTACAATGATACCTCACTTGTGTGGCTGTCCAATGCAGAATCAACTAAAAACGTATTTTTGTTTAAATATAGCGCTTAGAATTCTCTGTGCTATACTCTTAATCCCTATGTTTTGGGCTCTTCCCAGTCACAGGCCCTTGGCCCACCCACACAAGTGAGGTATAATTTTACTCAGGAGAACAAGGGGAACGTTGGGTGGTAGGACATTTGTGCCGGCACGGTGATCCCACGCAATAATGTATAGAAAAAGTGATGTTTTCAGCTAAATTTGAGGTTTGCAGGGGATTCTGGGTAGGGAAACGTTAGGGGATCCACGCAAGCCATACCTCATTGGACTCCCCAGGGTGTCTAGTTTTCAGAAATGTGTGGGTTTGGTAGGTGTCCCTAGATGGCCACGAGCCCGGGGCCAAAAAACCAGATCCCCCCCCGTAAAACCAGGTAGTTTTGTGATAGGTAATTTTGAAGTCTCCACAGTACGATTTGGGTCATTTCCTGTTGCAGCCACTATGCCAACCCACACAAGTGAGGTACCATTTTTATCGGGAGACCTGGGGAACGCAGGTGGTAGGAAATTTGTGTCAGCTCGATGATCCTACAACTTTCCCACAAAGAAATGTGAGAAAAATTGATTTTTTTCAGCAAAATTTGAGGTTTGCAGGGGATTCTGGGTAGGGAAACGTTGGAGGATCCACGCAAGCCATACCTCATTGGACTCCCCAGGGTGTCTAGTTTTCAGAAATGTGTGGTTTGGTAGGTTTCCTTAGATGGCCGCTGAGCCAGAGGCCAAAAACTCATGGGACCCCCCCTTGCAAAAGCAGATAGTTTTGTGATAGGTAATTTTGAAGTCTCCACAGTCCAATTTGGGCCATTTCCTGTTGCAGCCACTATGCCTACCCACACAAGTGAGGTACCATTTTTATTGGGAGACCTGGGGGAACGCTGGGTGGTAGGAAATTTGTGTCAGCTCGGTGATCCTACAACTTTCCCACACAGAAATTTGAGAAAAAATTGATTTTTTCAGCAAAATTTGAGGTTTGCAGGGGATTCTGGGTAGGGAAACGTTGGGGGATCCACGCAAGCCATAACTCATTGGACTCCCCAGGGTGTCTAGTTTTCAGAAATGTGTGATTTGGTAGGTTTCCTTAGATGGCCGCCGAGCCCGAGGCCAAAAACTCATGGGACCCCCCCTTGCAAAAGCAGATAGTTTTGTGATAGGTAATTTTGAAGTCTCCACAGTCCAATTTGGGCCATTTCCTGTTGCAGCCACTATGCCTACCCACACAAGTGAGGTACCATTTTTATTGGGAGACCTGGGGGAACGCTGGGTGGTAGGAAATTCGTGTCAGCCCGGTGATCCAACAACTTTCCCACACAGAAATTTGAGAAAAAAATTGAGTTTTTCAGCAAAATTTGAGGTTTGCAGGTTATTCTGGGTAGGGAAACGTTGGGGGATCCACGCAAGCCATACCTCATTGACTCCCCAGGGTGTCTAGTTTTCAGAAATGTGTGGTTTTGGTAGGTTTCCCTAGATGGCCGCCGAGCCCGGGGCCAAAAACTCATGGGACCCCCCTTGTAAAAGCAGATAGTTTTGTGATAGGTAATTTTGAATTCTCCACAGTCCGATTTGGGCCATTTCCTGTTGCAGCCACTATGCCTACCCACACAAGTGAGGTACCATTTTTATCAGGAGACCTGGGGGAATTCTGGGTGGGAGGAAATTTGTGTCAGCCTGGTGATCCTACAACTTTCTCACACAGAAATTTGAGATTAATTTGATTTTTTCAGCAAAATGTGAGGTTTGCAGGGAATTCTGGGTAGGGAAATGTTGGGGGATCCACGCAAGCCATACCTCATTGGACTCCCCAGGATGTCTACTTTATATAAATGTGTGGGTTTGGTAGGTTTACCAAGATGGCCGCCGAGCCCGGGGCCAAAAACTCAGGTGACCCTCCCTTGCAAAACCAGGTCCTTTCAAAATAGGTAATTTTGATGTCTCCACCATACGTTTTGGGCCCTTCCCTGCAGCGGGTACTTGGCCCACCCACACAAGTGAGGTACCATTTCTATCGGGATACTTTGGTAAATGCTGGGTGGTAGGAAATTTGTTGTTTATTTCTGAAGCGTGAAAGTTTTGGCACAGTAATGCAAGGAAAATGTGACAGTCACATTTTGAGGTTTGCAGGACATTGTGGGTAAGATAACTTGTTGGGATCCACAAGAGAGACATCACCATGTACTCCCATGGGTGTTTAGTTTACGACAATATCTACAGTTAGTAGGTTTTTCTTAAATGGAATGTACACCTTGGCAGAGAGACAAAAAAGACAAATATTACTGCACAACCATCTATTCCTCAAGCACACACACATACTAGTTGGATTTGGCATGAGGGCGAGTGATGGTTCAGTATATAAAATGTTATTAACAAGAGATTTCACAAAAATGAAATGCACTGAAAGGACAAAAAACTGAACCAGTGACTCACAGCTCGTGAGCTGTAAAGCCGCGTCAAGGCCCCAACCGCTTCACAGGCCATTCACACACCTTTCATAAGTGATACACACAAGAGCATTCACACCACGAGGCACAGAACCAACACATTACAACATTCACAAAAAGGGACAAGGTACACCCTGCTTGATAAAGACAGAAAAGACAAATATTACTGCACAACCATCTATTCCTCAAGCACACATACATACCGGTTGGATTTGGCACGAGGGTGAGTGATGGTTCAGTATATACAATTGTATTAACAAGAGATTTCACAAAAATGAAATGCACTGTTAATAATTGAAAGGACGAGAAACTGAACCATTGACTCACAGCTCGTGAGCTGTAAAGCCACGACAAGGCACCAACCTCTTTACAGGCCATTCATACACCATTCATACGTGTGACACATACAAAACCATTCACACCGCCAGCCGCGGGCCCATCACATTACAATACTCACACCAGCAGACAGCGCCATTCAAGGGCCCATCACTTTCACACGCCCACATGCCTGACACAGCAACCACACCAGCTGTCGGATTGTGTGGACTGGCGTTTGGCTAGCAGTGTGTGTAGTGACCAGCAGCAAGTCACTACTCACACACTGCCAGCCAAGCACCAGTCCACGCACACCACCAGCCAAGCGCCAGTCCACACACACCGCCAGCCAAGCGCCAGTCCACGCACACCGCCAGCCAAACGCCAGTTCACGCACACTGCCAGCCAAGCGCCAGTCTACACACACTGGCAGCCAAGCGCCAGTCCATTCACACCACCAGCCGAGCACCAGTCCACACACACCGCCAGCCAAGCGCCAGTCCACGCACACCACCAGCCAAGCACCAGCCTACACACACTGGCAGCCAAGTGCCAGTCCATTCACACCGCCAGCCGAGCGCCAGTCCACGCACACCGCCAGCCAAGCGCCAGTCCACGCACACCGCCAGCCAAGCGCCAGTCCACCCACACCACCAGCCAAGCGCCAGTCCACGCACACCACCACCCAAGCGCCAGCCTACACATACCGCCATCACATTTAGGGTTTTTTTTATACAAAAAAGAAAACACAAATAAATTGTAACTAGATACAAATCTACTAACACAAAATTTGAAACTAAATACATTGCACAAATGCCAACCTTGAAACTGAACAAAAAATATAAAACAATACAGACCAGGCAGTTCACTTTACCATTCATGGATGCTCCCAAAAATTCTTATGTGTGTGGTACATTCTAAAACAAGCAGGCACACACAGCGCAGGGTTAGAAGGACACTCGGGGCAGTACATACGAGTCTCCTTCCGCGTACCTCTTCGCCAACAGACTCCACATCTCCTACTGGGAAAGTGTTTTGAGGGCGTGGGAGGAATGTGATCAGGAAAGTGGCGATCTTTCAATCTAGCCACATCCTCCACCACTCCAACTCTAGGAACACTTGCCTGTTCCACCACAACAAGGCTGCCTATTACAGACTCCTGAAACTTAGCAAAAGTCAACTTTGACTCAGGACAACAATCCTAAAATACAAAAAAAGCATTAAAAGTTGCCAAGTGGAAAAGATGGATAGCCAACTTCTTATACCAAATGTAAGCCTTACGAAGAGCAGTGTAAGGTTCCAACCGCTGACCTACTCTATCAACACCACCCATGTGCCTATTATAGTCTAAAATGCACACAGGTTTGCGCGCTTCAGCAACCTGACCCCAAACAGTCACAGGTGAAGTGCTTTCATCATGGATGGTAGTCAGCATGTAGACATCTCTACTGTCTGAAAACTTCACAGCTAGAAGTACCTCGCTAAGCAACGTACTGCACTGTCCCCACACAAGCTTTTGACAAACAAGTTCTTTGGGAAACCTTTACGGTTAGAGCGGATTGTGCCACAAGCAACAGTGTCCACTTTGGCCAATTCCCTGAACAACTGCACACCAGTGTAGAAGTTATCTACATAAATGGTGACCTTTGTTAAACAGTCCTCTGCCAAGTTCCCACACAATTTTCTCAGTCACTCCAAAAGTGGACGGACAAACAGGGGGGTCAATCCTGGAATCCTTACCGATGTACACCCTGAAATTAGAGACATATCCAGTCCTACTGTCACACAGCATATACATCTTAATTCCATAGCTTGCCCTCTTTCTAGGAATGTATTGCCTAAAAACCAAGCGGCCCTTGAACAAGACCAAAGACTCATCCACTGCTATTTCTTTCCCTGGAGCATAGATCTCAGAAAATCGATCTACAAAGTGATCAACGACAAGCTGAATCTTAAAAAGACGGTCACAATCAGGGTGATCTTGTGGCAACGCTAAACCATTATCGACAAAATGCAGCATCCGAAGCAGAAGCAAATACCTATCACGACTCATGACTGCCGGAAATATAGCCGTTGCCATCAAGGGACTAGTAGACCAATATGAAGACATCGATGGCTTCCTTAGCAAGCCCATCAAAAAAGTTAAACCCAAGAACTTCTTCATCTCTTCCAGATTTGTGGGAGTCCACCGGGTGGCTCTAGAGTGGGGCCTAAGGCTGGCACTGTTGCCCATCAAATACTGTTCAGCACACAAATTAGTCTGCTCAACAATCTCTGCCAAAAATACATCGTCCATAAACAACTGAAAAAAATGTATAAGCAAAATGTTTTCAGTATCCACTCTACACCCTGGAACACCAGTAAAGTCTGGAAATGTCGGCTGCACCATGCCTGGGGCAACCCAGAGGTCAGCACTTCCAATGGGAGGCCTTGCAGCCCCAGGCTGCAACCCAGATGCCTCTTGCTGCACTATCCGCACATCAATGTCCTCCTCTAAGACAGGCACTTCATCTGCACTAAGAGTGTCTTCATCATCCGATGATTCCTCGTGGACAGAAAACTCACTGCCAGAATCTTCCACTGCCCCCACTGCCTCCTCTGCCTCAGATGCAGAGTCAATCTCTGAACCATGGTCAGAGGAAGACTCAAAAAGCATACCAACAACCTGCTGATCAGTAATCCTGCGGCTAGCCATAGTCCTTACAAAGAAAGGGGACTTCACAAACAAGTCAACAACAACAGACACTGCAAAATAAGTAATAAACAAAGTGTGGCTTTAGCACAAAGATCTATATACTCAAAAACAATGACTCACTTGCCCGTGTTCTACCAGCCCGTATCCAGCATCAGTGGGGACTCCATCTCCCACAGTTCTACTTGCCAGGGAGGCTCCGACGCTTGTTTCTTGCGCCAGGAGGCGCTTAAAGGGCGGCCGGGACTCCCGCAGCGCGGGAGCCCGTGTTCTACCAGCCCGTATCCAGCATCAGTGGGGACTCCATCGCCCACAGTTCTACGCGCCAGGGAGGTGCCGACGCTTGTTTCTTGCGCCAGGAGGTGCTTAAAGGGCGACCGGGACTCCCGCAGCGCGGGAGCCCGTGTTCTACCAGCCCGTATCCAGCATCAGTGGGGACTCCATCGCCCACAGTTCTACGTGCCAGGGAGGCGCCGACGCTTGTTTCTTGCGCCAGGAGGCACTAAAAGGGCGGCCGGGACTCCCGCAGCGCGGGAGCCCGTGTTCTACCAGCCCGTATCCAGCATCAGTGGGGACTCCATCGCCCACAGTTTTATGCGCCAGGGAGGCGCCGACGCTTGTTTCTTGTGCCAGGAGGCGCTTAAAGGGCGGCCGGGACTCCCGCAGCGCGGGAGCCCGTGTTCTACCAGCCCGTATCCAGCATCAGTGGGGACTCCATCGCCCACAGTTCTACGTGCCAGGGAGGCGCCGACGCTTGTTTCTTGCTCCAGGAGGCGCTTAAAGGGCGGCCGGGACTCCCGCAGCGCGGGACGCACGCGGGCGTGCCCGGGCAAAGCCCGGGCCAAGGGCGGGCCCGTCTGCGCCCGTCAGTGACCGGAGGAGGCCAGGCTGGGCCATACCACTGACATTTTCAAGTAAGGGTTTCTACATTTTACACTTGTTAGATCCTGAGCATGCGCAAAGGAATAGTTTAATAGTGATATATCATAGACAATTTGGAAAACTTTCAACATGAGCAGACGTAAATCGCTCACTGGCCAGGGAGTGGCTGGGACTCTAGATGCCTTTTTATTCAGGGCCGAGTCGGCATTAATGCATGAAATACAGCTCACAGAGCGTAGACTCTCATTGGAGCCACAATTATCCCATGTTCGCTCCGTAATAACCACGCCAGCAGTAAGCCATACCTACGACTCCGATAGCTCTCTACTTGACCCATTGCTACCCGTGGTGAGTGGTTTGGATAATAATGACCCCCCTGTGGCCAAGGAGCCTAAGAACACAATGCAAACTCTGACTGTGACCACTAGAGGACAGAAGGCTAAAACCAAAGAAGGCAGTAATCCTGCTCCCCTATCCAAGAAGAAAAGGGGGCAGGGTCCTAACAAACAAAGTCATATTTTAACGGCTCGGGGAGGTAAGGCCAAAACGGCTGAGAGAGAAATCAACCAGGAGTTAAATACCACCCAGAATACCCCAGGGCATACAAGTTTATCTCTGGACTTTGAGCAGGAGGAGTACTGGAAAAGGATGGAAGCCATTATAGCGGGTCTTTTGAGTCCATTAAATGCAGTACTCACGCAAATCGAAGGGAGGCTAATTAATCTTGAGAACACTGTAACCTCGATTTTACCGGATCGCCATACCCCATGTGTGTGCAGAATGCAAGAGGCTCCATCAGTTAGTCAATCTAAGGATCACTGTATGGGTGGGAGAGTTTCACAGAACCAGGGCCACTCAACTGTGAGAAATATAAACGATCCAGCAAGATCAGACTCGACGGGAGTAAATGCACCACAATTATCACAAAATCAAGAGGACTCAATATACACATCTCTGAGCATTCAGGCAAGGGATAACCAGCAGGCGAAGGGCCTTATGCGGTCGACCCTTGGGGGAGAAACTCAAACTCCAGGCACTAGGGTCAACCCCTCAACCACATCAAGACATACAAATGAGACCCGTAGAAAGTCGCCGGAGATGAGGACTTTAAACCTTCCCCCGCAAGCTACACCATATACAGTCGTCCTGGCAAATGTCCCTCCGTTATCAGTTGGTGAGGAAGAACACTGGTCCTCTCTAAGAAATAAGTTGCTTCACTTTTTGGGAGAAAGGACAGGTCTAACTAACAAACTGTTTACTGGATTTAAGATGGCCAGGAGAATTGGCTGGATTGGGAGCTCTACCAAGTCTATGCCAGGTGACTGTGTTGTGTTAACGCTTAGCTCCCCTGAATTGATTCAAACTATATTAGAAAGGGCGGGCTCCAGGTTTGTTACCAATATGGGGATAAATATCCTCCCCCTGGGCTATTTTTATCAACCCCCTGGGCCTACACAACATCGATTAGAGGGAGAGAATTTTCTTGGGGTGGTACAACAAAGGTACACCATCCCGACTAATAATCGATTTGATGTTTTTAGTACCTTGGGAGATATTGACTGACTGACTGGACAGGCTCCACACTTAACTTGGGAGATTGAGTCAGTAGGGAGTTGCAGCCTGGGGTTCACTGTACACAACTGTCATATGGAACAGTCTGATCTAGAGAGGGATATAAATCAGCAATGGCGGGAGGAGGACGTACTAGAGAGGGAAAACATTAAAGAGAAAGAGGCCCCCCTGTCTGTAACCGGGAGCCTCCTTGTACAACTAACAGAGGTAGCCCGTATTGATAATTCTAATAGTAATTGGACTGTCCCACCCACCCACCCACAAGATAATGATGTACCTTATACTAAAGTCATCTCATGGAACATCTCAGGACTACGGTCTAAGATAACTAATCCAGTATGGTGTAACTATATCCAGAGCTGTGACATACTTTGTTTACAGGAAACCTGGTCTAGTGAACAATTCCATATTAATGGTTTTAAAACCTTTGACACCCAGGCTGGGAAGGGGCTAGGGGGTAGACTTAAGGGAGGTCTTTGTACATATATATCTAATAAGTTGACAATTAATAAAATAGAGGCCTCCCTGGGGGATAGATTTTATCAGATAGTTAAGCTATTTTTTAAGGGTAACCAATGTGTAGTTTTAGTCAACTTTTATAACAACACGGCCCCAGAAGAACTTAATCAGGTGTTGAGAAACTTGGATGCCGAATTGAGTGGGATTTGTAATTCAAGCCTATTAGATGTTATGATAATTATGATGGAAGATTTTAATTGTGCACTGTGTCCTTTTGAGGCTAATAGAATATGTGGCCTCATGAACGAAGAAGATCTTAGTTATACCCATTTTTGCCACACAATGGTGGGGGAGTTGTTTAATGAATTCCTCGCCTCCACTGAACTGGGTTTTGTGAATGAGCTTGTCTCCTCTCCAGCACCAATGCCTTTTACATTTAATGGAAGGGGTTTGGTCTCTACAATAGACTATATTTTAGTCTCATGTAATTATGCATTTAGAGCACTTTCTTTTGAGGTTGGAGACAACCCTTTGAGCGATCATTACCCCTTATGTCTAAAGGTTAACCTGCCACTAAATAACCTAAAAAGAAGCAAGATTACCTCAACGGGTATTGGTGAAATTAGTCTTGACAAAATTAATGGCTATACTCTGAAATGGTCAATGGTGGACCCCATGGCAATGACAAAACGTTTAGTGAATAAGTGTAAATCTGCCATTGACACTTGCCTAAGTGAACTGGCCCCTTATGATAGGATCGTAGCATCCTATATTGAAATATCTAATGAGCTTATGAAATTATTGTCCGCCCAACGCCGCAACAAAGCCAAAGATATGGGCTGGTTCAATACAAGGTGTACACGAGCGTATTCCAACTTGAAGCTTGAACTACACAGGCAGCCAAGAATTCTGAATAATGTCAGGAGGGCGAGACTGGAATATAGGCAGGCAATTAAGGAAAGAAAGAGTATCATGAGTAAGGAAGCGTGGGAATCTCTACACTCAGCCGCAATGTCGAGAGACAGTGCAGCCTTCTGGAGGGCAGTAAGGGCACCTTTTTTAACTCCTAGAGATTGCCCGTCAATAGAAATCGCCATTACGGAAGAGGAATGGATCAGGCCCTTTGCACAGGTATACAATGGACCAGAAAACCCCCCCCCCTTCGACCAGTGTTAGTGCAGTGAGTAACCATAGTAATGTCAATCTGAAATTTACTTTAGACGAAGTAAATAGAGCACTAGCCCTAAGTCAGACTGGCAAAGCCCCGGGCCCAGACGGTGTCCCTGTGGACTTGTTTAAATCTAACACCATTCTTTGGGGGCCGATCATAACGCAAGTCATCAACGCCAGCTGCCAAACTCGACTCCCAAAGACCTGGGGGGAGTCAATAATTGTCCCCATTTTTAAAAAAGGAGACCGTCAAAACCCGGGCTGCTACAGACCGATCTCCCTGCTCGACTCTATGGTTAAAGTGGTGGGGCGGGTGATCTTGGAACGCTTGCAAGACCGGGCTGATGAAACACAGGTTTTATCAGACTTACAATATGGTTTTCGTGAGGGGCTGGGTACTGTGGAACAGTGCTTAAATTTGGCCATGTTAACCGGGAAATATACAAGGGCTAAAAAAGGTAGATTGTTTTTGGTCTTCGTGGACCTAACCGCGGCGTTTGACTCAGTTAGGCATGATAGACTATGGGAGATCCTAGAGGAGTTGAGGGTTGACCCAGACATTATTGTCTTCTTAAGAAATTTGTATAACGGAGCATCAGCCAGTGTGCGCTATGGAGTAGGGGGTGAGCGCACGGCCGCTTTTGCCGTACGGAGGGGGTCAGGCAGGGCTGTGTGCTGGCCCCCTTTCTTTTTAACCTGTACATTGATGGACTGGGTGATACACTAGTGAGAAGTGCACAAGATTTTCCACAAGTTGCTGGTCGTCCCATCCCAGCTCTTCTTTATGCGGACGACGCAGTTTTAATGGCAAGAACCCAAATTGGTCTTCAACGGGTCCTTGACTGTTTCTCAGTCTTTATGAAGGATCTTGGTCTCAGCACCAATATATCTAAGACGTTTGTAATGAGATGCGGGAAAGGGCCGTTGAGACCAAGAGATATATTTGAAGATGGCCAGAAGTTAGCTGCAACTAAAAGCTTCTCTTATCTTGGAGTACAGTTTAATTATAATGATTCATGGGCTCAAACTATAATCATGAAATAATTGGTGTTTATTTGTACATCCAAAGCCCTTGTAACCTTTTCAAAGAAATTAGGAAAGAAACCTCCTGAGGAGCTCCTACAAATATATAAATCGAAATGTATTACATCAGTTATGTATGGAGCAGGGGTGTGGGGCCTAGCTAACACTATGCTCTTGCAACAAGTCGAAAATTTATTTTTAAGATTTATTCTGTCAGTCCCATCAAGTACCTCCTCTTATGTTTGCCACAAGGAGCTGGGTCTCCCCTTTATTTCAGATCTTATTAAAGTAGAACCTATACTGTTGTGGCACAGTATTTGGACAAAGGAAAAGACGCAGCTAAACAGGGAGATTCTGCAGGACTGCCTCAAATTAGATGGAGCCTTAAAGATTCCTTAGTTCAGATTTGTCCATGATTTTATGGCAGATTTAGGGCACCTAGAATACTTTACTGACCCCGTGACCCTGCAGACGATCCCTAGAAAGGTCCTTAAGAAGGAGGCTTTACACTTGCTGGAAACGGTCAGATTGTCAGAACATCAATTATTATTATCTACGTTAAGAATGGAGCCATATTTGTCATTTGTTCCAGGGACGTATGATAGAATGCTATTGTTTAGGTTTAGGCTTAATACTGTGCATAGATTAGTGACTTTGCCTAAAATGAATGACTGGTCGCGACAGTTACCACTATGCCCTTGTGACAATCAATCCACTCAGTCCACTATTCATTTAGTCTTTTTTTGTAAATTTTATTCAGTGTTAAGGAAAGTGTGGCTACTTCCACTTTTAAAATCTCAGGGGCTGAGACAATGTCGTCCTGCTCTGATAAAACTTCAGCTCCTGGAGAATGAACATGTTGCTTGGAGGTTAGCCATGTTTTTAAAGAGAGTGCTTCGACTAAGAAAAAGTCTTATTAATGAAGAATTTTAAATATTAATGAATTAAGTCGTTATAATTGTAGGATATCTCATAGAGTGAAATGTGTATGTATGTTTAAAAATGATTTGAATGCACTGTTTACTGTGATTGTTTCTGTTTTTAACTCTAGGATTTTATTATTGATTGGATTAATTTTAATGCTTTTATGATTGTTTACAATAACATTCGAATAAAGCTTTCCTTGACCTTGACTCACTTGCCAAAGATAGCTACAATCACCAGCACCTACTCTGCAGAGACACAGCAAAAAGGAACGATATCCCACTAGAAAGAAGAAACAAAACCAATTACTCACAAGACAACAAAATACACATCGAGCACAAATGCAAAAAGATTTTGACACTCAAAAAACAGAAGCCAAACATACTGCTATTATTACAGCATTTGCAAAAAACACATTCATGGAGGGAAATGAAACTCATTTACATTGTACAAAAAAAAATCTCTTACCAAACACATGCAACTACACAAACTGCAGAACCACCAGTAACAAAACCGCAAACTGGAACAGTCTAAAGAGCAAAAGCCTTGAACTAGAATAAAAAGGGAGAAATAAAGCATTACAATTGCAATTCACAAGAAATAAAACAATTAACATTATAACACGCTATGTCACTACCCAAATGGTCAATCTGCCAGATGGGTCTTCAAATAGGGCCAAGAAAAATGGGGGGTGATCTTGCCCAAGGGATCGGGTGAGGTTTTCTGCCATGCCGATTTGTCCCCCAAGTGGGTCCGAAAACAGCAGACAGAAATTTGCCCCCCTTGCTAAAGAAATAGATCCCTGGTGCCTAGAAGGGTTTTCTGCCTCCCGCCTAGGGGCAGAATGGCCAAAAACATGGGCAGATCTGTCCCCAAGGGGGCAGAAAATACATAAACATAATTTAACCCCCTTGGAAGCGACCCTTGGCCAAGGGGTCGCTTCCATCTACAATAAAAAAAAATCCCTGGTGCCTAGAGGAGTTTTCTACCCCCCCCTCCCCCCAGGGGGGCAGAAAGGCCAAAAAAATGGGGCGATCTGCCCCCAGGGGGGGTCAGAAAGAACATACAAAATAATTAGTCCCCTTGGAAGCGACCTTTGCCCAAGGGGCCGCTTCCATTACATAGAAAATATAATCCCAATTGAGGTTCTTGAGGGCCGGTGATATCTGCTCAAATTGTTTAAAACCTGTTAGTAGCCGGGCGGCCAGGTTGAGAACTGTTCTTAGAGGAGCAAGGTGAGTTTTCGGAGTTCCTGTGAGGATGGCATTGCCATAATCTAGTTTTGAGAGGACTAGGGATTGAACCTCCATCTTGAAATCATCAGGCGGAATAAAAGGTTTGATTTTCTTGAGGTGTTTAAGAGTGTAAAGTGCTCCTTTGGCTGAGTTGTTGATGTGGTCCTTCAGTGACAAGTTTTTGTCCAGAGTGATGCCCAAGGACTTTACAGAGGTGCTTAGTGTAAGAGAACAATTTAGAGCATCCAAGTTCGGGACCCAATCTTGGACTGGTAGAGGGTTGTTTTTAGGGTAGAAAAGTAGTAGTTCAGTTTTGTTGGGGTTCAACTTTAAGGGGTTGGCGTTAAGCCAAGTTTGCATCTTGATTAGTGTTTCGTTCAGATGTATGATATCACTGTGTGATTTAATATTGTAGTAAAGTTGGGTGTCATCAGCATATAGGTGATATTTGACCCTGCTTGGTTCAGGATAACAGTAAGGGGTTCCATGAAGAGATTGAAAAGAGATGGGAGAGAATTGAGCCTTGGGGTACTCCATGGGGAACTAGTGTTGGTTTAGAGAGACAGTTGTTGATTTTTATTTGTTGCGAGCGATTTTTCAGGTAAGATGTGAACCATCTAAGGACTGCGCCCTTGATACCAGTGCGGCTCTTGAGTGTCTCGAGTAATGCTGGGTGATTTACAGTATCAAAAGCTGCTGATAAGTCAAGTAGGATTAAGAGTTATGCATCACCTTCATCCAAGGATCTGTGAATGTCATCCGAGATATTGAGCATAGCAGTTTCTGTGCTACAGCCTTTCCTGAATCCTGACTGGAAGGTGTTATGGAGGTGGAATTTGTTTATATGTTGGTTGAGTTGTAGAAGGCTGCATTTCTCCATTGTTTTGGGTAGGAACGGGAGGTTGCTGATAGGTCTGAGGTTATTGAGGTCATTAGGGTCAACCCCTGGCTTTTTGAGTATGGGTGTGATTTGGCCTAGTTGGAGGGAGTCAAGACACATCCTGAGGAGAGAGATGTGTTGATGATTTTTGCCCAGAATGGAGCGATGATATGGTTGTGGTTTTGTACTAATATGGATGGGAGGGGATCAATGGTGTGGGATGTTGGCTTCAAATTAGGAATTATATTGAAGACTTCACTTTCTGTCATAGGTTTGAAGTCAGACCAATTAGCATCATTTTTCAGTTGAAGAAGATCCTAGTTGACATCAGTTTTTCTTGGGGCCATTCGGTCATTTGTTAAATCTGGAGTGGGGGCAACCATGGAGGGATATGAGTCAGTGGGGTGGGTTGGTATGGAGGATGGATTTGCAACTTTGATGATGGATTGCTCAATTTTTGCTACTTTATCAGTAAAGAAGTTGCCAATTTCTTCAAAGCGTTCATTGGTGGCTGTTGTTTCATGAGGGGAGGTAAAGGTAGTTTGTTGTTTAATGATTTTGAAGAGCTCCCTAGGTCTGTTCTTAGCGCAGTCAAGTTGGTTGCGAATGAAGGTGGCTTTTTCTCTAAAGATGTGTTTCTTATATGAAAGCCGTCTAGATCTTAGGAGTGAGAGGTGCACTGTTGAAGGGTACTGTCTCCATATTCTTTCTGACTGTCTGAGTTGTGTCCTCTCGTTGTTCAGATCTGAGTTGAACCAGGATTTTGATTGTATTCTTCTGAATTGTTTTAGTTTGAGTGGTGCCACTTGGTCAAGGTCATCCGTCATTGCTGTATTATAGTGGTCAGTGAGGACCTCAGCGGTGGGATCGAGAGGTTGATACTAGAGTTGGGTCCAGATCCTGGATTCCAATTCCGTTATTGGGATTTGTTTGAGGTTCCTATCCCAGTACGTAGGTTTGTTGGATGGGGCTGTGGTGAGATCTGAGGTGAGTTTTAATATTAAACAGTATGAGATGATGATCTGACCAGTCGATAGGTGTGATGGATAGAAGTGAGACAAGCTCATTTTTGCTGATCATTGCATCTAGAGTGGAGCCTTTACAATGGGTTGGTACATTGCAGAGTTGTTTGAAGTTGTTTATTTTAATAAGGTTTGGAATGGTACAGACAGTGGTGTCTTCTGAGTTATTCCATTGAATATTGAAGTCGCCCAAGAAAACGTCATTCGAGTCGTTTAGGGAGAACCGAGTTACTAGGTAAATTAGTTCCTCTGAGAAGAGGGTGCGATCACCAGGTGGGTGGTAGATGTCATGAAGTTTGATGGAAGAGGTGCCTTTGGCTGCAAGTTCAACTCTGAGGTATTCGAAAATCGAGTATTTTGAGGTCGTTAAGGTGGATTCCTTCTTTGTGTATGATTGCCAGTCTGCACCCTAATCTCCTTGGTCTTTCCTGTGTGATGATGGTGTAGCTGGGAGGTATGAGCAGGTCTAGAATGGGGTTGAGTATTCATTGAGCCAGGTTTCAGAGAGGAATGCAATATCTATTTCATTATCAAGTATAGCTTCGGCGATATCTGTGGCTTGCTTAACTGCTGATCTGCAGTTGAGGAGCATGCATGTTAGCTGGCTAGTACTATTGTTTGTGGTATGTAGTGTCTGAATGGTGGTGTATTGAGCAGGCGGTCTAGGAGAGGTGATCATTTGAGGGACTCTATTTGTACTAAGCCTGGGCGTAGTTCGCGAAGTAGCGCTACGCGAAGCTACGCAAAGTGCAGTTCGCACTACGCGAGCTACGCGTAGCACTACGCGAACTGCGTAGTGCACTGTTCGCAATGATTGCACAGTGCCGGATGCTTGTCCGCACTGTGCAATCATTGAAAACGGCATCTTGCACAGTGCGAGCTGTCTTTTACTGCCGCTCGAGTAGATTTTTACTCGAGCTACAGCTTTCTCAACGCGGACTGGTAGTTTCTCATCGCGAGCGGTCGCGAGCATACGCGACCACTCGCAATGAGAAACCTGACCTCCCGCGTTGAGAATCTCGCCGGGAGGTTTATTTTCCACGCTCGCGATCGGCAACTTGATGTTGCTGATCGCGAACGAGGAAAAGTCTCGCCCGGCATGTCATTTTGCTTGCTCGCGGTCGCCAACTTGACGTTGAGGACCGCGAGCAAGCAAAAATGACCACTGCACTACGCTACGCGTGTTTGCACTGTGCTACGTGCAATTTGCGTTGTGCGAAGTAGCGCAAACTTCGCAAACTACGCGAGCGTAGCGTAGTGCTTTGCCCAGGGTTAATTTGTACCCATAATTACTGGGATAGTGAACAAAGGTTTGTGGACCTTATTCTGGGACATTGTGATGTAAGTTTCTGTTAGAGCTTCAGCTTCCAGATCGGACACAGGGCTGAGAGCTCAGTGGGTCTGTGGAATGCATGACTCAAGGGAATACTGGTCCAATTGGGGTGTTGGCTTAGAGTTGGAGAACCTATAAAGGAAGACAGCTTCTCCCTACCAGGAGTGTGGTAGCGGGTCAACTTGGCCTGGGATCCATATGTGCTCTCACTCAGTTATTCACTCACTCAGATATTCACTCCCTCTTCATCCTATTCTTGAATTCACTCACTGTTTATCCCTGCATCCTAGAACCCTGCCAATGGAATTCGCCCAACCCAGGATGTTATTTCTCAGTGTGTTATTTACTTTTCAGGAATGGCATGTAAACATAACTCTGTGCAGAAAGCACCACATCAGTTGCAAAATAATGATCACTGTGATCGGTAATGAAAAGTATAGCATCATCACACCAATTCATGACATAGCCCAACAGTATACCTCTTACATCAGTGACCCAGCAGAACGTGTGAGGGGCTTGAAAGTGGTATACATTTGCAAGTGCCAGTGCCCTAACAGAATCAAAGAGGACATTATGCTTTGTGAATTGATGTGAAAAGGATTTTCCTTCTTCAGAGTCATCTAGAAGACTCAGAATATTGTCATTGGACACTTTACCATTGTTATGATCCTTTGAGAATGAGATTAAGCTCCTCAAGAAACAGATTTTTTTTAAGGGAGCTCCATTTATCATGAAGGGATACGTGCTTTCATGGAGTGGAGTTAGGTTTCTGGAGAAACAAATGTTTCTTGTAAGTAACTAATATGTGACAACATTTAACTACAATTGATATACTGCTTGGTTTTCTATGCAGAGAATGGCATCACATAAGGGTCGTTAGGTGTCTTTTTTAGTTTCAAAAACTTTATTGGTATGTTATCAGCTCAATGCAGTAAATAGCAACATAGTGTTATTGCACAGTAATAAATGCATACAGGTACACAAATAAACAAAACAAAACAAAGCAAAATCAGACATCGAACAGGCATCATAATAGTGGACTTGATTAGCAAATTACAATCTTGCCAGCAATCACACACTGTTTCTCCATGATAAGCGTCAGTCAGTCGGTCAGTACACCTTAATTCGGCAATATGCCATATAAAGGGCACAAATTATATGTGTCTTTCTCAAAGATGTTTCAAGATTTAAATGGTGCTTGCTGGGGTTGTGAGCGTGTTAGGGCCCTGGACTAACCATTGGTATTTTTCTCTATTTCTCTTTGCTGTGGCTGGGGCTCCAGAGTGGCCACAGTTTTTTTCAGATAGGTCCGGAGAGTGTCTGCTGGGTTCTTGAGAGTGGCCATGACACTAAGTTGTCCCAGACACTTTTTTCAATTTATCTGCAATTTTACCAGGGTGTCTGTGGCTCGTTGGAGCGGCACTGGATAAGCACTTCACATATTTCCTCAATTTTTACATATTTTGTCTCCAGTGTATGTACGAGGGCCCTGGATGAGTGGTGCTGGACTTTGTGGTGCACAATAGATATTTTTCTCACATTTTCTGTTTTCTTCCAGAATGTGTGTCTGGGTCATAGTAATAACTGTGGTGCTAGTTCATATTCACATGGATAGGCTCTTAAAGTGACATAATTGAATCTCTCATTTTTAAAAAAGTTATATTTGGTATTTTAAGCATCTTTAAATGTAATTTTTCACAATAATAACTCATCTGCATTTCTTCTTTTAACTTTCATCAATGCATTTTTAGGACTATCCCTTTTTCACTGGAGGAAATATCAACGTTGTAAAGAAACAAAAGACAATCACTGAGTTTTAGCTATTTGCAATCCTAACTCAATCATGTTTAAAAAACATTCTATATATATTCATTAGATCAGTACCTGCTATACTGCATTTGTATATTAAAGAACACACGTTTCTTTAATTCATTTGCACACTAGACTCAACATGGAACTTTGCTTCTGCCACAAAACTCCGGGTATGTCTTTTTCGCTTCTTAGTTATGCCATTTCCTATTGTCCTTCTAGTGCATTTTCTCTTATGTTTAATAAGCTTTATTAATAATACATGTCACAATGAGCCGGCAATAAACATAACATATGAAAGCAAAAGGAACATGAAGAAGCAAGCAATAAAAACAGAGGAGAAAGCTATTTACATTTTAAACAGCATCATAAAGGGGGGAAGGGAGAAGGGTAGAGGAAAAGGAAAACCACTATTACAACTGGAGATCAAGTATTATTGCATAACAGTAAAAAATCAGTGAGAAAATTGCAATACCACTAGAAAAACAACATAATGATAAAAAATTTAAATAAGAAAAGAGCAGAAAAGCTTGTCAGTTCACTGAGTTTTAAAATTCTCAGAATATGTACAAGAGATTTTTGTTTTTGCAATCTTATGTAGATAAGTTGTTCATGGTAACCAGCATACGTTTCTATTAACAAACGGTTTGCAGGAGGAGGCAAAAGCAATATCCAATCGATGATAGTGTCATACATTGTTCCACCATGTCTGAACCGAAAGATTAGCTGAGTTTTTCCAATTAAGTGCGATTTGTTGGGAGGCTAAAGCCAGCATAAGGCCAAATAAACCATCTTCATGTTTAGTCAAACCCAAAGTATCTAATAGACTCCCTGTGAAAAGAATAACATTAGAGAGAGAACTATGTAAATTAAATATAAGGGAAATAGAACTAAACCTTTTTCCAAAAGAAGGCAACGGCAGGACAAAGAAAGAGGAGATGCATTAAATCAGCTGAAGAAAAGTCACATGACCAACAATTCTTATCATTTGTATGAGAAGCTATAGATATAGGTGTGAAATATAATCTGTGGTACAGAAAGAAAATAGATGTAGTAGTAGTTGCACATCTAGAAAGCTTAAGTGAGCGAGTCTAAAACTTATTCCAGAAATTGATGCTCCAAACACAACCCGGACCTGCTTCCCAGGCAAGCTCTACCTTAGTCTTAACACAATCAGGATCAGGAACTAAGAAGCATTTACAAATCAGCGAAGCTTTAGGAAGAACAGTCAGTACTTTAAGAAGAGAATTTTCTGTAGAGAGAGTTTCAGTCAAAGGAAGCGAATAAAAGATCTCTAAAATGACTGCCATTAGAATAGAAAATGTGTACCAAAATGAGCGAGGACATTTAAAAATAGCTTGAAATTGAGGGAGCGAACAAGGGGTTATACCATCAAAAAGATCATGAACCCATAATATCCCCCCACAGTTACCAGGATTTCCAATGAAGAGGCCTATTCTCAATAGTAATGAGGCGATTATACCAAAGTGGAGACTGTAAAAAAGAATCTTTAGAAACAATCTTCAGTTGAATGAGCGGTCTCAACAATGAGCAAGTATGTTTAAAAAGGGGAGAGAAGAATTAATATTCTTGGAAGAGAAGGCCAGTACTTCTTTTGTAGAGAAAGGAGAAAGTAAAGAATGTTCAATCGTAAGCCATAAAGGGGGAGGGTTCCGAGAGAAGCCATTTAGAGGCTAGACTGAGACAAAAAGCTTTATGATAAACTCGAAAATCAGAAAAATTAGCACCCCCACTAGATTTCAGTTTCTGAAGTTGCTCTAAAGAAATTCTAGATTTTTAATTTTTCCAAAGAAACTTGGAAAGGAGAGAATCTATTTTCTTAAAATGAATAGACAGAATATAAATGGGAAGCATAGAGAAAATGTATAATAAAATAGGCGTAACCATCATTTTAATGGAGTCCAGACATTCCCACCAGGCAAGAAAAATAGGATTCTAAGAAGAAAGGAGTTTAATAATACGAGAGAGAGCCTCTTTCATATTAATTTTGACTGAATCTGAACTGGAGTTGTTAAACCAGATGCCACAATGTTTAATTTTGGAGCTATTCCATAAGAATTCAGTGGATGTAAAAGAATGCTGGACACAACATTTGGCAGGAGGGAGAATTTCAGTTTTATCTGAATTAATCTTGTAGCCAGAAACGAGAAAAAAAGCTGAGAATTCTTGTAACAAATGAGGGATAGAAACCTCAGGAGTGGAGATAAAATGAAAAATATCATCCACATAGGCAGATAGCTTCAAATGATGATCACCATAAGGAAATCCAGAAATAGAATCATTATTGCGAATAGAAGATGATAAAAGGTTCAAGAGCTAAGATAAAGAGAAGAGGGGAGAGGAGAGGGGACAGCCCTGACGAACACCACGTTGCACAGGAAAGTATTGAGATGTGCGTCCGTCAGCTAACACAGAAGCCATAGGGGCAGTATAGAGCAGAGAGATAAGAGAAATTATATTAGGCCAAAACCATGCCAGATAAGGGCCTTAAATAAAAAAAGACCAATCCACCCTATCAAATGCTTTCTCTGCATCTATGGAAACTGCAGGTAAAAAATAAGAAAGAGAGGGTGCCTTATTTAAAACATTAAAGAATAACAGAGAGTTATCAGAAGTCGATCTACCCTTAACGATGCCACCAATCAAATGCGGCATAAGAGGTTCCAACCGTAGAGCAAGTAATTTAGCAAACATTTTATAGTCCACATTGACCAAAGAAATAGGATGATAGTTCTTACAATACAGAGGATCACAACCGTCTTTATTAATCAAACAGTTTGTGGCTTCTTGAAAAGTACCTTCCGCTTTACCAGAGATAAAAAAAAAGATTGAAAAAGCTGTAGAAGTTTAGGAAGTAATAAATATGAAAAATTTATAAAAAGTTCCACCATAAAGCCATCTGGACCCGGAGTTTTACCTTTTTTGAGCAAATTTAAGGCTTTAGATAGCTCAATGAGCGATAAATCAGATTCAAGCAAAGAAAAATCAAGACGATCACGAGGAGGAGAAGGAATGTTATTGAGGTAAGATTGAATAAGGGAAACAGAAGGAGGAGATTCTGGAGTATATAAATGTAAACAAAGTACCAGCAGGTGCACCACACAATAATCATACATTTAAATGACCAGGAAGTATTAATCATTTTCCAAAGATGCATTTAAAACCTTCTCTTTATTCAGATTGGTTCAGATGTGGGATGTACATACAGTGGAAAATCAGCCAAAGCGTTTAGTCCAAAACATTGGACTTCTTCAGGGCAATAAGTAAGAAGAAACCGCAATATTCATGTCAATAATTCACCCATTCAATAATGGGGATTAATCCAATACAAGGAACCCAGTATATCTCCGCCCATCAGTGAATAACATGTTCATTCTAATCCACGTTACTGTGTGGGCACTAGGGAAGTGCAGGCACGATATCGGTGTGTACTCGATGCCCAGTCAAGGGTGGATGTACCTTTGCTCTCCTTAATTGGATATATCAGGAACTGACTCCATCGGTTGTCCCCTATACATATTATTCACCGATGGGTGGAGATACACTGGGTTCCTTGTATTGGATACGTCATTGACTTTACATGATGACTGCATAGGAGTTATTACCTTTTGAATGCTCGCTTCGGCTCAAATTGTGCTTATTTTCTATGATTTTAAATGCATCTTTGGAAATTGAATCATACTTCCTGGTCATTTAAATGTATAATTATTGTGTGGTGCACCGGCGAACCTTTGTTCAGCTTTGTATAGTCCTGTCTGGACCGCACCTTGACAGTGGGTGCTTGATCTGTGTGCATATGTGTTAGACCTGGCACTGTTGGCGTGGGTCTCCCTTCCATTTTTTGCTGTTGCCTCATGAGTTTTTGCTGGTTATAGATGCTTTGGGCACTGTGCCAATGCTATTCAGTGCCACAGTGCAAGTGCTCCCTATGGTAAATTGGTGTATGGATTAGTGATTCCATGATTGGTTGGTTTGGTTTACTTGTCAGACCCTAGTACAGTGCACTGAGTGTGCCCAGGGCTTGTAAACCAAATGCTGCTGGTGGGCTTGCAGCACTGGTTGTGCCACCCACAGAAGCAGCCTGTAAAAGTGTGTCTCGGGTCTGCCATTGCAGAGCCTGTGTGCAGTCTGGTACTGCCATGTTGACTGGGCAAGTGCACCTACTTGCCAGTCCCTAAACCTTCCCTTTTCTTCATATCAGACACCCCTATGGTAGGCTCAAGGGCAGGGTGCATTGTAAGTAAAAGGTAGGACATGCCCTGGTTTGTGTGGCATGTCCTGATAGTGAATTACAGCCATTTTCGTTTTTCACTATTGCAAGGCTACCTGTTCCCCATAGGCCAGAATGGGCAGTTTGATTATTACATTTTATAATCCTAACTGACCCAGGGAACATGGTAGAAAAACGAATTTAGTATGCCTGAACTCAGAATGATAAAATACATCTTTTAGTGAAGTTGATTTTAACATTCTGTGTTTAAAAATACCACTTTTAGAAAGTAGGTATTTTCTTGCCTAACTATCCAAGCCTGCCTCTGCTAGGTTGTGTATTCCTTGTCTGGGTTTGTGAGTGACAGGGGCTGGGGGATTCCAGGAGACAGGGTGAGACAGCACAGGGCTGAATAGAGAGATCTGCATGGAGATGGGTGGGAGGAGTTGCACCTGGGACCTGAATAGGGCTGTGCCTTCCCTCCACAATGCTGGCTCCACCTCCTGGGGTGCGTCTGATGTCCCTGGCCTACACTGTGAAAGGAAAGAAGGAGTTTTGTCAACAAAGTGCTCCAGGACTGACCAGAACTGGTCTGGACTAGGCAAAGGCCTCTCTGCCTTCAGAGAACAAAGGGAAAATGAGTATAAAAGAGGGGACCCAAACCCCAGAATTTTAGATCAGATCACTTTGGGAAACAAGAAGAACCTTTGCTGAGGAGAGGAACCAGAGAAACTGAGGAGGAGACTATCCCTATGCTGAGTGCTATTTGGGGGATTGTCCTGCAGTGGTTGCCTGACTGCCAAAGAAAGGAGAAAGGAACTTTGTGTGCACTTCCATCAACTTGTAAAAGATCTCCAAGGGCTTGAGAAAAGAGCTTGCCTCCTGCTGAAGTCTCAGGGACAACAGACTTCACCAACCAGCTCCCCAAGAGTCTTTCTGTAAAGTGCCTGCTGCTGTGCTGGACTTTCTGAGGGACTGCGTGTCGCAAGGAGCTGGAAGCGCGACTCACGAAGAAGAAGCGTCGCCGCCGAAGCGCCTCGCATCGCCGAAGAAAAGGATCGACGTCACATCAGACGCATCAACGGAGAAGAGTGTCGCCGCCGCTGCCGCATCATTGCCGAAGCGCCTTGCATCGCCGGAGAAGAGGATCGACATTGCATCAGACACCGCCGCATCACCGGGAAGCGTGTCGCAGGGCCTGTTACGGCTCAGAAGAATCGTTGAGTCGCCGCACGACCGTCAGGCGTGCACGCATCGTGTCGCATCAAGAAGAAGACGCCATCTTTGTTTCTTTGCACCGGATCTTCATCGCATCACGGCGTTGCTGGTCGCATCGCCACGGAAGCGCAGTAAGAAACCGATGCATCACCTCCCCACGCCGAGAAGAACCGACGCATCAGTAGGGACCCGACGCATCACCGTTCTTGCGTGTAAGGAACCGACGCATCACCTTCCCTGCAACACTTTCGTTGTATAGCGTTACGCATCCAAAGTTACATTGAACTCAAAGTGTCACATTTACTATCTAAAGAGAACTGAGCTAATTCTACCATTTTTGAAGTACAGTATTGTGGATTTTTGTCGTTTGTGGTCTTGTGTTAAATCTAAATAAAAGAAACTTATTTTTAATATACAACTGGTGTGGTGTCCATCTGTAGTGTTGTCACTTGATTACTGTATGTGTTCACAAATGCTTTACACACTGCCTCTGAGATAAGCCTGTCTGCTCGTGCCAAGCTACCAAGGGGTGAGCAGGGGTTATTTTAGGAGTGTATCCCCCTTACCCTGACTAGACGCAAGGGTCCCTATTTGGACAAAGGTACCTACCTCTGCCAACTAGAGACCCCCAAATCTAACATTGGTGGTCAGAGGTGAGGATTCTGGACTTGCATTTGTGACTCATGTACAGTGATTGGTGAACACTACTAGTGAGTGCAGACCAAAACGCGACCACATACTTTTGGTAGATTGTTTTTCTGGGATTTTCTATTTTTGCAAAGAACTGCCAAGTTTAACCACCATGGATAAAGCAGCATCCATAGCATTAGTTGATTATGAGTGGGAAGAGGAGAAACTGGAATGCTACAATGTGAAACAGCTCAAGCACTTCTGCAGGAAATTTAAAGTAGCTATTACCGGTCTCTCCAAGAAGGATGAGTTCCAAAAGGTGCTGAGGGCCTGGGTGGAAGCAAGGAATACCCCTGAGATTGAGGAAGGGGCTGAGAATGCAGATGAGCAGCTGGAGGGGCCATTGGGTCCACAGGGGAAGAGAGCAACTTCAACAGTAGGTAGCAGTGTTTCTGCCAAAATCATGTCCCCAGAGGAGTTGGCGGACAGGAAATAAAACAGGATGCACGAATTGGAGCTTGCCAAGCTCAAGTTGGGTGGGCAACTGGAGTTAGAAAATAGGAGATTAGGCGTGGAAGAAAAGAGAATGCAGTTGGAGCATGAGAAAAGTTTGAGGGAGTTGGAGTTGAAAGCTAGAAGCTTAGAAATTACTCCCTCTGGTGGCAGCACACCGTCCATGCCTGTTGAAGCAAGGGTGTATATTCCTAAAGATGTGGTGAGAGAGTTTTATAAGAATGATGATATTGGGCAGTGGTTCAAAGCCTATGAGGTAGCCATGTCTTCCCACCGGGTCCCTGAGAAGGATTGGGGAGCGGGGTTTTGGGGGCGGTTCCTTAGTGAGGGGCGGGACACACTGTTAGACTTGCCTTCTGAAGTCCATAATTCTTATAGCCAAATGAAAGATGCATTGATGTCCAGGTATGGGTTGACTCCTGAATTGTATAGACAGAGGTTTAGAAATTGCAAGAAGGTGGAGTCAGGTACATGGGTAGAGTATGTAAATTTCTTTTGCAGAGCATTGGATAGCAAAGTTAATGATTTTGAGGGGCTCTTTGATTTAATTGCATGGGAGCACTTGTCAAGTAATTGTTTTCCAGAGCTACGCCAGCACCTGAGTGATAGCAGGCTGACTAACCCTAGGAAGCTTGCTGAGGAGGCGGACCGCTGGGTGAGCACCCGGGTCCACTAGGGTCACGTGGGAGACTCCGCCAAGAGTGGGCAGGGTCCCCAGCAGAAGAGTGGGGGGACAAGGGTAAACAGAGGGAGTTCCAGAAAGGGCCCCAAAGTAATCCCCAAGGGAACCAAAGGAAGGGTTCCCAGCCTCCCCCTGAGAAGAAGCACGGGGCCCCGACAGGTAGGCCTGTTCCCAGGGGGCCCCTGAGGTGCTGCAAGTGTGGTGAAGTGGGTCATAAGTCAGTTGATCCCCAATGCCCACAGTTTGGAAAGACAGCACCCACTGGTGCTCCACCCCGGCAGATGGCAAGTGTAGCCCTGGGGGAGGAGAGGGGTGTCCAAGGTGGGTGGGGTCCTGCAGAGATGTCCCTTGTCTCTTTAGGAGACTGTGAAGTGGTCCCCAGGACCCAACTACCTGATAACACTAAGAAGTACAGGTAGTGGGTGACCATCAATGGCCATAGAGGGGAGGCTCTTCGAGACACAGGAGCCAGTGTGACAGCTGTCAAGTGTCACCTGGTGTCTGAAGAGCAGGTTGTCCCCAATGCATTTTACCCAGTTGTTGCCGCTGACAACCCAGAGAGCCACTGCAAGGTGGCTCAGGTTCCCTTTGAGTGGGGGGTCTCTGGTACTCTTCAAGTAGCTGTGAGGCCAGCCATGCCTGTTGACTGTTTGTTGGGGAACCATTTGGAGAGCTCACCTTGGGCTAAGGTGGAGCGAAGTGCTCATTTGGAGATGTTGGATCTGCCTGACTGGGCGTGTGTGACCACACGGTCCATGGCAGCCAGTAAGGGTGTTCAAGAGGACCTGGAGCCTGAGAGGGGGGCCCAGGTGCCTGCCTTAAAGAGAAGAGGCAGGGGGCGCGGGAAACCGGTCTCCGAAGTTCCCACTGTCCAGGAGGAGGTAGACCCTGAGGGGGATGCTCTGGAGCCTACAGGGGAACAGGTAGCTGAACTGGGGGACCTGCCTGAGCTGACCCATTGGCAGCAGGAAGGAAGGACCCTCCAGGGAAGAGTTCTGCGCGGAGCAGAAGAAGTGCCCTTCTCTTGTGGGTTTGCGGCAGCAGGCTGCAGACCAGGCAGCAGGTGATCAGTCTGGATCACATTGGATCTACTGGGAGAATGATCTCCTGTATACTGAGCCTAAGGTTGCTGAGCCTGGGTCAGCCCGTGTGCTGGTGGTACCCCAGCGCTTCAGAGCCTTCCTACTGGGGCTGGCTCATGATGTGCCGTTAGCAGGACATTTGGGGCAGGACAAGACCTTTGAGAGGCTTGTCACCCACTTTTATTGGCCCCAAATGCACAGGAGTTCAGACACTCACTGCAGGACATGTCAGACTTGCCAGGCAAGTGGAAAGAGTGGGAGGAAGCAGAAGGCTCCTCTCCAGCCATTCCCTGTGGTCAGCACCCCATTTGAACAGGTGGGTATTGACATTGTGGGGCCACTGGACCCCAAGACAGCCATGGGCAACAGGTTCATCCTGGTCTTGGTGGACCATGCCACACGGTACCCGGAAGCCATACCTCTGAGGACAGTGACGGCCCCCGTGGTGGGACGGGCACTGATGGGAATTTTCTCCCGAGTGGGATTCCCTAGAGAGGTAGTGTCTGACCAAGGTACAAACTTAATTTCCAAGTATATGAAGTCCCTGTGGCAGGAGTGTGGGGTAACTTATAAGTTCACCACTCCTTACCACCCCCAAGGAAATGGGTTGGTTGAGAGATTCAACCGGACCCTAAAAGGCATGATTATGGGTCTTGAGGAACCTATGAGGCGTAAGTGGGACGTCCTCTTACCATGCCTTCTCTTTGCATACCGTGAGGTGCCACAGAAATCTCTAGGGTTCAGTCCCTTTGAGCTTCTCTATGGTCACCAAGTGAGAGGACTTCTGAGTCTGGTCAAGGAAGGCTGGGAGCAATCTCCCAGGAAACCTCCCCAGGATGTATATAGCTACATGCTGGCCTTCGGGAACCAGACTAGGCATTTCAGGCAACTCGTTGAGGCGAATCTGGAAGCCAGCCAGGAGGAGATGAAGCGATGGTACGACCAGAATGCCACTCTGGTAGAGCTTCAGCCTGGTCAGAAAGTGTGGGTCATGGCCCCAGTGGAGCCTTGTGCGCTCCAGGATAAGTGGACCGGACCATTTGAGGTGGTGGAGCGCAAGAGTCCTGTTACCTACTTGGTGGACTTGCGGTCTCCCAGGTACCCCTTGCGGGTCCTGCATGTCAACCACCTGAAGCCCCACCTGGAGAGGTCCGAAGTGGGCATGCTCTTAGCGGCAGATGCTGGAATGGAGGAGGAGACCGAGCCTCTTCCTGACCTCCTGTCGGCGACAGAACGAGATGAGTCAGTGGATGGTGTGAACCTCTCTTCCACCCTGACCCCTGAGCAACAGAATGACTGTCACCAGTTGCTGGGACAGTTTTCTGATCTGTTCTCCCTGATTCCCAGTGTCACTGATTGGTGCATCCATGATGTGGACACTGGAGACAGTCCTCCTGTTAAGCACAAAACTTACAGGGTAACTGACAGGGTGAGAGCTTGCATCAAGGAGGAGGTCTCCAAGATGCTTGCGTTAGGGGTGATTGAGTCCTCTAACAGTCCTTGGGCCAGCCCAGTGGTCTTGGTCCCAAAGGCTGCCGCACCGGGTGCCACGTCAGAACTCCGGTTCTGTGTGGACTACCGAGGGCTCAATTCAGTCACGAGGACTGACACGCACCCCATCCCCAGAGCTGATGAGCTCATCGATCGGTTAGGGGCTGCCCGGTACCTCAGCACGTTTGATCTAACGTCTGGGTCAGTAGCGGTCGGTGGTGGGAGTGCCGCCGGGTGCTGACGTGGGGCGGGGGAGGGGCAGGGCGGGGGGTAGTAAACTACGGATTACGGCCGGTCACAGGTAAGTACACATATAAATAAATAAAACGAATTTCGTAGCGCGCTGCATCGCATTTGGCGATGCAGCGCGAGACGAAATTCGTTTATTTATTTATATGTGTACTTACCTGTAATCGGCCGTAATCCGTAGTTTACTACCCTCCACCCTGCCCCTCCCCCGCCCCACGTCAGCGCCCGGCGGCACTCCCACCACCGACCGCTACTGGTCTGGGTACTGGCAGATCGCCTTGACTGATGGGGCAAGAGAGAGGTCAGCATTCTCCACACCAGATGGGCACTACCAGTTCCGGGTTATGCCCTTTGGGATGAAGAATGCCCCTGCCACCTTTCAGAGGTTGGTCAACCAGGTGTTGGCTGGACTGGAAGAGTTCAGTGCCGCTTATCTGGATGACATTGCAGTGTTCAGCGCCAGTTGGGAAGAACATCTGTGCCACCTCTGGGAAGTGTTGATGGCGCTGCGGAGGGCAGGCCTCACGATCAAGGCAAGTAAGTGCCAGATCGGGCAGCGTTCCGTGGTGTACTTGGGACACCAGGTAGGGAGCGGCCAGGTGGCGCCCCTACAGCCCAAGATTGAGACCATCCTGGCTTGGGAGCCCCCCAAGACCCAGACAGAGGTGAGAGCCTTTTTAGGACTCATTGGGTATTACAGGAGGTATGTCAACGGGTATGGCAGCATCGTTGCACCCTTGACAGAGCTGACTTCCAGGAAGCAGCCCAAGAAAGTGATTTGGACTGACACCTGTCAGAAAGCTTTTGAGGCCCTGAAAACTGCCATGTGCTCCTGGCACCCGTGCTCCTGGCACCCAACTTCTCAAGAGAGTTTATCGTTCAAACAGATGCTTCAGAGCATGGTGTGGGGGCTGTTTTGTCACAGATAAATGAGGAGGGCCTAGATCAACCCGTAGCCTTCATCAGTAGGAGGTTACTTCCACGGGAACAGAGGTGGAGTGCGATTGAGCGTGAGGCATTTGCTGTGGTCTGGGCGCTGAAGAAGCTGAGACCATACCTGTTTGGGACTCACTTCTGGGTTCAGACAGACCACAGGCCCCTCAGATGGTTGATGCAGATGAGGGGTGAGAATCCAAAGCTGTTGAGGTGGTCCATTTCCCTACAGGGGATGGACTTCACGGTGGAACACCACCCTGGTACAGAACCCGCCAATGCTGATGGTCTGTCCAGATTTTTCCGTCTTAGTGAAGAGAACTCCCAGGAGGTAGGGTAGTTCTCCCCACATTTCAGCTGGAGGGGACACGTGTTAGACCTGGCACTGTTGGCGTGGGTCTCCCTTCCATTTTTTGCTGTTGCCTCATGAGTTTTTGCTGGTTATAGATGCTTTGGGCACTGTGCCACTGCTATTCAGTGCCACAGTGCAAGTGCTCCCTATGGTAAATTGGTGTATGGATTAGTGATTCCATGATTGGTTGGTTTGGTTTACTTGTCAGACCCTAGTACAGTGCACTGAGTGTGCCCAGGGCTTGTAAACCAAATGCTGCTGGTGGGCTTGCAGCACTGGTTGTGCCACCCACAGAAGCAGCCTGTAAAAGTGTGTCTCAGGTCTGCCATTGCAGAGCCTGTGTGCAGTCTGGTACTGCCATGTTGACTGGGCAAGTGCACCTACTTGCCAGTCCCTAAATCTTCCCTTTTCTTCATATCAGACACCCCTATGTTAGGCCCAAGGGCAGGGTGCATTATAAGTAAAAGGTAGGACATGACCTGGTGTGTGTGGCATGTCCTGATAGTGAATTACAGCCATTTTCGTTTTTCACTATTGCAAGGCTACCTGTTCCCCATAGGCCAGAATGGGCAGTATGATTATTACATCTTATAATCCTAACTGACCCAGGGAACATGGTAGAAAAACGAATTTAGTATGCCTGAACTCAGAATGATAAAATAAATCTTTTAGTGAAGTTGGTTTTAACATTCTGGGGCCGATTCCGATTCGGGCCGGAAAAAATACCGACCGACTCGGTACTGGAATTTAGTCCGACCGACACGTACCGGCGCCGTCCGACCCGGGTAGTACGATGAAATGCATGGGAATCACGACCGACTCGTACGGAACACAAGGTGAACGACCGACCCGGACGGAAACAAGCTATCCGGCCGGGAAACCACGCGAATCGAACCGACCGACACGCATCAGGAAATAACCCGAACGAAACGTACCCGCGAACTCCGACCCGCGCAGTACGATGCAATGGGTGCAAATTCAGACCGATTCGTACGGAGCCCAAGCCGTACGACCGACACGCATACAAAACCCAGCCGAACAAACACAATACTCCGCGACCGACGCGTACGCCGCATATGAAACTGAGCTGAAACACAGCGGGAACGACTCGGAGAGGCGCGCACGAGACAACTGCAACGTCCTACTCGGTCAGAAGAACGACTCCTACATGCACAATAATCACAAATGAAAAAATACAAAAAAAAAGGGCCAAACAATCAATGACAAAGCCAATAAATACAGGGGGTGAAAAAAATGGAACAAGGACACACCCCCAACTCCACCTACATAAAGCCCACAAATCCCTACCATGATCCTTTGCAAATTCCACTGACCTGCCAGCACAGAACACCATCACACAGCAAACACAGACACACACACAGCTCATCCAACACAAAAGCCACACACCATTAGCACCTCAACAAATAGCACCCTCACACACACCCAGCAAAACCTACACACACACACCCTCACTTGCACACACACACACATCAATCACCACCACCACCACCCATCACCATGCCCCTAAAGAAGAATCCAAAGTTCCTAGATAGTGAATTGGAAGTCATGGTAGACGAGATCCTGAGGGTAGAGCCACAGTTGTTTGGCACATTGGTCCAACAGACCCCCATGTCACAGAAAACCAAGATGTGGGCGAGGATCGTCGACAGGGTGAACGCACAATCACCATGTTTGCGCACAAAGGAAGACATCCAGAACAGGTGGTATGATGTGCGCAGGAGGGTCAGAGACCTACTCAAGAAGGATTACCTCCTGAGCCAGCACACCGGCAGTGGCCCTCCTGCAAAACCAGTATACCTCAGGCCCTGGGAGGAGAAGGTGCGGGCCATCCTACCACCAGTGAGCGTATATGGACTAACAGACATCCCAGAGCCTGGTGAGTACACAACTAATATACACAATATTGTGTGCCAATACACACACATCACTGTCAAGGGGACAGTCAAACCATCCACCCCTAGTAAATCAACAGCAACCAAAAGATAATCATCCCAAGATGTGTATGTCAGTTAGATAAACACAATACATGCCATCTCATAGTGATATGTAACTGTGTCATGACATGTACAAACCTACCAACAAATAGAGCAAGGCAGTGGCACAAATATAACCAACAAACACTGCCTGATATTTTGCCACCACTAGAACACCACCTCACATGGAAGCTCACTTAAAGGAAGGAATTCTGTGTATGCTGGTGAAGTCAGTGTAGCCAATAGCATGATGGGAGTTGTAGTCACAGATACTGCTCACCCTCACAATTGGCCCATCAACACCACTCTGAACCATGCTCACATCACAGGAAGTGGATAAGGACTGACAAGATGGCTGACACTGGCTACTGCTGTGGGGAGCACAAGGCCCTGCTGGGAACTGTGCACCAACAAACAGCACAACACCACTGCCTGACATCCTGAAAGCCAACTTGCACTCTCTGCAATGCAAGCACGTTGCATGGTGGGATATCTGGCTGGGTGGGAAGGAGGACTCACAGCACTGACCATAGTTACAAGCAGCTCACCTCACACACCCCTCAACACAAACTCCACATAACCCACCTGGGAGAATGCAATGCCTCACATACCAAATGAAGATCCCACAAAGAACCACCACCCTGGGTAATGCTGTGTGAAGCACAGGGACACACCTGGGACTTGTAGCCAAACAAACACAAGGACAACACTGTCAGCCTTCCTGTCAGCACAGGCACACTACCCCACAGGGAAGCAGAGTCAAAAGGAAGGAAGTACGGGCATGCTGGGAAGGGGGTGTAGGCAATAGCATGATGTGAGTTGGAGTCACAGATACTGCTCACCCTCACAATTGGCCCATCAACACCACTCTGAACCATGCTCACATCACAGGGAGTGGATAAGGACTGACAAGATGGCTGACACTGGCTACTGCTGTGGGGAGCACAAGGCCCTGCTGGGAACTGTGCACCAACAAACAGCATAACACCACTGCCTAACATCCTGAAAGCCAACTTGCACTCTCTGCAATGCAAGCACGTTGCATGGTGGGATATCTGGCTGGGTGGGAAGGAGGACTCACAGCACTGACCATAGTTACAAGCAGCTCACCTCACACACCCCCTCAACACAAACTCCACATAACCCACCTGGGAGAATGCAATGCCTCACATACCAAATGAAGATCCCACAAAGAACCACCACCCTGGGTAATGCTGTGTGAAGCACAGGGACACACCTGGGACTTGTAGCCAAACTAACGCAAGGACAACACTGTCAGCCTTCCTGTCAGCACAGGCACACTACCCCACAGGGAAGCAGAGTCAAAAGGAAAGAAGTACGGGCATGCTGGGAAGGGGGTGTAGGCAATAGCATGATGGGAGTTGGAGTCACAGATACTGCTCACCCTCACAATTGGCCCATCAACACCACTCTGAACCATGCTCACATCACAGGGAGTGGATAAGGACTGACAAGATGGCTGACACTGGCTACTGCTGTGGGGAGCACAAGGCCCTGCTGGGAACTGTGCACCAACAAACAGCACAACACCACTGAATGACATCCTGAGAGTCAACCTGAACCCACTGCAAGGGTGGCATGCTTCATGGTGGGATAACTGGGCCAGGTGGAGAAGGATGGCCGGATGTCCACCAAATACAACCAATGCTGGCCATGCACACACCTCAACATTCATATTGAAATGCCCCAGGTATGCATGACAATGTGCTACACCAATATCAACCTCTTACTGTGACAACTTAGGACAATGCAATGTACATGCCCGCATCCAGAGGTACAGTCACAACTGTCAGGTGTGTGAACCATTGATGCCTGTAGAAACATTACATACAATGTGTGTCTCTTCCAAATACAGGTGATGATGATGGGGACACAGCAGAAGGTGAGGAGGAGTCCCTGTCCCAGGCTCCGGGGGACACAGAGCTCACTGGTGTGGAACAGCCTCTGCCCTCCTCGGATGGCGAAGACCTGCCTGGCACCTCCGGTGTGAGTCATCATGCAGCACCAGCTGGACCAACATCTGCACCCACCCCTCCAACAACTGCCAACATACAGACCACCCCCGCCGACACGGACAGACCAAGGACCACCGCTGACAACAGCACAGGGCCCCAGGCCCACCGTGGAGCAACGGATGACAACACCACTAACAACCCCCAAGTGGGCCTCGGGTCACCTGTGCGTGCCACCGCAGGTCCTGCACGTGTCGCCAGGGGTGGTGGGAGGGGTGGTAGACATCGGTCGCTGCTTGCAGAGGGGTCTGGACTGCATGATGACCCACAACTGGCACGCATCACTGATGCGTACCAGGATAGCACCGGAGAGGTCAGACAGGTAGTGGGGATCCTCAAGGACATACAACAGCAGCAGGCTGCCCATCATGCCCGCTTGGACTCCCACATGTCCCGTGTGGAGACACACATGTCTCGCATGGAGTCCAAGTGGGACACATTGCAAGAACTCACAGCGGTGCATAGGGACATATTGACATGCCTCCGCCAGATTAGCACCAACATGGCCATACCTCCCTGTGTGCCCACAACAGCTGGTGCTGCAACAACTGACACCGCCACAGGGAGGGAGGAGGACTCTGGCGGAGACTCCCCTGCACCGCAGCAGCCTGCACGTGAGGGTCCCCCCCAAAGAAGAGGGGTCGTCCGAGGAAGGAAAACTGAGAGGTTGATGGCCACGTACATCCCCCAGGAAGCCAACACCTGTTCCGGAAATTATCCTTTGTGTGCAAACGTTTCACCCTGTCGAATGCAACAGTACTTTCCCACATGACATGGGGAGTTCAAGTTGGACTAATGTATCATATGACTGTGGACTTCACTCAGGACATTTCTGCTACCAAGACTTCCAACTCATCTGTGAACTTTGGATCACAATCCCAATGTACAGCACCCACCATCCTGTGCACTATACACACACACATTTCTGTAAATAAAATCACTAGTACACCATACTTGCCACTGTTGTTATTCAAATGTGGATACTGTTATGGTGATGATGTTCTGCCAAATTACACTGTGTATGCTAACTGCTACAGCAAGTACAACACCGTTGTGTGAGTCATGGTGACGTGACACATATGAGGGAGACACACCACTAGGGCTACACAACACAGACACCAGGGCCATCGGACTCATCGCCCACAGTGATGTTGCCAGGAAATACAGTGGAATGCACAGACACCACACCTATTCAGAGTCTGTGTCAACTAGCCCACAGGTGCAGTAAGCAAATGTCAGTCAGATGTGTGACCACAGACAACGCACATCCCAAAGTGAAGCACAGGTTTATTACACATTAGCAACATGTTGTTTCCACTAGAAATGCAAGGTTTACCCACGGGGCAGTGGCCACACAGTCAACAAGTGCAGAAGATATGAAGTCCAGGGGTGTGTGGCACATCACTTGTAGGGAAACTACTGCTGCCACCCTGAAAGCTGAATCATGGTGTCGGGGGATCCAAGTTGACCAAAGTACACATTAAGCACCCTGTGAAGGACAGACATGACACACAGTTAAAATCACTGTAGAACAGGACAGTACTGCAATACTCATGCCCAATACATGTCACAAGACAACTACACAAAACCAAGTTAGCATGTCAGAACTGTTGGGGAGTTCAGACTACCTGGAAGGACACATTGCTGCACGCATCCACTCAAGTAGCACATGGCCACACTCAAACAGCACCAGAGCACCACCCACACATATCATGCAAACTCACGTCATTCACATTACATCTCCCTGGATACTCACATTCAGCTGAAGAAGTTGGTGATGAGCTGTGTGCGGACATCACCATCATCATAATCATCATCACTGGCATCGTGGTCCAGGCCAGGATCCTCCACAGGTGGCGGACGTTGTTCATCGTCATCCAGGATGAGAGGCAACTCCTTCCGCACTGCCAGGTTGTGTAGCATGCAGCAGACGATGACAATCTTGCACACCTTTGCTGGGGCATATGGGAGGGCCCCTCCTGTCTTGTCCAGGCAGCGGAAGCGGCTCTTCAGGAGACCAAAGGTCCGCTCTATCACTCTCCTGGTCCGACCATGTGCCTCATTGTAGCGCATCTGGGCTGGTGTCACAGGGTTCCTGAGGGGTGTCAGCAACCACGGCATGTTGGGGTATCCGGAGTCACCTACGGACAGACAAGTGCACATTAGCTGATTTGGAAAAGTGGGTGGAATACTACAGATCAGAACACACACAATGGTACAAAGTCAGTACACACCGACAAGCCAGGCACGCTGGTTCTGCATCTGTGCCATCATCCTCGGGATGCGACTACTCCTCATCACGTAGGCATCGTGTGCTGAACCAGGGAAACGGGCACACACATGTGTGATGCTCATATCTGCTAAACATACCACCAGAGCATTGATCGAATGGTAATGTTTACAGTTCCGGTATGCCTGCTCATGTGCCTGTGGTGGTATCAAAGCCACATGTGTCCCATCAATGGAGCCAATGACATGTGGCATCCTCCCCAGGGCATAGAAGTCACTCTTGACGTCAGTGAGTTGTTGACGTGTAGGGAAATAGATGTACTGGTTCAGGCATCTCAACATTGCCTCCAAAACATCGCGTAGCACACGGCTGAACATAGTCTGTGACATCCCACCGGCAGTCGCAACAGTGTGTTGAAAGGTACTGGTGGCAAATAAGTGTAGGGCTGCCATTACCTTCACCTTGGGGGTCAGCGCCGTAGGGTACGTCCGGCCACGTTGCAAATGTGGTGCCAAGCGCACTGCCAAATCCTCAATCAGCTGCCTGGTGAAGCGGTACCGTCGGATGCTGTCACGTTCCACCATCGTTGCCAGGTAGGGAATGGTCTATGGACAGCTGGAGCCCTGCAGTGCATAGGTTGAAGGAAAAAAGATTGTCAGTCACCCCACATATGTGCCATTCACCATACACAATTTCACATGAAACATCATTACTTGACACAAGTACTTGATGTGTGTGCCGTTCTGTCGGACATAACTCGCACCTACATGGCCATCATCTAACTTCTCAGTACAACATGTGTGCACAACAGGTACCAGGTTGTGCTATGGGAAACCATTAGGCTGTGTCACAGTACCCATTTACTGCTGTCACGTTCCACACACACACCACAGTGACATGTCTGGACAGATGCGCCACAGGCATCACAGCTCATTGACAGGTAGATTCCCAGTGACCCTGTCTTGCCACATGGACACTGGCATGACATGGCGTATCATGTACACGTCAGAAAATGAAACATGACTCCCACAGGTAGTGGCCCCTGTCGCATCCGCAGGACAGACATGGACGCCAGTGACGCACAACATCAAAGTCCATGCACAAACAACGTTGATGTGGAGACTGTCTCCCATCGTGCACATGGAATCAGAGACATCGGAAACACAACATGCACACAGACTGTGGAGGGACATCACTATTGTGGCAATGGGTCATCCTGTGACGTACATGCCTTCCCACATGGGACCCTGGGGGTATGTGACATGTTATACACATACACAACCTGGAAATGTGACCATGCCACATGCTCCAAAATGAACTGTTGCACATCACAGTGGTCATGTGCACAACACACAAAGGACCCTGTCCCCATGAACACATGCACAGCCTGGGTGTGGCTGCCCACAAGTGCCACCACAGAAACCACATGTTAACCCCCATACACAGAGAAGGAAATGCAGCCTTACATGCCTTAGGAAACAGTGTGGACTGGGTGTGGTGTTGTAGGTGTGCCCCTGGGTCTCTGGCAGGTATATGTGGCTGGCATACGTTCACCAGTGACAAGCATGGTGACATATGCGACTGACCTGTACAGGGACGCGTTGTACAGCAATGGACCGATTGGTGTGCCCGGCCGGCCCATTGCATGTGTTGGGAGCGGGTACGCGTTGTACAGCAATGGACCGATCGGTGTGCCCGGCCGGCCCATTGCATGTGTTGTGAGCGGGTACGCGTTGTACAGCAATGGACCGATCAGTGTGCCCGGCCGGCCCATTGCATCTGTTGGGAGCGGGTACGCGTTGTATCCCGAAATACGCGTTGTACAGCAATGGACCGATCGGTGTGCCCGGCCGGCCCATTGCATGTGTTGGGAGCGGGTATGCGTTGTACATCAATGGACCGATCGGTGTGCCCGGCCGGCCCATTGCATCTGTTGGGAGCGGGTACGCGTTGTATCCCGAAATACGCGTTGTACAGCAATGGACCGATCGGTGTGCCCGGCCGGCCCATTGCATGTGTTGGGAGCGGGTACGCGTTGTACAGCAATGGACCGATCGATGTGCCCGGCCGGCCCATTGCATGTGTTGTGAGCGGGTACGCGTTGTACAGCAATGGACCGATCGGTGTGCCCGGCCGGCCCATTGCATGTGTTGTGAGCGGGTACGCGTTGTACAGCAATGGACCGATCGGTGTGCCCGGCCGGCCCATTGCATCTGTTGGGAGCCCGGTACGCGTTGTACAGCAATGGACCGATCGGTGTGCACGCATTGGCTGGGGCCTGGCATGGCAACGGACGCGTTTTCGAAGCTCCAACGAGTCTGATGCAGTGAATTCAGTTGGCCAGCCACAACAATGTTGCAAAATCATGGGTGTCATGAAGTTGAAGATTTGAAGGATGCTGTGGGCGTGTATTAGTGCCGCTATTCCATGGATTGGTCAGATTCAGAAGATGCAAACGACTTGGACCTATCACTTTGGACACATGGGACAGTATCTGCCTCTGCAGCACACATATAATGCTGGCTGTTCCCCTGAGAGCTCACTTGCCTGCACTACATGCTCCAGGACGACATCTGCCACCAACACTGCTGCTGTTTCTGCATCCTCTGGCTACTGCAATGGCACGTAAAGTGGAGAGAGCCCCAGCCTTCAGCCTTGAGGAGAACCAGGCCCTGCTGGACCGCCTCCTTCCACAGTACAGCAAGCTGTATGGGAAACCAGGGGAGCAGGTGAGTGTGCTGTCCACTGCCTTACTAATTGTGCATGTTGTCTGACTAGCAGGACTTACAGTGTGCGCACCACTGGCTAGCATGCTCACTGAGTAGTTGTCACACCCCAAAGTGTGTAGTTACATGCACTGAACTGGTACAGTGCAGTAACAGTGCATTCCAACTAGGTTTACTTCCCATGCAATGATACCATGTAGTGACTGCTGGCAAACTGTTCATAGCCATTGTTGCACTGCCTGTGTACATCATATGCCCCTGTGATTGAGACATGTATATCCAACTGTGTGATGCACGTATATGTTGCATGTGTAGTAATGGCCTTTTCACTTTGTCATCCTCACAGGTTGATGCCCACCAGAAGCAGGAAATCTGGCTGACCATCGCCCGGGAAGTAAGATCCGTGGGGGTCTACAGGCGCAGGATCCGCAACTGCCAGAAGAGGTGGCAGGACCTTCGGGGCTGGACCCGGAGGATCGCAAGGGTCCAGCTGAAGCTGTCGCCTCCTTGCAGGAGGGGCGGACACCGGACCCTGACCCCCACATGCTCCGGATCCTGGCGGTGTTCTTCCCTGACCTGGATGGGCAGCTGAAGGGCAGACAGCAGCAAGGAGGGGGTGAGTCCATGACTGCACTGTGCACTTTGTCTGACATGCTATGTGCCCTCCTCTGGCCTGGTTAAACTTCCACAGTACATCAGTCGTGTGGTCCAGGACCCATGTCCCTCATTTGTGACATGCCCACTTCTCCTCTGATACGCATATGTGTGGCCCTTATAGTCAGGAAATTGTGTCATTTGGGGACTGTGTCATTGCATTTAGCTTTGCTCAAGGTGGGGGACAGCATTTGTTCCCGTGACTATGTTGTGCGACTCATGGGTGGGTCAATTGCTTACACAATGCCTAAGTTCTGACATGTAATCTGGGTGTAACTGTGATATGTGGTCCACTTGCTGATCTGAATCACCACATGTCCCTGTGGAATTTGGCACACACCCATGCTGCTGGTGGGAACAATGTTTGGGCCTCAGGAGTATGTGTATCAAGTGTGTCACACATGCTTAGCCACCTGCCTACTGTCCAGGACTCATCCCTCTTACAGGTGGAGCTGGACAGTCATGCCTACTCCAGGGCATACAATACACTCTGTACTCCCACTCCCGTGTATCATCTGGCATGTTGTGATCAGTGAAATGTACCCTCAGGTGTCTGCCTCTGTCTCATTGTGCTGTGTCTTCGTTGTCAGGACTACTGGTATGTTTATCGGTTAGGGCTCAGCATGCCATCGGAGATGTGACCATGATAGACGATACTTCTGTGACTTATAGGTGTCTGATCACTTGACTGTGCACACAGGTGTTTGCGACTGTGACTTTCAGGCAGCTGTTTTTCATTCACAGCACACTGTGAGGTGCTCATGTTCAGAGAGTTGTGTTTCATGTCCCCCATATGTCCAGTTGGTATGACGTGGACAAATAGTAGTACAGATGATGTGGTTTATGGGGGATGGACATGTGCACTTGTCAGTCACATAACTTGCATTCCCCATGCCCTCGGATTGTGACACAGTGCAGACTGTTGTTGGCTGGCTGCCATGGCCATGTGACTGGAGACAGTAATGTATGACTTTGCACGCATTCCTGTGTCATGGCATTAAACTTCCTGAGACTGATCCTGCAGGGGAGTGACATGTGCAACATGCACCCCATTGTGGCATTGACTATCCGGACATGGGTGCATCATGGTGTCTGGTGCTGGTATGCATCACATGCATTTCTATTTAGACTCTGGCCATCCCTTTCATCCGGACACCTGCACTGACTCAGTGGCAAGAGATGTGATGTGTGCATGTTCACATACTTCACCGTGTTCCCTGCAATGTCCAACAACTGTGTAGGTGTTGCATGTGTCCACACTGGGGTCTTACCATCAGACAGGCACCAGACAGATGGGTGCAAGGGCAGGAGGGGTGTGAGTCCCATGGTTGACCATCAGACTGACAATTGGCTTCCCCGAATCTGTGTGAGGACTTTAGGCAATGTTCAACTAAGGATGCCAGGGCTTGCTCTGTGATGTGCTGTACTTACTGTGGTGTGTGCGGTCAGTGCAGGTAACTGATGTTTGTCTGTTTCCCTAATTGTTTGCAGATACATCCACGGCCACAGGAGGGGACAGCTCCACGGACCAGGAGGAGCAGCGGAGCCAGACTGGGTCAGCATCCGACGAGTGGTCAGAGGGACCCAGTGGCACGGAGGGTGAGGGGAGCCACACCGAGGAGTCCTCAGCACCATCCACCTCAGCTGAGGACCACAGCAGCTCGGAGGATGACTCCCTTGTGGAGGCGGGTCTCAGCAGCCACCAAAGGCCAGCTAGTCTGTCTGGCCCCGCCACCACCACCACCACCACCGCCCTCCCATTGGCGCCCATTCCTGAGGTCCGTGGAGGCTCCCGTGCTCGGGAGCGTGTCTCCTTCGTGCCAGGCACCGCACCCCCTGCCCCTGTGTCCCCTGCTGCCCTGAGTGAGGAGTCTGTGTACCTCCTTCGGCAGCTCCATGTAGGGCAGACAGCAATGCTGAGTGTCCTCCATGCACACACCACTCTGTTGACACAGCTGGTGTCGTTCATGGAGGGCATCTCAACGGGTATGTCTGCCCTACAGAGGAGCAATAAGTCCATGGACTCCTCCCTGACGGCAGCAGTGTCCCTCCTCCAACAGTCCTTCACCCCTCCCACCTCTGCCCCATCCATACTTCCTGCCACCCTACCTGTCCAAAGCACATGCACACCTGCACAATCTCCCAAGCACACAGACACGAGCAGCACAGACACACCCAAGAGAAAGGCAAGACGTGCACACAAGCATCCTCAGGGGACTGATACCACACACACAGGGGATGGGGAACAGACACACACACAGGCATCCACAGTCTCTCCGCAGTCCTCCAAATCCTCTCCCTCCAAGACCCCTTCCCTTGCCTCACCTCCTACCCCACCTACACAGCAGATCTTCCTGTGTGACCTCGGCCTCTTCCCCTCCAATCCTGCTGATCCAGCATACCAGGGGAAGAGGAAGTCCACCCACACAGAGGGGAGTGCCCCTCGCCCCCGGACACCCTCCTCCAGGCGCAGGCAGACACAGGACCCCTTTCGGAAGTCCCCCCGGACCAGGAAGAGCAAGACCCCACCACCACCACCACGCAGCTCCACCACCCAGTCTTTCTCCTCCATCCCCCAGACCACCACTCCACAGGTTCCCCCGCCACACCCTGCCCCAGGTTCCCCCACACACCGATACCGCATCCCCAGACTGCTTAGGCCCTCCCCCTGCCACTTGCTCTTCCACCCCCAACCCAGACCTGCCGTAGTGCCATGGTGGAGACCGGGTCCCCCCTCTGTCCTGCCCACCTCATCTGCCCCCCTTCCACTCCCTTGGAGTCATGCACTGCAGTGGAGTCCACAACCACCCCGTCTGACTCGGGCACTGCAGTGGGGACCCAGTCCACTACATCAGACCAGCCCACTGCAGTGGTTGCAGCACCCACACCAACTGACTTGTGTACCACAGTGGTGCCGGCCCCCCCTGAGTCAGACACCTCCACTGCAGTTGCTGGTGACACTCCTGCACCCACCACCCCTTCACTGCCTCCTTCTGCCATCCCCTGATCCTGTCCCTGCGGTGCCTGGCCTGGCCTGCCCCTTGTATGCCCCTCCAAGGGGGATGTCCCCTGTCCGTACAAGTGCAGGCAAGCAATGGGTGACCAGTTGTCACTTATCACCCTGTTGGGACTGTGATTTTGGACTGGCCATTGGCCTTAGTTTCTTTTGGACTTCAGAGTTTTCCTTGCCATTTGCTGAATAAAGCCTCTTTTTGTTTAATTGTGGCTTTTCTTTTGATGTACATGATGTGGATGAGTAGCATCCTGCATTTGCAGTTGTAATAGTGTTCATATCAGGAAAATGAAGTGTTGCTGTGATGGACTCCATGTGGTCCATGGGATATGTGTCCTGTTGTAGTCTGGATCTATGGCATCCTTTGCTGCAGTCTGAGGGTGTAATGTTCTGCATTTGACACAGGGATGTACATTTTGCATTTGTAAATGAACATCTTTGTCTTACACTGTTGCACATCTGGTGGGCTTACCACTGTTCAATGTTCTGATTTCCTTGACTGTGTGCCCAGCTCCACTGGACATGCAGTTTTGCACATCAATGTCGAAGGACTCATCTGTGTATACAGTGCAACTTGCTTGACACGTGTTTTGTGTGTATGCAGATGACTGACGTGACACTCCCGTTCCAGGCTGATGTGAGCAGAGGCTTCTGTGTGTTGTGGTTGTTGACTCACTGACGGAGTGTTCTGCTGACATGTTTGGGTCGTGCACAGACAAGGTTTGGCACAGCGGACCTTCCACAGGAGTGGAGTGCCCTCATGGCAGTGTGTAATCCCGTGACATTGCGTGGGCCTGTGTTGTGTGTTGTGTAAGCATGTCTGTGCGTGTTCCCTTCCCTTTTCCTACACAGGCTGTGTCCCTAGGGATGTTCCTGTTTGTGATGCTTGCTGAGTTGTTCTGTGTTCATTCAGCATCTTGGACCTGGTTTCTCCGTGATGTGGGTGCATGGCAAACTAATGTTCATGAGGTTGTCATACCAGGTTGTCTTTGTTGTCAGGGCTGGGGATGTGGGCAAACGCAGATGGGACACATTCAGGATTCCCCTTGGCACTTGTTGTTTACACAAGTCATGTGATTTTCAGTTTGTGGTAGCTTTCAGTGATTGTGACACGTTGTGTGTCTGACTGTTGCCACTCCTCAGGGTCAGAGCTGCAATGTTGGAAGTTGTGTACGTGTGTTCTTCGTGTGTCACCTTGGCTTCTTCGTTGGTGTGTGACTATGGCCAGGATCCCATTGATTGTGGTGGATTTCACATCATGCTCATGTACGGCATACTGTGCTGTGTGTCAGACATTCACGAGTCTTGTTGACTGGCCATGTGTGATGGGTTTCTGCACCTTAGTTCCCACCACCACCCCTGGTATTGTCATGGGTGCATGTCCAATGTCACCAGTCCATGTGAGCTTCACTGCTGCACATTGGTGGAGATCAGGGTGTGTGGTGTTGAGTGTGTGCAAAAGTGAGTTGTTGCACGGCTAGACCCCTACCTCCATATTGGCCTTGGCTGGCAGGCCGTGCTGATTGATTGGAGCTTGTGTAGGTGTGATGGTAGTTTGTTGCTCAGGACACATGGCTGTGGTTCACAGTGTGAACGACATCTACCTTTGTCATCACAGTGGGATTATCATGCAGGCTAGTGTCAGCACAATGTGGGGTCCCTGGGGGTAGTGCTGTGGTGGGTCTGTCTCTTGCTGTGTTAGTTGCTGTTCCTACAAGCTTGTGTGACATGTGTAATTTGGGCTCCCTCTCATCTAACAATGCCTGATTGCCCACATAGGGGTATCCGATCCATGAGTAACTTTTGTATGGCACTGTATACACATCTGTGTGGTTGGAATTCAGGCCTCCTCATGTGTTGTGTGGTTGCCTGGGGACACTGGCACCCCCCCATCACCTGTTGTGTTTGATATGCAGTGTGAGTCTGCCTGTTTGTGTTTGTGCCTTTGCACCACTGCATTGGCATATCTTGAGTGTGCCATTGGCTGTATGTTGTTTGGTGGCTTTCCCCTGCTGTCCCTGGGACTCCTAGGTCATCAGTCAGCACAATAATCATGGTTTGTATGTCCCATTGATGCCATGGTATGGTATTTGTTCACCTGACATCTACAGTCTCCACAGGATATCTACATTTGTGTGTCCATTGGTGCAGATATGTGGGTCAGCATTATGATGGTCACTTCTGTCATTGGGTTATTTGTGAATGTTGACAATGTGGGCCCCCATGGGTGATGTTTGTATGCACATGGCCAAAACGATGTGTCAGTGACACTGCACTGTTTGCCTCGACCAATCTATGTTGCTATGGGACACAAGCACTACTATGCCACTGATGTGTTTGTTGTTGTGTGACCAGGATTCATCCATGCAGTTTGGATTTGGCAGCTTTTACCATGACTACACTTCCCTTTTGGTCACTGTGGTGATGGGGCTTTAGGCCACATTGCCACACTGTTCAAAATGTGCATCAGCTATGGACACCACACTTCCCTTTTGGTCACTGTGGTGATGGGGCTTTAGGCCACATTGCCACACTGTTCAAAATGTGCATCAGCTATGGACACCACACTTCCCTTTTGGTCACTGTGGTAATGGGGCTTTGGGCCACATTGCCACACTGTTCAAAATGTGCATCAGCTATGGACACCACACTTCCCTTTTGGTCACTGTTGTGATGGGGCTTTAGGCCACATTGCCACACTGTTCAAAATGTGCATCAGCTATGGACACCACACTTCCCTTTTGGTCACGGTGGTGATGGGGCTTTAGGCCCCATTGCCACACTGTTCAAAATGTGCATCAACTATGTATACCACACTTACCTTTTGGTCACTGTGGTGATGGGGCTTTAGGCCACATTGCCACACTGTTCAAAATGTGCATCAGCTATGGATACCACACTTCCCTTTTGGTCACTGTGGTGATGGGGCTTTAGGCCCCATTGCCACACTGTTCAAAATGTGCATCAACTATGGATACCACACTTCCTTTTTGGTCACTGTGGTGATGGGGCTTTAGGCCCCATTGCCACACTGTTCAAAATGTGCATCAACTATGGATACCACACTTACCTTTTGGTCACTGTGGTGATGGGGCTTTGGGCCACATTGCCACACTGTTCAAAATGTGCATCAGCTATGGACACCACACTTCCCTTTTGGTCACTGTGGTGATGGGGTGTTCGAGCCCATTGCCACAGTGGCCATGGTCTGCTTGCATTGTGGAGGCCACACACATTTATGTGTGACACATGTGCTAGGGGGTCACATTGTATGTTCAATGTCATGTTCAGTGTTGTAGGCATTTGACACAGACTATACACACTTGTCATGGTGTTGGGGGGGATGTAATTTTCTGTCATTCCTTATGTGGGAGTATGCTAGTTGTGTCATGCATTACCCGTCCTATGAATAGGGGTGGTGTTAGTGGTAGGTATCCATCCCCCCATGAGTGGGGATGGTAGTAGTCACAGGCATCCAGCCCCCCTGAGTAGGGGTGGTGGTGGTGGCAGGCATCTAGCCCCCCCTGAGTGGGGATTGTAGTAGTGACAGGCATCCAGCCCCCCCCCTGAGTAGGCGTGGTGGTGGTAGCAGGCATCCATCCCCCCATGAGTGGGGATGGTAGTAGTGACAGGCATCCAGCTCCCCCTGAGTAGGGGTGGTGGTGGTGGCAGGCATCTAGCCCCCCCCTGAGTGGGGGTGGTGGTAGTAGTAGGCATCCATACCCCTAAGGGTGGGGATGGTAGTGGTGGCAGGCATCCAGGCACCCATGAGTAGTGGTGGTGGTAGTGGTAGGCAGCTATCCCCCCATGAGTGGGGATGGTAGTAGTGACAGGCATCCAGGCCCCCATGAGTAGTGGTGGTGGTAGTGGTAGGCAGCCATCCCCCATGAGTGGGGATGGTAGTAGTGACAGGCATCAAGGCCCCCTGAGTAGGGGGGTGGTGGTCGCAGGCATCTAGCCCCCCTGAGTGGGGGTGGTGGTAGTGGTAGGCATCCATCCCCCATGAGTGGGGATGGTAGTAGTGACAGGCATCCAGCCCCCTGAGTAGGGGTGGTGGTGGTGGCAGGCATCCAGCCCCCTGAGTGGGGGTGGTGTTAGTGGTAGGCATCCATCCCCCCATGAGTGGGGATGGTAGTAGTGACAGGCATCCAGGCACCCATGAGTAGTGGTGGTGGTAGTGGGAGGCAGCCATCCCCCCATGAGTGGGGATGGTAGTAGTGACAGGCATCCAGGCCCCCATGAGTAGTGGTGGTGGCAGTGGTAGGCATCCATCCCCCCATGAGTGGGGATGGTAGTAGTGACAGGCATCCAGGCCACCCTGAGTAGGGGTGGCAGGCATCTAGCCCCCCCTGAGTGGGGGTGGTGGTAGTGGTAGGTGTCCATACCCCTAAGGGTGGGGATGGTAGTGGTGGCAGGCATCCAGGCACCCATAAGTAGTGATGGTGGTAGTGGTAGGCAGCAATCCCCCCATGAGTGGGGATGGTAGTAGTGACAGGCATCCAGGCCCCCATTAGTGGTGGTGGTAGTGGTAGGCATCCATCCCCCCATGAGTGGGGATGGTAGTAGTGACAGGCATCCAGGCCCCCCTGAGTAGGGGTGGTGGTGGTGGCAGGCATCTAGCCCCCCCTGAGTGGGGGTGGTGGTAGTGGTAGGCATCCATACCCCTAAGGGTGGGGATGGTAGTGGTGGCAGGCATCCAGGCACCCATGAGTAGGGGTGGTGGTAGTGGTAGGCATCCAGCCCCCTGAGTAGTGGTGGTGGTAGTGGTAGGCATCCATCCCCCATGAGTGGGGATGGTAGTGGTGACACGCATCCAGCCCCCCTGAGTAGGGGTGGTGGTGGTGACAGGCATCTAGCCCCCCCTGAGTGGGGGTGGTGTTAGTGGTAGGCATCCATCCCCCCATGAGTGGGGATGGTAGTAGTGACAGGCATCCAGGCCACCCTGAGTAGGGGTGGTGGTGGTGGCAGGCATTTAGCCCCCCCTGAGTGGGGGTGGTGGTAGTGGTAGGCATCCATACCCCTAAGGGTGGGGATGGTAGTGGTGGCAGGCATCCAGGCACCCATGAGTAGTGGTGGTGGTAGTGGTAGGCAGCCATCCCCCATGAGTGGGGATGGTAGTAGTGACAGGCATCCAGGCCCCCATGAGTAGTGGTGGTGGTAGTGGTAGGCATCCATCCCCCCATGAGTGGGGATGGTAGTAGTGACAGGCATCCAGGCCCCCTGAGTAGGGGTGGTGGTGGTGGCAGGCATCTAGCCCCCCTGAGTGGGGGTGGTGGTAGTGGTAGGCATCCATACCCCTAAGGGTGGGGATGGTAGTGGTGGCAGGCATCCAGGCACCCATGAGTAGGGGTGGTGGTAGTGGTAGGCATCCAGCCCCCCCTGAGTAGTGGTGGTGGTAGTGGTAGGCATCCATCCCCCCATGAGTGGGGATGGTAGTGGTGACAGGCATCCAGCCCCCCCTGAGTAGGGGTGGTGGTGATGGCAGGCATCTAGCCCCCCCTGAGTGGGGGTGGTGTTAGTGGTAGGCATCCATCCCCCCATGAGTGGGGATGGTAGTAGTGACAGGCATCCAGGCACCCATGAGTAGTGGTGGTGGTAGTGGTAGGCAGCCATCCCCCATGAGTGGGGATGGTAGTAGTGACAGGCATCCATGCCCCCATGAGTAGTGGTGGTGGTAGTGGTAGGCATCCATCCCCCATGAGTGGGGATGGTAGTAGTGACAGGCATCCAGGCCCCCATGAGTAGTGGTGGTGGTAGTGGTAGGCATCCATCCCCCCATGAGTGGGGATGGTAGTAGTGACAGGCATCCAGGCCTCCCTGAGTAGGGGTGGTGGTGGTGGCAGGCATCTAGCCCCCCCTGAGTGGGGGTGGTGGTAGTGGTAGGCATCCATCCCCCCATGAGTGGGGATGGTAGTAGTGACAGGCATCCAGCCCCCCCTGAGTAGGGGTGGTGGTGGTGGTAGGCATCCAGCCCCCCCTGAGTAGTGATGGTGGTAGTGGTAGGCATCCATCCCCCCATGAGTGGGGATGGTAGTAGTGACAGGCATCCAGGCACCCATTAGTAGTGGTGGTGGTAGTGGTAGGCATCCATCACCCCATGAGTGGGGATGGTAGTAGTGACAGGCATCCAGCCCCCTAAGGGTGGGGATGGTAGTAGTCACAGGCATCCAGCCCCCCATGAGTAGGGGTGGTGGTAGGGTGGTGTTGGTGGTAGGCATCCATCCCCCTATGGGTGTGTATGGCATTGGTGTTGGCCATCCCACCCCTATGGTTCTGCTGTTGCTAGTGTACGTTATTTGTGCATCCCTATGTGTGTGTGACCTAATTCGGGTACGTGTAGTTTGTTTGTATTGTTGGTGTTTGACTTACCGTCTGCGCCGTACGCGTCCGTGCCGGTCCCGGTAATAGATGTAGAGTATAGGTAGGACCTGCGCAATGGGATTCATGCTTGGATCGTCTCGTTCGGGTTTCTCGTGTCTTCGACTCGTACTCGTCCCTGGCTTGTTCGTCTCGTAGCCGTGGATCGTCTTGTGGCTCGAAACGGAGCTTATGTACGGCTCGCCCGGATGCTCAAACGTGCCGGACGTAGCGACGGCTTCGGCGCGTACGGATTGCGCATCGTACTAGTCCGGCCGGAAGGTGCTGTGTATATGCTTCCGTGCGGCTCGATTCGGCGTTCACGGATCCGGCTCAGGCGGGGAACAGGAGCTGGATTGGGTGAGTACGGCTCGCTCGGAAACTGGGTTGTTACACGCATCGTACTTGTTCGTCCGGACGAGTGTACGAATCGGTCGGGAAACACGCATTCGGCTTGTATTTTTTCCGGACGAATACTGTTAGGTGCCCTACCGGCCGAAATCGGAATCGGACCCTCTGTGTTTGAAAATACTACTTTTAGAAAGTAGGTATTTTCTTGCCTAACTATCCAAGCCTGCCTCTGCTGGGTTGTGTATTCCTTGTCTGGGTTTGTGAGTGTCAGGGGCTGGGGGATTCCAGGAGACAGGGTGAGTCAGCACAGGGCTGAATAGAGAGATCTGCATGTAGATGGGTGGGAGGAGTTATTATTATTATTATTAATTTAATTTTATAAGGCGCTCAGCTACCCGGAGGTTTCCGGCGCCATCGGACCGTTGCAGGCAGGGAAAGGAAACATTATTGGTTAAATAGCCATGTCTTAAGACTTTTTCGGAAGTTCTTATGGTTGATTTCGTGCCGAAGTGGCATAGGGAGCGAATTCCATAATAGGGGGCTAGGTAGGAAAAGACCGGCCACCCATACGCAATCTTTTGAACCTAGGGACTGAGAACTTGGCCTGAGTAAAGGATCGTAGATGACATGTTGGAAGGTAGGGTTGCACCTGGGATCTGAATAGGGCTGTGCCTTCCCTCCACAATGCTGGCTCCACCTCCTGGGGTGCGTCTGATGTCCCTGGCCTACACTGTGAAAGGAAAGAAGGAGTCTTGTCAACAAAGTGCTCCAGGACTGACCAGAACTGGTTTGGACTAGGCAAAGGCCTCTCTGCCTTCAGAGAACAAAGGGAAAATGAGTATAAAAGAGGGGACCCAAACCCCAGAATTTTAGATCAGATCACTTTGGGAAACAAGAAGAACCTTTGCTGAGGAGAGGAACCAGAGAAACTGAGGAGGAGACTATCCCTATGCTGAGTGCTGTTTGGGGGATTGGCCTGCAGTGGTTGCCTGACTGCCAAAGAAAGGAGAAAGGAACTTTGTGTGTACTTTCATCAACTTGTAAAAGATCTCCAAGGGCTTGAGAGAAGAGCTTGCCTCCTGCTGAAGTCTCAGGGACAACAGACTTCACCAACCAGCTCCCCAAGAGTCTTTCTGTAAAGTGCCTGCTGCTGTGCTAGACTTTCTGAGGGACTGCGTGTCGCAAGGAGCTGGAAGCGCGACTCACGCAGAAGAAGCGTCGCCGCCGCAGCCGAAGCACCTCGCATCACCGAAGAAAAGGATCGACGTCGCATCAGACGCCGCCGCATCAACGGAGAAGAGTGTCGCCGCCGCTGCCACTGTCGCATCGTTGCCGAAGCTCCTCGCATCACCGGAGAAGAGGATCGACGTCGCATCAGACGCCGCCGCATCACCGGGAAGCGTGTCGCAGGGCCTGTCGTGGCTCAGAAGAATCGTTGAGTCGCCGCACGGCCGTCGCATCGTTGCCGAAGCGCCTCGCATCGCCGGAGAAGAGGATCGACGTCGCATCAGACACCGCCGCATCACCGGGAAGCGTGTCGCAGGGCCTGTCGCGGCTCAGAAGAATCGTTGAGTCGCCGCACGGCCGTCGGGCGTGCACGCATCGTGTCACATCAAGAAGTAGACACCAGGGGGGGCGTGGCTTGGCGCCAGCGAAGATGGCCGCCTAACAAGGGAGCTCCGTCGGAGCGAAGCCCTCATTCCCCCAAAATCCGTCGGAAATCCTGCAGGCGCCACATCGGAGGGGCGGGAATGCCCTCCGGAACTTAAGCGACATCAGATCCTGAAATCCGGAGGTTCGGGGACGCCGCGGTGACCGCGAAATAGCGGGTGCTTGTGGCAGCGGCCGGGAGAGCCTGGAAGACGGGTGGCGGGCGCGCCCGTTGGCCGCCTACGCAACACCCCGGCGCTGAGGCCCGCGGCGGCACCTGTCATCAGGGGTGCGGCCGGGCCCCGACGCCCCCACTGACTGCACGCTCAACGTTAATAGGGGGTCGTGCAGCGAGCAGCGGCCCCTGGGTGACATTCCTGGACGGCACCCGAGGTGGAGGCTCGGAGGCTCTGGACGCCTCCGGGACCACGCAATAGCGGCGGCGGCCTTGAAGGCCCGTGAGACGGCGGGGGGACGCTCATCTCCTCCGCCTAAGAAACAGCCTGACGGCGAACCTGGTGGGGGATCCTGCACTCCGGGAGGGGCTGGACCCCGGTGCCCTCATCAACCCTGATATAGGACCGAAGGAGGCACCAGTAGCAGGCAGAGACCACAAGGGGTGGAGGAAGGAGAAATAGCCGGCCTGCGGCAGGGCCCGGCGAGGCCTGAGGATTATCGCTGACCGGACGCGGCGTGGTAGACTGCGGGTGAGATCCGCTAAATTGCGCCGCCGAATCAAGTGGTCTGTGAGGGACCCCGCCGGCGTGGTGAGCCCCCCCCCCTTAACCCCGACGACCTGCTGCAGGACGGGCCGCCCAGAGCGGAGGAGAGCCCCTGAGTGACCAGGGCAGTGTGAGAGAGGATCGGGGGTGGTTCCCCGGTGACGGATACGCTGGAGAGCCCAGGTGCGGAGGGGGGAAGTGTGAGGTGGCCTATGAAGCGGTGAGAGAGCCCGGCCCTGCCCAGAAGCGAATGCTGGCGGCTACATAGAGATCTGGACGCACAGCCCTAGCGGCAGACAGGGGCCAAAGGAGACCAAAGGAGACCTCGTCCACTGGCCCCACCTGGCAGGCCTGAGTGGGGCCTGGAGGCCAGCGGCGGGAAAAAGAGGCCTGGCTGGAGGCGTGACTGGGGAGTAAAGGCCCGCGAGCACGCCAATTAAAACGGACGAGGACCTGGCTGGGTGGCAGTGGGGATTGCAATAACGCGGTGCAGTCCTACCTGGACGACCGGAAGATTCCTATCTGTACCAGCCTACTGAGCGACCACAGGAAGAAACCACAGGACCCCGGGGGGAGCTCAGCTGGAGGCAGCCTGGACAAAGGAGACAGCAAAATGAGACCTAAGGGTGCGGCGGTTACCCAGACGAACAAGCTCGACAAATACGCAGTCCCGATGCCGGCCCCTCAGACCGAGGGAGCGGCCGGGGGCCAACTGATGCAGGCGGAGCCCTCCCTGGCTTCCATCATGGCGGCCATTCAAACACTAGGGACCACCCTCGAGACGAAAATCGATAAGATGTCCATTGAGATGAACCTTATACGCACCGATCTCAACAAGACGTCCGAAAAAACCAGGACCAACAAGACGGATATCCGGGAGCTCCAGGCATCCTCCAAGCAGCTCAAACAGAGGGTCAACGAACTTGTACACCAGCACCGCCAGGTCGCCTTGAAGCTCGAAGACCAGGAAGGGAGGGCCCGACGGAACAACATTCGCGTGGTGGGCGTTCCAGAAGGTTCAGAAGGGCCTAGCATGGACCTCTTCCTCGAAGATTTGATCCTCAACTGTTTGAAACCGAAACGGCTCTCGACTATGTTCTCCATCGAGAGGGCGCACCGTGCACCGATCCCCAGGCCCAAACCGGGGGCCCCGCCGAGGACTATCATTGCAAAAATACTCAATTATAGGGACCGGGACGCCATCTTGCAGGCAGCCAGACAGATGGAAGACCTCCAATATGAGAATGCAACGGTCAGGTTCTTCCCTGATTTTACGCTTAAAGTGCAACGGGACCGGCGCTCATTTGATGGGGTGAAAGCGGCGCTTCGGAGCAAAGGCATTCAATACATGATGTTCTTCCCAGCAAAGCTCAAAATCATTGCTGGCGGCAAGTCCCTTTTCTTCACTACGCCTTCGGAGGTGCAGGACTGGTTGGACAGAGGCGCATCGCAGACGTCGGCAACAGCGACAGGTGACAAGTGGAGAGACACCCGGGCCATGTCATCGGGCTCACTGGATGGACGACCGGAAACCGACAGAACGAGTTAGCGCTCATGGCGATCGAGGTCTCGCAGCCCCGACATGAACGGCACTCAGGGACACTAGTGGACTCACATTGACTTGAGAGACTACATTCTCGGACCTTGGCACGCAGTATAGTAATGTATAAATCTTTCATATGTTATTGGGGGTGTAAACTTTCGGAGGTTATGCCAGCCGGGGAGGGGTGATGTGCTCTCCATGCCCGGCATGGGTTAGCTCTGGACGATGGGGGCTGGAGGCACCTCCTGACTTTTATTTTTTGCACTTCCCGGGCAGTCTTCAAGGCCGGATACGGGACATTGATAGATGCATATGGTGGGGGGTGAGATGGGACTGATGGTGCCATCTGGATTTATTTGCAAGATGTGTGCATTTGCCTGCTGAGATATTACATGTATGGGGATAGGCGTTTAGGGCCGGAGTTGGTGCCAGCGCATTTCCCCACCTAATAGTTCTTTGGGGGAGGGGGGGGACTCTCTCTCTCTCTTTCCCCCTTTTTTGGGGGGCGAAAGGCACTCTGCTAGTTGGGGATGTGGGTAGTTATTAACCTACGTGGCAGGGTAGCAGGTTGGGGGGTAGGCGGGGGGACAGCAGTTGCATTGTTATGTCCTAATGTTTGGTAATGTTTGGGGGGTGGGGGAGGGCTTGAGTTGGTCTTGTTGGGAATGTACTGATGGGCCGGTGCGATGTTGCAGGAGCTACAGATTGCGTACTTGGATAGCTTCCAGCGATGGCTACAAGGTGGGATAAAAGTCTTAAAATCCTTAGTTGGAACGTCAATGGGTTGGGGGACAAGCTCAAGAGGAGTATAGTTCTACAATTTGTTAAACGCCATCTCCCAGATGTCGTCCTCTTGCAAGAAACGCACCTTATCGGTAACACATGCCACGCACTCAACAGATGGGGCTACACACTGGCGGCACATGCCGGCTTCACTTCGGGGTCCCGCGGTGTGGGCATACTGTTGCGCCGTAACTTTCCATTTGTCGTTGAACACTCGGAGACTGACCCGCTGGGACGCTATGCGATGCTCTCGGGAGGTGGGAGGGACGCACTCTCAACTTGGTCACGGTTTATATCCCACCGGGTCTTCAAACCCAGTCGTATCAGGATTTGGGTGGACTTCTCCTTTCCCTTCCTGAGGGGCAGCTTCTACTTGGGGGAGACTTCAATGCAGTGGTATCGGGGGATGGATAGGCACCCACCCAGAGATATCGCGACTGGGCATATGTGGCTTTCCAATCTCCTGGAGGCATTCGGATTAGTTGACCTCTGGCGTATGCGCCACCCAAGCCTACAGCAGTACACATTCTTCTCGGGACCACACCACACGTTCTCTAGAATTGATTACATCCTTGCACCTCTGCAACATGACACTGCCATTCGAGAGATCAGACATCTGGCACGGGGTATATCTGACCATTCCCCTATTTGGGCACACCTTTCTATCGGGGAACAGAGGGTAGGCTGTGTAGCGCCCATCAACCCCTGGTTCCTACACAATCCGGAGACCAAGACGAAGATCACCCGCGCGATAGACCAATACTTCCAAGATAATGTTGGGACGGTGGACTCCCCTGCTGTCCTCTGGGAAGCATTTAAAACCGTGCTGAGGGGTGAAGCCCTCTCCATGATCACCGGACAGCGCAAAGAAAAGGAGACGCAAATGCTTACCATTGAGCGCGATCTTCTCGTGTTAGAGGGGGCAGCAAAAGTTAACGGGAATCCGGGGGCTCTGCACCAGATGCAGCTCAAAGCGGCCGAATATAAAGAGCTAGCTACAGACGCCGCAAAAAACCTGGCGAGAGCCAGGGACGGCCGATTGTATGACCAAGGGGACAAAGCGGGCAAATTAATAGCTTGGTTGGACAAAAAACAGAGAGCGCAGAGGGTGGTGCCTGAGCTCCGGACTGAACTGGGCGCCATCCTTACTGAGCCCCAGGAGATAATAAACGAGTTTGCAGCACATTTCAAAAGGGTATACAGCAGGAGGTCGGAGAGGCCGGAGGAGGACTCCTCCGCGCTCTTGGCCGACATTGCGATGCCCACCCTTTCTGAAGATGACAGAGGAGTTTTGGAGGGGGTGCTCACTGTAGAAGAACTGGCCAAGGCAATTAAGGAACTCCAGCCTGGGAAAGCCCTAGGACCAAATGGTCTCCTTATTGAGCTGTACAAGCTCAAACCTGACTGTCTGGGTCACCACCTTAAAAACGTGTTCGAGGATAGTATAGTCCGGGGAAAATTCTCTGACTTTTAATAGGATGAACAAAACCTTTCACATTCCAAGAAATAACTCTGAATGTAAAATAACAGGAATACATATAAAACTGCACGATCAACGGTAAAAAAAAGAAGAGAATAGACTAGAGGAGAAGAAAGTGGAGAAGGGAAAAACTGCAATATCACCAAATGGAATAGGAGTAAAAAGAAAGGGAGGGAAGAAAAAAGGCAACAAGAAGAGACAGTACATGTCAAAACTGATGACTGTTATACATACCTTCACGGGAAGACAGGAAAAATAGGGAGTGGCTACAGACATATGAAGACAGCACAACTAAGACGGGACAAAGCACCACATTGGGATGCCATAAGACAGACACAGGAAACGGGTACACAGGGATACCTGCAATAACATTAGGGAATAAGAAGAAAAAAGTCAATGTGATAAAGAAAGCAGATATTGAGAGAAACAATCTATAAAGTAAGCAAAGAGGATAAGACACTTCAAATGGTAACACTTAAAGTCAAGTTATAGAGAAAGTACCAGCAGTCTCCATTGAGGAAGTAGAGTGGCAATGAACATATTTCCTGAGATCCTGAAGGAAGTGACCCGATTAGGGTTACCCGGGTCACTCTCGACCTCCTCTAGCCTTCTATTCAAAGAAGAGTCGATGACGCAGTAGAGAATACAAGCAAACTAGTTTATTCACAGAGTACACTGCAGTGGAGTCCAATCTGACCAGCCTCCTATGATGGCTGATGAGGGACTGACGCTAACAAGAATAAAGTTACATTATGTATGTTGCGGAGCCCACAATGGCCCACCTACTATGGAAAAACACTGGTAGCTGTCGTAATGCAATGGGGGTACAGAGCATAAGTTTCAATTCCGCTGCCTGGCACAAGTTATCTACCGCCCAAGGTCATCTGGCTCATCCTCCCTACTAGACAGTTGGGAGAAGGCCTCTATGTAATAGAAAAGGCATGGGTGAATGAGCAAGATTCGACATTGGAGAAACAAAACTTACCAAGGACCATTTCTCGTAAATGATCAAGTAACAGTTTCGATTATAATACAAAATGGCGTCTTCGAGAGCTAAAATGTTGGCGCAGATGTCAACCTAACTAACGTAACATCTGCACTTTCTAGTTACGTATGCATACAGCGAGAATATATAATGAATTAGCTACATAAATGCTAACATAGTGTCAGGTAAAATACGAGTAATATGGTAATAATACATTTCAATTCTAACAATCCGCAGGATTCTCAAATGAAGAAGTCTTGTTCTGAAAGGTAACCTTAAACATACATGGGTGGATTAAACCATAGCGTGCACCTAGAGTGTGAAGCGCAGTGTGAAGATCTAGGAATTCCTTCCGTCGTTTAGCAGAAGCCGTAGAGACATCTTGAAACAGAAACAGTCTTGCACCAGGCCAAAGTAGTTGTTTCTTGAGCTTGGCTGCATTTAAAACTTGTAATAGAGCAGTGAATTTCGCAAATAAAAGAATTACTCCACAGGGTTTTGAAGGAGCAGATGAAGAAGATAGGTCCGGACCTAATCTATGCATACGTTGAATATTTAATTTGGTCAATGCAGGAAGACCCAGAAGCTGTGGGAGAAAGGTGGTAAAATAAGCAACAGGGTCGTCCCCCTCAATGCCCTCTGGAAGACCATATAAGCGAAGATTGTTGCGCCAATTTCTATTTTCAAGATCCTCAGCAGACTTTTTGAGTAGCAAAACCTCTCTCTCCAAAAATGTAATTCTGGCAGACGAATCCTGTATGTCGCTGACCTGTTGTTCCACCAAGGATAAACGAGAGTCCATGAATGACTATTTATTGTCCAAAGTTTGTAGACAAGTATTTGTTTCCTCAACAAAAGGTCTCAGAGCAAATCTTTCTTCCAAAACAATGTCCAAAGATACAGGTGACAGATTTGGGCGGAGAAGGAGTATCCTGCTTAAGTCTTAAATTGACAGAAGGTGGTAATTGTACTTTTGGTGCAAGGAAAGGCAAAGCTGCAGGCCGAGATGAGACAGATTGAGCCATTTCCCCAGAGTAACGCAAACAGTTAATGGAAGGAGCAGTAGGAGAAGAGTTGGTAAGGGGCTCGCTAATAGTATGTCTCTTATTACAGTGCAATAACTTCTTACTTCTGCCCATGAACCAAGTTGATAAGACCAGGAAAAAGTACAGTCAATATGACAAAAATGAGAGGGAGACTCAAATAAACTGCAAAAATAAAGTCACTGATCCAAACATGAAAAGCTCTGATGAGAAATCCTCACAATGCAAAAGTACAAAATGGCGGCTGCTAGGCAGCCTTCAGATTAACCTGGTAAATGCAGGGTCAAGCAAGGAACATGGTGGAGAAAAGACAGCAGCGTCACATAAGGCAAGTATTCAGCCTTAATAAGGTACCCACTTCAGGAGCAAAGCGGCGCAGAAACTGCCGTAATTTCAGTGACAGTGCCCAAGGAAGCTCAGAGCTCCGGTGTTAGGCGCCCATCTTAGGTCGCATCCCACACGCCTCCTCCAGTGCGTTTTCTCTTAAATCTACAAATTCCTACACAATACTCAGAAACTTATAAAAATAAGACATATGTAGAGCTTCTACAAGTTTTGCCTGATATATTTCTCTTTGCAATAGTTTTTCTTTGATGTTTCTACTTCATCTGTGTTCTATTTAGACTTCCAGGGTTTGTAGGCAAATTTGAGAATTTTGTCCTTGTGCTCTATAATAAGGTGATTTTGCTTTTCTATCATGGTAGGTTCACTGCTTTGACTCAAAAATTACTAATGATTTCAACTTTATTTGCTTACAAGAATATTGGTAATAAACATCAGGTGCCTTCAATACATAAGAACGCACTCTGCAACGAGGCTCACACGAGGCAGGAGCAGAAGCCCCAGAATCCTTCTCCCTGCAGGAGGCAGGGGAACCTGGTTTGCCACCGAGCGGCAGTATTTCAGGCACCTGAGACTACCGAAGCATGGAACGTGAACTGGAGGAGCCTGGGTGCATGCCTGGGAAAGACTGGGCCAAGAGCGAGCCCGTCTCCACTCATCTGAGCCCGGAAGAGGTTGGGCTGGGCCACCTCTCTTTTCCCCTTCAGTAAGGTGCTGTTGGTTGTTTTTGTGGACGGGACTTGAAGTTGATTTTTCCCCCGCCATTACTGATCATCTAATTTGAAGTGTGACCCTTGCCGTTCACTATCCTATTGGGGTGTCCGGTAGCCAGTAGCTTTCTTATCTTCTTTTCACTATGGTGGAGAAAAATCATGGGGACTCAAATGGCATCTACATCTCCAGTGAAAAGCACATTGATTGATTGCATGCTAGAAAGGACAATGGGGTAATAAGCACAGAAAGCGCGCTCACAGAGAGGAAACTCTTGTTGAACATATGCACAGCATCCACAGCTATTAACATTGAGGGGAGCTTGGGGATCCCCTGGTTGTGGTCTCGGGGAACTGCTCATCCGGTGGCTTAACTGGCGGGAAGGCATCACGAATCCCTGTGGGTATCTCTGCTGCTATCATTCCTCCTTCAGACCAAGCATCTAGCTGTTCTTCCCCAGTTATCAAGAAAGCAAAGCGTGTAATCTGCAGTAAATTAAAGATATTTCCGAGTAGAGCAACCCAGGCCAGTCAAACTGAGGGTGTGGATGTAGTTCTTTATGATAATTTACCTTCCTCTGTGCCAGTAGGGGCCTCAGGGTTTTCAGTCTTATGTCAACTCTGTTTTGAGGGACCACGGACACATAGTGCAACAATCTCAAGGAACATCTCCATGCTGAACTTTCCCCCTTCATTGAGCGGCTTAAAGCTATGGATGTACACATTGCATATTTCTCTGATAAACGCAGCAAAGCAGACTCCACCGGTCAAAGGACTAATGCTTTCAAGTCTGTTTCTATACACCTGCTATTACCTTGCACCTATCAGGGGTGGCCTCTCTGCAATGGCGGAGGAGCGTCGCCCCACTGGCTCAGAGCCAGCAGCAAAAAAATAAAACAATATTTGAATATTGTTTTATTTTTAAGCCACTGGCTCTGCCAGTGTGTACAGAGTGGTGCGGGGCTGAGTCATTGGAAGGGGAGGAGGAGTGCTAGGTGCACTCCTGTGTGTTTGACCGGCCATCTCGGGCCGACCAAAACTCACATGCGCACTTAGGTTTCTTGAGCCCGGCTGCATTGAGCACACAGGCTGGAGAAACCCCACAGACTCCTTGGTCTGAGCAGGGTGTCTTTGTAGCCTGCTCAGGCCAATCCCTGCAGGGATTGGACAGGGAGTCTGTGACGTAGGCACAGTGTGTCTGCTGGGACAAGGAAGTCCCAGCACCGAGGCGCGAATGGGAGGCCAGCAGCAGGTAAGAATAACTTTTTATTTTTTAATATTACACCCCCCTCCCATGCTCCCACCACGCTCCCTCTCCCCCGTCCCTCCTCTTTTTGTATATGGCAGCCACCACTGGCACCTATGGGACCCTGTCTACCCTGAAAGCGCCAGAAGGGGCCGCTTCTATTCAGCCTCCAAATAAACTCCATGCCCTGAAACCCAGGGATACTGTCTCTTCTGGGTTGCATGCTCTTGTTCCAAGCGAGTCTAGATCGTGAGTGAGGGGGAGCACTGTCTCTGCAAATTTTTCTCTGGAGAGGGCCTGCGCACTTACTCAAACCCCAGAGTAACTCTGCCCAAAAATTAACTCCTGCCAGCTGCTTGCCCTTATGTGGCCATCATGATTGGGGTACCCCCCATGCGTAGGGGGCAGATTGAGTCAGATGAGGAACTAAGGGGGTCATTATAATGATGGGCGGATCGCCACCGCCCATATGGCGGTGGCGATCCGCCTGCCATTTCTCACCGTCCGCATGCCATTTCCCCCCCGCCATATTACGATGAAGGGGGGGACCCCGGCGGACGGAAAGACCGTCCGCCGGTTTTCTGCCGGTCCGACAGCGGACCGGGCGGTAAAGGGGCAAAATATGGTGGCGGTGTCTGCTAGACACCGCCATCCATATTAGGATGGCGGTGGAGAGCAGCCTTTCCATGGCGGCGTTCTTCCCCAGTTATCAAGAAAGCAAAGCGTGTAATCCTCAGTAAATTAAAGATATTTCCGAGTAGAGCAACCCAGGCCAGTCAAACTGAGGGTGTGGATGTAGTTCTTTACGATAATTTACCTTCCTCTGTGCCAGTAGGGGCCTCAGGGTTTTCAGTCTTATGTCAACTCTGTTTTGAGGGACCACGGACACATAGTGCAACAATCTCAAGGAACATCTCCATGCTGAACTTTCCCCCTTCATTGAGCGGCTTAAAGCTATGGATGTACACATTGCATATTTCTCTGATAAACGCAGCAAAGCAGACTCCACTGGTCAAAGGACTAATGCTTTCAAGTCTGTTTCTATACACCTGCTCTTACCTTGCACCTATCAGGGGTGGCCTCTCTGCAATGGCGGAGGAGCGTCGCCCCACTGGCTCAGAGCCAGCAGCAAAAAAATAAAACAATATTTGAATATTGTTTTATTTTTAAGCCACTGGCTCTGCCAGTGTGTACAGAGTGGTGCGGGGCTGAGTCATTGGAAGGGGAGGAGGAGTGCTAGGTGCACTCCCTGTGTGTTTGACCGGCCATCTCGGGCTGACCAAAACTCACATGCGCACTTAGGTTTCTTGAGCGTTGCCGCCATGGAAAGGCATACGGTGTTTGCTGTTGGGGGCCCATTGTGGGCCCCCCCAGATGTTGGGGGATGGGGGGTGCACATGGGGGGTACCTATGGTACCCCCCTGCATTTGCATGCACAAGGTGGCAGGCACCGCGCGGTGCCTGTCACGGTGTGCATGCAAAAGCACAATTTGCATATATTGCATTGTGGCGGGTGCTGCTTACAGCACCGCCCGCCGCAATTCAATATATGCGGAATGCCACCGCCACCGTGGCGGTGGCATCCTAATCCCAATGGCGGGACCGCCGCTCCTATGGCGGACGGTCCCATTCTCCGTTGCGGTGGCGGGCGCACTTTGTCCGCCCGCCATCGTAATAGACCCCTAAGTAATAACGGGTGTAGAGACTAAATATCGAATTTTTAATATCGAAAGGACAAAATATCGAGTCCAAAATATCGAGAGGACAGAATATAGAAAAGACATAATATAGTTGGAATAAATATCGACATATAGGTAAGGAATATCGAATGTCATTATATCGAATTTTATTATATCGATTTTTTTTTATTGTTTTATATGTTACTATATGTGTTAAAAATATATTTTTTTTTAATGTATGTTACAATTTTTTTAAGGTAATGGATTTTATGTGAATTAATTTTTGCGTATATTAGTTCCGTAGCGGGTTGTGGGTTTATAGGGGAATAGGGTGGGAAGTAATTTAATTTACATTATAAAAATTAATAATTAATTAATTAATAATTTAGGGCCATATGTAGGTAATTTCTATTTACCGATTCCTAAATACCGAATTTTACCGATTCGGTATTTAAGAATCGGTAAATAGAATGTAGGTAAACATTCGGTAAATTTTACCGATTCGGTAATATTCGTTATTACCGATTCGGTATTTACCGAATCGGTAATAAGGAATACCTTCCCATTCATTCCTATGGGCCTGGAGGCCCATAGGAATGAATGGGAAGCCATTCACTATTACCGATTCGGTAAATACCTAATCGGTAATAGGGGAGCATATTCAAGGGTGGCAGGGTGTCAAATTGACACCCTGTTGCACCCCTGAATCGTGCATGTGTGCACATGTGGCACACATACATGCCCTAAGGGCATGTATGTCTGCCACATGGCACTTTTAAAAAGCACAAAATTGCTTTTTAAAAGGTATTCGGTATTTACCACCAACTTGTAGTTGGTGGTAAATAACGAATCCTTAAACCAAAAATGCACTCACTTGAGTGCTCCCTACATAGGATTTAAGGAATCGGTAATTTACCGATTCCTTAAAATTACGAATCGGTAAATTACCGACTCCTTAAATCCGGCCTCCTACATCGCAAAGGGCTAAATACCGGTCGGTAACGGGAAATTTACCGATTTTCGGCCGTTACCGACCGGTATTAGCCCACCTACATATGGCCCTTAGGGGCTCATTACAATGGCGGGCGGAAGCACCACCGCCGTGCTGGCGGATGCAAAAAGCACCAGTTACCGCCGGCACGCAGCAGTCCACACGCCCGTCCAATTACGATGCGAAAAGTAGGCCAAACACCGCCGGCAAGCCAGCAACACCGTCCGCCATCAAAGTGCGCCCGTACACGTAGCGGCGCAGCCCAACTGACACACACCGTCCGACGAAACACGTCCCGCCCGGCGTATAAATTACGATGCCGCAAACAAACGGCTCCCACGGCTAAGAGACACCGCACGTGAAAGAGAGGCGGTAACACGGACGCAGAGCACGGACAACGAAGAAGCGGCACCCCGAGCATGAATCCAGCACTGCAGGCCCTTCCCATGCTTCTGCTGATGCACCACCAAGGACGCAACGTACCGCGGAGACGCAGGTAGGCACACACACAACAAGTGCACGCAAACAGCGCACACAGTGCAAGGGCGGAAAAGCGGACAACCCCCCACCAGCGCGTGTACACTACACATCCACCATTGCATCCACATATGACACACAGGCCAAATCGTAACATCGCGGAACACATGTGTACACACCACCTGGGACTAGGAACCAACCACCCCGTCACGGCCCCAAAGCGCCGATGACGCCGCCACACATGCGCACAACGCAGAGGCCAACCGCAGCGCCATGCATGCGTCGCACACAGACACAGGGACACAACCAAGCAGCACACACATCAGCCCCACCCCGAACGCACATGACACGTGACAGGCCTGCCACAGACATGTCCCCAACGCCCAATTCACGGACAACACCCAACGCCACACAACCGACGCACACATGTCAGTGAAGTCACGCAACAGCAGGACACACCCCAGTGTAACAAACATGGCGTAGCACACAGCGGCGGCAACACCAACTAGGAGAAGCAGGGCCCCTTCGGGAAGAGGAACGCCAGTACCACACTGAAACACCCATACCACCCTGCACATATGAACAAGACATATAAAACGGAACACCAAAGAGCACGGGGACCGACAACAGGTGGCCCAAGAATAACATTCACACACAAGGCCCAACGCAGAGCGGAAAGGCAGCCTGCCGCCCACACAAGGGAGAGCAGACAGCACTGAATGACCTTCCATTCCAACACCGAAACCACAGCCCTACGACAGAAGCCGGTGAATACAGCCATTGTCCAAGAATAGACCAACACAGGCATGCAGAGGAGACCGACCACAGGGCAGATAGCGCATATCACAGAAGCACACAACGGACGGGGAAGAAAGAAGAAAACACTCCCCCATGTCGGCCACATGCAAGTTAATTGGAAGGAGTCACACATCACTGACCTTGAACTGTCTGAGAAGCATGTGGGAAGAGGGCCCGTGTCCTCCAAACAAGCAAACAGAACACAAGTCCTGTCTCCCTACGACTACACAGAGCTCACAGCAACCTCGGAGCGTGCACATTGCAGACTGCACACACAGCCGGAGCACGCCACCACAACGCACCGCTGCGAAATGGCAACCGCAACACACCTACCCAACTACGCCGAACAGCTCAAGCTGTACAAAACCAACCTGTTTCATACATTGGGATGCGATCTCCTGTCCCTGCTGAACGTAAGTTACCGACTGACTTACCGCATCACATTGTTCAGCTGCGTCATGCCCGTCTTCTACTGTCGGAGGTGTCCCTACCAGCATCCCGTCGAGATATGCCTCTCCAACCCGGCATGTCTGAAGGCGGACCTGCTACCACTACTCCTCCCTCTGGACGCACACGACAGGGCCTGCTCTGCCTATGGGGGCATGGCGTATGTGGCCAACATCGCACCCACACTGAAATGGGACCACTGTGCCTCCACACGACGGATCATCGAGAACAGCTACATCGAATGTCACCCAGCATGCCCCATCATGGTCCTCCAAGGGACAACTTACGAACAACACCTTGACAGCCACCATCCGCTACATTGGCTGGCAAACATGTACACCACCAATGACATGGAAGCCCTGCTGGACGGCATCGCATACCTGACAACCTGTAAATACGTCGGACCACAACGCAGGTTCCCCGAGTGACCTATGATGTCCAACCCCGCACCCATGCTTAGCTTCCGCACGGACTGGCCTGTCACCACCACAACTGCCATACCAAACGACCGGCAACTGTAACCACACCATCAACGACATCGCCATGACATCGGATATGACCGGGACATGCACACTGTTCCCCATCACATCCAGGAACACCGCATGCATCGTGGGAGGCAGTGGCATGGGCTCTGTGTATCGCACCCACATGGACGGAACTGCACGAACAACCAGGACACGACATGGATCCAGCGCCCATGGACACACACACCGCTCAGTGGACATGAATAGGTCGCCTGGAGTCTGTGGGTGCTGCACCCCTCCCACCCCCGCCCCGGGAATCCCATACCAGGACCTTTGCATGGACGTCAAGTGCATACAACAACAACACGACCCCAGTGACTGTGACATGTCCAGTAACCACCACAGTGCAACAACAAGTGGCACGCCGCTGCATGCACGCAAGCACATGCCCTGATGTCATCTCACATGCACGCGTGCATGAGGAACAACCGCAGCAAACCTGTCACATGGAACTGAGATGGACTGTGCCCATGATGCCAAGCGGTCTGGTAGGCTACATGTATACCGTCTGTGTCAAAGTCCGCAGCTCCGCAGCTATACGTAAATGTACATTAGCACAGCCTTGGCCAAGCAGATGTCACTCTGAAGCCCACATCCCACATGCAACAGCCAATCACATGTAACCCCACACCCTATCCCATTTGCAATCATGCTCAGTATATCCTCAACATGTATTCCGCTGCCAGTAGTGTCCACTATACTGCATCACAGAGGACAGAAGACTCAATATAATGTTTGAAACCAAAACTGTCTCCGCTGACTCATTTCACAAGTACGAATGAGAGAGGATGAGAGTATGTGAAGTACACGGCAGTCGTGACATGACCATGTAGTCCACTGGTATTGGATGTCAACGCAAATGAGTAGCACAACTGTGGAAGACACACATGTGTCGTGTGAAGTCGTATGGACGCAGTGCTCAGGTGGGTGGGTGTGACGGGTAGATGCGCACATGCCAAGTTGGAGCACGCCGTGTTGGGAGGGGTCATGAACAGTACACCACCGCTTCCCTGGGCATTGTGAGAGGACACCTGTCGGGGGAGTGAACACGTGTGTGCACAGCAGCCGGGCACACGTACAAAGCGGTACCAGGCGCACCTCAGCCCACCCTCTGTGGACAAGCTGGATCCTGTTGTGCGCCCGCCATGCCCCTTGACAAGGCACACACAGCCCCAGTCGACCAGGTGTAACCCCAACATAGTCAATCCGCACAGGCGATACAGGGCACGGGATGGCAGTGGAGCATGGTGTGTGAGAGGTCTCCTCGCGCTCCTCCTGGTCATATCACGCAGGCAATAGAACCTCAACGTCTAGCATGGCAAAAGTCAAATGGAAGTGTAGGGGGACGCACCACAGCACGAGCAGCACTGACGTCACGGGAGGTGGCTCCCACCATCCCATCCATTGCCCATCATACCAACCACGCCACATGCCATTGCGACTAAGTGCAAGCGCGTGCGCCACCACCCCTGAGCCCTCCCCAGAGAGGCCAAAGAGTGAATGTGTGGGCCATCAGCCACAGACGGACGCGGCCTGGCCGCAAGGGCAGCCACAGCCACTGGGTGTCGCAGGTGGCGGATCCGGAAGGCGAAGACTGTGATGCATAGTCCATGCAGGCCGGGTCTCCATTTGGGGCACCACGCAGGTGGACGGCGTCCCGCCACACATCATACCCTGAGACAGCCCACTCGTGCAACTGGACCCACACATACACTCCTTGCCCTCTCTGGTGCGAGCTTGGGGCTGCCTGTGCAAGCGCTAGCCTCGCAGGTGAGCATGCATATTGGGGGGCGAGGGGAGGACATGAGGGCTGGGGCGAAGATGACTGTATCACTGTCAGTTAGTACAAGGGATGACCCAGATGTGGAAAGGAAGAGACGTGTCCCGTGTGTACTGCAACTAGTCGCCAATCCAACTACCCCCATGTCCGGAATGTAAGCCCGCACCTAGGCCCGCCCATCCGCCACATCGAACATACCACCAGCACGACAACCTTCCCATTCGAAACACTGACTGGGGGTGGCGACCAGTGAACAATCATGTGTAGCCTACCCACGCGTACATGTGGGCCCTCCATGATCCATGTCACCTGCGGCAAAGACATGACATGCGCAATGAGGGAAGTGAGGAGAGCTGTCCGCCCCACGCACAGAAGGTGCATCAGCTCCACAGACCCAGCAGCGAGTCCAGCAGGGGTCACATGTGCAGGGGCAGCTGTGCCTGGTGTGAAGGCACATGCATATAGACAGCACATCGACCAATGTGTAGTCTGCCCACATCCACAGTCCATCATCATGCGGACATAGGAATTGAACACAGGGCAACACATCTTAGTTGGTGCACCCACCGTGACCAACAATGCGCAATCATCGACGTACCCGCCCTGTGCATGGCCCCCCACCCAACGGAGGCACATCCAGTGCCACCATCCCACACACACAAGCCTTCCACGGAACATGCTGTGTCCAATGGTCAGTACAGAGTCAGCGCCCATCTGGTGGGTCCTGAACAGGAGACACATGCACACACATGCCAGCTCCCACTATGTACGTCTGCCACCTGGCACGTGCAATGTAACCTCTCACCTGTGACGTGTGACTGCAAGCACACAGCCGTCTTGGCATGGGGCTGTCAATGTGGACACCTGTCAATGTTTCGGGAGGTGTGATCCGTACAGTGCTGTACATAGGGTGCAGTGCTGACACCTACTACTGTCTCATATCCCCTCGTGCCACAGGTCCCACTTGTTTTGGCCGCTCAGCCTGTGCCCACATCGTCGTCGTCGTGTGCCATACTCATCCAGCCTCGGAAGCAGTTCCATGCTCAGCAGACACTCATGTTGCCGTGGCGTTGCCGCTTGACGAATATGCAGTCAGTCCCCATCAGCACGCCCCGCAAGTCATTGGGGCCTAGATCCCCATGTGCATGCACATGGCAGTGGTATGTCTCACTAGCCATTGCCATTGTTGGGAGACCTGTGTAAGTGTATTGTGGCCGTGCCGTCCCAGCTTGACAGCTGGGCTGTGGCTCATGTGCTTGCTCAGTCATGTCAGTGATGTGTATGCGAAATTGCTATGTGTTGTGTTGCTTTGACATGTGTCCTCTGCAATTTCCCTAGGCGGAGACCGAACATTGACCGCCCATACCAATTGCTGGTGGACATGGACGATACAGAGGTTATTAGGAAGTTTCGGCTGGACAGGCCAACCCTGCATCGACTGTGTGCCATGTTAGAACCCCATCTCCGTCCCCGCAGGGTGTATCCGACTGCTGTCACCCCCACGGCTAAGGTGATGGCCGCCATGCATTTCTTCGCCACTGGGTCATTCCAGCACACAGTGGGCAGTGGAGGAGGGATGTCCCAGCCCATGTTCAGCAAGGTGCTGAGGGATGTACTGGCAGCCATGATGCTGTACCGAAACAGGTACATCCGCTTCCCCAGGGCTCGTGAATTGGCGGCAGTGAAGGGTGCATTCTATGCCCTTGGCAGAATCCCACACGTCGTTGGAGCCATTGACTGCACACATGTTGGCCTTGTTCCACCACAGGCCACTGAGCACCTGTACCGCAACAGGAAGCACACGCACTCCCTGAATGTGCAAGTGGTGTGCCTTGCGGACATGGTGATCACCCACGTGTGTGCAAAGTTCCCAGGCTCGGCCCATGACGCACACATAATGCGCAACAGCATCTTGCCACGACTGATGGCCAATCTGCAACAGGATTGTGGCTGTATTGTCGGTGAGTATGTGGAGTGGTGTAGCGTGCTGGTTGTGCGATGCTGTCCCCTGTCCAGTTGGAATAGCAACGGTTCTCTGTGTCCCTCACACCCAGGTGACTCTGCGTACCCGAATGGGGCATGGCTGCTCAGTCCATTGAGGAATCCTCGCACCCCAGCAGACGATCGATACAATGAGGCACATGGGAGGACCAGACGTGTGGTCGAGCGTACCTTTGGCCTCCTCAAGTCCAGGTTCAGGTGCCTGGACCGCACCGGGGTGCACTGGCGTACTCCCCACAGAAGGTGTGCCAGATAGTGGTGGCGTGCTGCATGCTGCACAATCTGGCCATTCGGAAGCAGATCCCCCTCATTGTGGATGACGGAGATCAACCAGGGCCCCAGCCCGCAGACCAGGACAGCTCGAGTGAGGAGGACAGCGGAGAGGAGGAAGCTGGGAATGTGCGGCAGCAGCTCATCGCCCGCTACTTCACTTGACGGTGAGTGTCCATGTACGACGGCTGATGTGGCTGTATCTGTGCAGGTGTGTGTGTGCTGTGTCAGGGTGGCCGTTTGTTCACTACGTGCTGTGTGTCAACGCTCCATGGCCAGGGTAGTATGCCACTGTTGGTGACTGTGGCATTGTGCCCTATTGCTCTGTGCGATGTGTGTACATTGCTTGTAGTTGTTGACATGTACTGTGTGATGGGTGTGTGACACACTCATTGAATGTGCTCCTGTTCTGTCTCCCACCCCTAGGTCCCTACAGGCCCTCCGGATTCCATTGCCATGCCACGCATCAGGTGCCTTTCCGCCCAAGGTGGCCGTTGTATTCCGTACAAATAAAACACAGGGCACAAACAGCAGTTAGTGAAAAAGGTGCATTTATTACAAACTGTGACATGTGATTGTGTGTAAGGTGATGACAAAAGTGGTGCGTGCAGTGACAATGAGCTGTCGGTCATGGCTGCGTGATGCTCAGGGTGTACCCACTGGTTCTATGTCCATAGTCCAACACACACATGCCATCCAGATGGCTGTGTGGAGTGGGATCGTAGTCCAAGTCAATGCAGTGGCTGGTCAAGGAAGGCTGGCTGGCTGCCTCACTTGCGTTTGGAGCGTGCGAAGTCCTCCCGGGAGATCGGTTTCCACTTCGGACGGCCCCTTCCACGTTTGCGAGGGGGGTGCCTGCTTGCGACATGCTGGTGGTTGAGGTGTGCTCACTGGCTGTGGACGCAGGGGAACTGGACACTGCTGCTCGACCCTGCGCCCCGGCAGGTGGTGGCGGAGGGGAGCTGCTATCCCTGGCCGTGTCCTCACCGCCACCACCAGCTGGCCCATGAGGTCCACGAGTTGACCTATACGGGCGTCCATGGACCTCAGCACCCCCAGCACCTCCCGCGTGTCTGAAGCAGACCTGACCCATTGTTCTTGGGCCTCCTCATAGGCCCCAAGGACTCTGGCCATTTGAGGCAGGGCATGGCTCCCAGGGGAGGCTGGCGTTTCCCTGACCCTGCTCCTCCTACCAGTCCTGCTGCCACCGGCCTGCCCACTAGCCACATTGCTCACCACGGTCCTCGCTGTGGCTCCCAGGGTGGATCCAGTCGGCCGGGCCACCACCTGCGCTGGGGCTGGTGCCAGCGAAGACGTGGTGGTGGTGGCGGCGGTGGTGGTCGGTGCGGCGATGGTGGCGGTTGCGGCAGTGGTAGTGGCCGCAATGACCGTGGGTGTGGCCGCAATGACCGTGGGTGTGGCCGCAACGACAGTGGCAGCAGGGGGCTGGGAATGTTCAGCAGCCCTGGATGATGGGTTGGTGGGTAGGAGGGGTCCTGGGGAGCGGCTGGGCCCTGCCACACCAGATGGGCCTGCTTGGTGGTCCGTGTCCGAAGAGGAGGTGAGATCCTCCACATCCGTGTGTCCTCGTTGGGGGCTTGTGGGCTGGCTGTGCTGGCTGCTGTCTCCATCCCCAGCATCCGGCAGTTCGTCACCTGTGGAGAGAATGAGATTTGTTATTGTGTTGCACCTGGCGAAGTATGTATTTGTCGTCTGACATTGACAGTTCGTGCAATCTCGTACATGGGTTTCCCGGAGGCGTGTGTGTGGCTGTAGCATTTGTAGTTGTGTGTGCTTGGCAATGGGACTGTGTGCTGTGCACATGTGGCATGGGACGGATTGGCCATGCCGATGGGTGTGTTGCTGTGCCCCTACTTATTGTGACTCTGGTGTATGCGGGCTCCTGGCCCATCCTGGGTCTGGTTTGTACTTTGCTTTTGGGGTTCAGATGGGACGCTTAGGAACGCATATGGCAACATGGGGGCCATGCCCCAGATTCGCTTTTGGGAGGGAATATGCTTTTGGGGTTCAAATGGAACGCTTAGGAACGCATATGGCAACATGGGGGCCATGCCCCAGATTCGCTTTTGCGAGGGAATATGCTTTTGGGGTTCAAATGGAACGCTTAGGAACGCATATGGCAACATGGGGGCCATGCCCCAGATTCGCTTTTGGGAGGGAATATGCTTTTGGGGTACATGCTGTGAGCCATGGGTGCCGAACGTGACATGTGTTGTGGCAGCATGACAGTGCATGGTTTGAGGTGTGTGCATGCTTGACATGGCCTGCATATTTGCTGTCTGTTGTGATTACTGGACATGGCATTGGACGCATCGTTATGAGTGAGTGATGGTTGTGTGTGAAAGCCAACGTATTGCAGTTGTCCCATCTCCTTGGTGTGCGTGCTGCCCTGTGCCATGTGCATCACTGCAGTGCTCGTGGGGGGTGTGGCCCATGTTGTGTGTTGTTGCTCACAGTGTGTTGTGCGCTTCATTGACTTCTGGCACATGGTTGGTCATGGGCATGTATCTTAGCGTGACTGCTGTATGTGTGGCAGCTGTGCGGATGACATGCCTTTCATGAGACTGGGGCTGACGGATGGGATGGATGGTATGTTGTATGTGCATGGTGTGTCTGTGTGTTTGATGGGTTCAGTGGTGTTCGTGTGCATTTCTGTTGTTCCGCTCTGTTGCGTCTAGTGTTGTTTGTCTTACATAGGCGTAGTTGTGGGGTGTGTGGTTGACAGGCAGTAGGGGCTACATGGACAGGACTTCAATGGTGTTTCGGTTGTGTGTGATGAGTTGCACAGTGGCTGCCGTGTGGTACTATTTTCAGTGTGGCTTGTGTATGCAGACGTGGCTCCTTGGGTGTTGCTATGTCTGTGATGGGTCATGTGGGGTGTGAGTCTGTTGTTCATGTCCGTGTGCACATTGTTCACTTGTTCGTGACGGTGGGCGGTGCTGCGTGTTCGTCTGCTACGTGACATGTCCCATGTGTTGGTCGTGTACCGGTCCTCATGCCTCCAGTAATCCAGCCCTGTCCAGTTTCCCACCTGCAGGTTGTTCGTGCGTGCACTGTACTGGATGCCACATGGCTCTAAGCGGGGGTGCTCCATGTTGCAGGTCTGTGGGGGTGGGGAGGTGTTGTGGGTCGTGGGGGTGGCTGGACACCCACTGACACCGATTGCTGTGGACCGTGATGTCTGCCTTTCGGCTGTCGTTGTGCACTGCGGTGGCTGACACGTGGCTGTGGGGTGTGGGGGATGCTCCTCCTTGCTGTGCTGTGGGACTAGGGGCCTGGTGTGTGTTGTACTTGTGCTGTCCACCGTCCCACCCACTGCACTTTGTGTTCCTGCCACTTACCTGTTACTTGTCGGTTTGTGCAGCTGTGGCGGACACATGGGTGTGGTGGGTGCTCGTTGTGGCGCTTCTGGCATATTTGGGGACCTGTTGGTGGTTACGTGGCTGGCTGAATGTACACATGTCCCCACGCATCTTACAGTTGTTCTGTTTGGGCTGTGTGTGGTGGTGTCTGTTGCATGTGTGTGTCGTGTATTGTGTGCTGGACATGGGGGTGTTTGTCCCTGGGAGCTGTGGCATGGTGGTAGTGCATGTGAGTACATAGCGGTGTGCTGGTATACATTAGTTTGTACTTACCAGCCTCCACTCCCCCTGCTAATCCGGCGAGGATCTCGGGATGTATGATGACTCGCACCTTCTCCTCCCACGCTTTGAAGGTCTTGAAGAGCGCGGGATTCCCTCCGCCAGTGACGGCAGCCAGCTCTCTGTTTTTGCCCTCCTTCTTCTTGACCAGGCTCTTGACGTCATTCCACCGTTTGTTAATTTCGACTCTGTTCCTGGGCAGGGTCCCGACTGCATTGACCTGGTCTACGATCCGGTTCCACATTCTGTTTCTGGTGGCTAGTGGTGTGTGTTGGACCATGTTCCCATAGATTTGTGGGTGCACCTTGATGATCTCGTCGACCATGACCGTCAGCTCAATGGGCGTGAACTTGGGCATTCTTTGTGGTGCCATGGTGTTTGTGGTGCTGGTGCGGTGTGTGTTGTGTAATGTGCAGGGGGTTTGTGGTGCCGGTGTTTGGTGGTGGTGGTGGTGGTTGTGATGTGTGCGTTTCTGTGGTGTGCTGCTGTCCTTGCTGTGTCACTGTGTCCTCTCCTCTCCTCTCTGGTTTGCAATGTTGCAAGGGGTTGTGGTCTGTGGGAGTGCTGCTTTTGTACTTACCTATGTGGGTGTGTCCTCATGGTCTGTTGTTTTCAGGTGTGTTGTGTCTGGGGTTCTGGCCTTTGTAGTTTTTGTTTGTCCGGGGGTGTTTTCGGGATGTGTACTGTGCTTGTGTATTTGTGCGTGCCTTGCTGTGTGGACTTGTTGGCCATGTTGTGTGCTATTGGTTTTGTGAGCGGATGGTTTCTGTGCAGGGACGTGGGCGCCATGGCTTCTGCCGTGTCGATTCTCATCGGCGTTGTTTGCGCTGGCGGGCGGTATATTTGTAGTTTTCCCGCGCTCATGGCGGTGCGATCGTAATTTCACGTGCGGTGTGTCGGCCGTGAGGGCGGGCGGTTTTGTGTTGTCGTGCGTGTTTCCGTCCGTGGCGGGCGGTTTGACTCCGACTCGGACGATGGCGGGCGGTATTTTGTGTGATTTTTCCGCCGATGGCGGTTTCGGTTTGTGTAATCGTAATGGCGTGGTCGGTGTTCAGACGGTGTGTGCGGGCGGATTTTTGCCGCTTCCATGCCTGGCGGATTTATTTACGCCGGGTATCGTAATGGGCCCCTTAGTGTTTAATAATTACTATTGTCTAATAATTTTTGCGTATATTAGTTCCGTAGCGGGTTGTGGGGTTATAGGGGAATAGGGTGGGAAGTAATTTAATTGACATTATAAAAATTAATAATGTATTAATTAATAATTTATTGTTTAATAATTACTATTGTTAATTAAGTTAATTAATTTATTATTAAATATATAAAAAGTGAATAATAATCTTTTTTAATTAATTGATAATTATGTAAATTGTTTATTTTTTTATTAATTAGTAATTAATTACATATTAATTATTAAAAATGTATTTATTAATATGTTAATTATGTACATTTTTTTAGTAGTGTGTTCAGTGTTGATAGGGGAGTAGGGTGGGAATTAAGTTAAATTTAATTCAAATTTTAATAATTTTTAAATATGTATTCAAAGTTATTTTATAGTGTTAATTGTGTTAATTAATTTAGATATGATGGTTATTAATTTCATTGTTAATTGTAATTAGCTAATTAATTAAATATTAATTAATTATGTTGATTCATTAATATTTTACACTATTGGAGGTGACGTTTATAGGGGAAAATGTTGGAAGGTAAATATATTTTTATTAATTAATTATTTGTTAATTAATTTTAATTATAATGTAGGAGTGGGTCTACTCAATTTTTCCCCTACGCTACCCAACACTTTCCCTACTGTTGCACTCACTGGAGTGGGAATAGTTATTTTTACACTCTCGCTATCCAACACTTTCCCTACTGTTCCACTCACTGGAGTGGAAATAGTAATTTTTAGACTCCAGCTATCCAACACTTTCCCTACTGTTCCACTCACTGGAGTGGGAATAGTAATTTTTACCCTCCCGCTATCCAACACTTTCCCTACTGTTCCACTCGCTGGAGTAGGAATAGTAATTTTTACCCACCCGCTATCCAACACTTTCCCTACTGTTCCACTCGCTGGAGTAGGAATAGTAATTTGTACCCACCCGCTATCCAACAAATTCCCTACTTTTGCAGTTGTTGGAGTGTGAATACTAATTTTATTCCCTTAGCTATGCAACGTTTTTAATTTTGTTATATTTAATGTAGTGTAAATTATTAATTAACATAAAAAATGTTACTTTAATTATTTAAATTATTATATATTATTTATTTTTATATTTATATATGTTTATTTATATATATATATATATATATATATATATATATATATGTAAATATATTTTTAATAATGTTTTAAATATTTTATAATTAAGATTAATAATTATTTTATAATATTATTAAGTAAATATATATATATGTTAAAAAATAATTATGTTTTTTTTTACATTACATTTATTATTTTTACATTTTAAGCTTTTTTACATTATTTTAACTATGTTTTAATTAATTGTGTTTATTATTTAATTACTTTTATATTATTTTTAATACATTTAAAAAATTCGATATTTTAGTTAACTATATTTTAAACATCGAGATTTTGTACTTGATATTTTAGTACTTACCTGTTTGTAGATAGGGACTCGATATTCTGTCCCTCGATATTTTGGCATCGATATTCTGGACAGTCAATATTCTGTCCCTCGATATTCAGTCACTGAACCGTAATAACGTTCTGCAACTGGCTAGCATGCCATAGTGAGCTCTCCTTTTCATTTGTCAATGATATCTTGTTGACTCACAGAGAAGGATGAATAGGACCTGGACCAGTTGTATCAGTGGGGGACAGTGTTATTGTTAATTTTAGATCCCCTTTTTTAGTAAAAAGTATTTATGTTTGGTCCCCTGAGTGGGGAAGGGGTGAAGGGTAATATAACCTAGGTTCCACTTGTCTTTTTTCTGTAAACCACATATTGTGTCTCAGCAGCCATATAGTTATCACTCAGCCCCCGCACCCTTGAACATACATGAAGACACTTAGACGAGCCTTCCTTGCTTCATAATTGCCTCTCTCCTAGCCGAGCAGCAGCCCGCTGAACCCGCCAATCAGGGGGCTCAAGTGCCCTAACCACTGTCAAATTGATACAATGTTCTCTCTAGTGTGGACAGACTTGCTGATGACATTGTAGAGGGCAATTCAGCTGTTTCCTCCTCTCAGGCTGTGATTGGTGATAGTGTGATTGAAAGGGCCGGTATGAAGGGCCGTGGGTACAGCAATTTGATTAAGTTGGAATGTTGCCGGATTACAAAATAAGGCCATTAATCCTGCTTGGCTAGATTCAGTCACAAAATATGATACTGTGGCTTCACAAGAGACATGGGATACCGCCCAGTCGTGGCTGCTGCCTGGAAGCAGCAGTGGGGCAGGTGGGGGACAAGGGGCGGGGGGAGGGATTCATTTTTTTTTAAAACACTTACCTTCCAGCCGGCCAGCTGGCTGACCACCGCCGCCTCTCCTACGTCCTCTTCCTGGGAGAAACAGGAAGCAGGAAACACCAGGGCTCCCACGCTCCCTGCAGCCAATCACAATGCTGCAATGCAGTGTTGTGACTGGTCTGAGCTCCGTGACACAGCGCTCAGCCAGGGGCTGGGGGTGGCATTTTCTCCATGCAGGATGTAATGTAGCCTGCATGGAGAACAGGGAAAGTGTGCATGACTGTTTACGGGGGCCCGAGAGGGCCGGCCAAACAGTTATTGCGCACTTAGGAGTGTTCTACCACTCCTCCCCTGCTCTGCAGCTCTGCCCCCTCATGCAAGCTGCCGCAGCAGGAGGACAAAATAAAATGATAATAACATAACATTATCATTTTATTTTTTCCTTTCTTTTGCTGCTTTATGGCAACGCTCCTCCGCCGTAGCGGAGGAGCTGCCACTGATACCACCTGTTTTTATTGCCCTGGTTCTGCATGTTATTCTTGCCTGGCTGTCTCCTCCTTACATGGTAGTCCAAAGGGGGGGGTCTCTCAGTGTGGATAAATATAAACCTGAAAATGGAAGATCAGTCCTGAACAAGAAAAGCTCATTGTTTATGAAAATTGTAATGCTTTTGGTTTTTATTTAATTAGTTTTTATAACAATGATTTCATAAATTCTGCATGTATTCATTATGAGCATTTATTTGCTTTCCTCGTGATTCTGAGATCTGTAGGAGACAAGCTCATGTCACAACCTAATGATCTTCTTTGTGGGGACTTTAACGTCAAGCTAGGGATTAACTTTAAGGCACAGGGCATAGATAGTTTTGCACTCCCTGGAAGAAATCCGACAGTAGGTGAGAGGAGCTAAGTAGGTACCTAGTGAGTGTGATTTAGTGGATCTTGTTGAGGTATTTAATACAGATTGCGTATGGCTGACTCTTATAGAGGGCATGGTAGGGCCTTGATTATTGATTGCATCTTTGCAACAAAACATTTTTCTTCATGGTTTTCGCACGCTGCCATATTAACGACTGAATGGGTGACCATAACGCTTTGCATGCAGTAGGTCACTTTCCAGTGCTTAAAACTAGCCCCTGAATCCACAACATTTATCTTACAGTACACCAGTGATGGTTTAAGACTTTTATGACATTTGAAAGAACCAGCGGGTACCCGTACCATGCTACTAAAGTCTCACGTTATGCTCTTCATGAATTGTTTGTCTGATGAGCAGGGTGATAAAATGTTAGTTTTTTTTTACTCCCTTAACTTGAGCATTAGGCAACTACTTTTGCATCCGATATGAAGTAGGCAGATGAACCTGCGTTGGTTCAACACTCACTGTTCTTCAGCAAACCAGACACTAAGGGGCCCATTAGGATGTAGGGCGGATCGCCACCGCCCGCATGGCAGAGGCGATCCGCCCTACATCCTTCCCCGCCCGCCACCCATTTACCCCCCGCCATATTAGTATGGCGGGGGTACCGCGGCGGACGGGAAGACCGTCTGCCGCTTTCTCCGCCTGGTCGACAAGTCGACCGGGCGGAAAAGGGTTTAATATGGTGGTGGTGTCTGCTAGACACCGCCATCCATATTAGCATGGGTGTGAAACATGCTTTCCGTGGCGGCGTTGCCGCCACGGAAAGGCATGCGGAATTCTCTTCTGGGGACCCTTGCGGGCCCCCAAGATGTTGGGGGTGGGGGTGCACATGGGGGTACTTATGGTACCCCCCTGCATTGTCGTGGACATGGTGGCAGGCACCTCGCGGTGCCTGTCACCTTGTGCATGACAATGCATGCAGTGCATTCCCAGCATTGTGGCGGGCGGTGCTGTGAGCACCGCCCGCCACAATGCTGGGAATGGAGGGTGCCACCGCCACGGTGGCGGTGGCATCCTAATCGCCGGTGTGGGACCGCCGCACCACTGGCGGCCGGTCCCAGCACCGCTAGGGTGGCGGTCGGACGGAAGTCCGCCCGCCATCCTAATGGGCCTCTAAGGAAGGTCCTTTCTAACACTCCAAAAGACCCCCGTTGTGGTGCGTGAGCCCGCAAGACTTACAAAAACATTCTGAATTCTAGGAAGAGAGTGTTGTGCAGGACGGATTGGGAGCTCTTGGAAAGTGTGCCAATCCATAACAATAGCAAGATCTTCTAAGACACCGTCAACAAGCTTAAACAAAGTCAATCTCAAACCCTTTTGAACTGCAGTGCTCCAGGCACAGCCTGAATCAAGCACTTTAGTGCAATTTATTATCTGGTTGAAGACGGGTGCTTAAAGGAAGAGCTGAGGGGAAATTATCCCATTCGCAAGCTTTGTCTTTCACTTTGCAGGCGGTCATGATAGCTATTAGGCAATGCCCGAATGGTAAAGCCCGGGCCAGATGGGGTCCCCAAGGATCTAATCAAGTGTGATATGGGTCTTTGGGGGCCCATGATAACCAATGTGTTTAACAATTCTTTAAGCAGTAAGATTCCTACTTGTGGGTCCCTCTCCACAATGTTCCCCATCTTCAAAAAAGGGGATCATGCATCTCCGAGATGTTCCAGCCTGATCTCCCTCTTTGACAGTACCATTAAGGTAATTGAGTGGATAATATTTAATTGTTTGAAGTTGTGGGCAAACTCTAATAAGATTTTGTGTCCCTTTCAATTCAGCTTCCGACAGGGGCTGGGTACAGTGGAACAGTGCTTAAACCTGAACCTGATTGTCTGTAAATACACAATAGCTACTTGCTATCCACTGTACCTGGCCTTTATGGATCTGTCAACAGCATTAGATTATGTTAATAGATCCAAATTATGGCTGTTGTTGCTGGACCTAGGTGTGGAGCTGTCATTAGTTAACTTTCTGCATACATTACATAAGAACCTGGAAGCGAAGGTCCAGTTTGGCCTATCGGGGGAATTGTTGGACTTCTTCACTTTACCATATGGGCTGCGCCAAGGGTTCATTTTGACACCCTTGCTCTTCATTTTTAACATTAATAATTTGCGTCCTACCTTGCTAAAGACCACTAGCGATATTCCGAGGGCTCTTCGTCTGCTAGCGGAATCTTTTATATCCTTTATGAGCGATCTATATCTGTCTACAAACTATGGGAAATCGCACGTAATGGTATGTGGACCAGAGTAGACAAATATATCCACCCTAAGTGTGAAGGGGCAAACACTGGGGTCTGTGAATGATTTTAATTATCTGGGGTTGTCGTTAGTATTTCTGATGCCTGGAAACCACAGATAATTCACTCTCTACTTAAGATCAGTAGGGCAGCAGGTGTTATGTTTAACCTACTCTAGGCAGGAGGTAGGGTTCCCCCTTTTTAGGTCTCGCCTAGGCAGCGCGCATGCGCTGTCTCTCCGAGACATAAAGTAATCTATATCATGGGTGAAACTCCGCCTATTGCCGGGTAATTTGTCCTGCCGCTTGGCATTAGTTAACTCAGGCATTTCTTTTGTTACCGTGCTTATTACTGGCTGTGCTTCCGATGCGTCACTTCCGTTTATTCCGGAAGCAGCACTGCCTAACTTCAGTGTCCTTACCCTTACACAGCGTAATTGTTTTTTTTTTTTAAATAGTGCGCATTAACATGCGCGCGCAACCTTCCCCTTTCCAGCAGCGCTTGAAGCGGCCGTGGCGATTTCATGGCAGGAATGAAAGAAAATAGTGTGCATTAACATGCGCTCGCAACCTTCCCCTTTCCAGCAGCGCTTGAAGCGGCCGTGGCGATTTCATGGCAGGAATGAAAGAAAATAGTGTGCATTAACATGCGCGCGCAACCTTCCCCTTTCCAGCAGCGCTTGAAGCGGCCGTGGCGATTTCATGGCAGGAATTAAAGAAAATAGTGTGCATTAACATGCGCTCGCAACCTTCCACTTTCCAGCAGCGCTTGAAGCAGCCGTGGCGATTTCATGGCAGGAATGAAAGAAAATAGTGTGCATTAACATGCGCGCGCAACCTTCCCCTTTCCAGCAGCGCTTGAAGCGGCCGTGGTGATTTCATGGCAGGAATTAAAGATCCACAATAGTCAGCCTGGGGACTGGTGGGCTCCCTGTATTGGCCCTTTTCCTCCTTGTCTGCTCCGGAATTCAATGAGTTTCCATACCAGTTACTGCCGCCAAACTTGCCTCATCCCACGCCTACTCCGGTAGCAGCTTCTGAGTTTGTCACGCACCGGGCCTTCGAGAGGCCCACACTCTTTGGACCCATCCATCCTGCTGTTCGTCTCCAATATTTACTTGCCCTACCACCACCCGCAGGGCATATGCCGCTGCACAAAATACGGAGCAGCTGTCTTACCGGTCTTGGAGCTCAGCTCAGCCCACTCGGCTCCCAGAGCATCCTCACTGCCCGCCACAAGCACCAGCAAGCGCACACAGCAATCATACTCCAGTGGAGGGGAGGGGCGTCGGCTACAGATGAACCCAAAACCGCCAGTTTCGACGAGATGGAGGGCAGCGCACAGCCATTTTCACACACCACCATCTTGCTTCTGTGATTCTAAAAGGTTCCAATTATTATGCAAATGTATAGGGTGTGTCTACCCAAGCTCTTCAATAGAGAATTCTTTGCTAAGACCCAGTCCCATCCCAACACCAGTGGTATAAACCAGCCTGAATAGAGTGACCTGGTTAAGAGGCAAATCCAGCCTAATTTTGGATCATTCTGAGTTGAAACCACTGTGCCTTCCGCAAACTTTTTTTATTTTGTAGTTTTAAAAAAAACCTCTGCCGCACATTTTTCACACTGATGGTTAGTCGTTTGTGTTGCGTGATTACTCTTTGACATGCATTTCTTCTTTCTTTGAGGAAGATCTTTTACAATTTTTCAACCTCTTTTACTTCAAAAAGTGTTCCTGTCATAATCCAATGTCTATTTACATGGATTTAATATGATCCCCATGTATTGACTACACTTCTCATCAGCACCCTCTCAAGTCTTGCTTCCAGCCAATCAGAGAAGCTTGCCTTTGAATATGCCTTCCAATAAGAAGAGCACACCGCTGGAACTTTACCTTCAGGTGACGGCAGCCCTCGGTATGTAATTACCAGCCAGCTGGCTAACATACGAGACAATCGCTAGGATTTTAACTTCTCAAACTAAGGTACATGCTTGTAGCTTTATTTCAACCTACTGCTGATGGTCGCCCGACTATTAGCGCATCACCAGCTAGTCCACAACAAGCTTCAAACAAGCATTTGCAATGCAATAGTCTTGCATTTACGCGAGTTTGAGCTATTGGCATTGTAAATGACAATGCCTTTTATTTATGTTTTGGTTTTTAAAACATAAATAAAAGGCATTGTCATTTACAATGCCAAAAGCTTAAACTCGCGTAAATGCGAGACCTATTGCATTGCAAATGCTTGTTGAAACTTATAACTATGGGATCAGGATGTAACAACATTGCAGACAGAGGAAAATCGTATCTTCAGGCAGCTCTTGTATCGACCACCCACGAGCTCTCATTTTATCATGCACTCAGAGGTCAACATCCAGTATATTTCTGATAAAGTTAAGCCCTTTTATTGTGGGTCAGCATGTAGGCCAACACAGAGGCTAATTTGAACAGAGACATTATCTCAGACTGCCTCAATTTGGATAAGAGTTTATCAATACCCTGGCTGGCTTATGTACAAAATAACTTTAAAGCACTAACCTACAGGCCTGTTTTGATGCATCCCCGCACTTTAAAAAAGGTGACAAGTGATAGTAAAGAGTCTTGTCACCCCCATCAGAAAGTATCTCACCTTTCTGAACTTGAGGAGCCAATGCATTACTTTGCAATCCTGCTTTCTCGTTGAGAAAGATCGTTACTGTTTTAGCGCAGGCACTGTGGTGCGGCTCCTGAACTTTCCAGGCACCGATAGCTCTTCGGGTCATCGGAACTGGCTTGTCCATGTGACGGATTTTCTGACCAGACTATAACGCACTTTATGGTTCTTTGTCAATTTTATAAAATGTATTTTATCAGCCAAATTTTAAATCATTAAGCCTTCGCAAGTGCAGGGATGCTTTGTTTTTCCCTCAATTGCTAAATGGCCCTGATGTCTGTTACAGTGTCTGCACATTTCTTAAAGCAGGGGTAAGGTTTAGATAGTCAATGGATGGTTAGGTGAAGTAATCTGTTATAGAATTTGTTGGACTTTCACTACTCTCCTTTTAACTGCTGATTGGTTATTTCAATTTGATCTTATGTGATGGTATTATATGAATGTTTTTATTTATTGATCTTTTATGGCCATTTTCTTGTGCTTAATAAAGAATTTGAATTTGAATTCAATTCAACTAAGTCAGTCTTTAATATTTCCCTTTTTTAAATGTAAGTACGCTTGTCTTTCAAATAATTTTGGAATTGCTTCTTTCAGATGGTTTTCCAAGTTTCTTCCACTTTAAACCCCATGGTGGTCACTTATAATTTCCTGGGTTTTGCTGACATTTTTCAAGAATGTTTGCTAGGGTCCATGGATTGTTAGGCCTCTAGGATGACAACAGACATTTGCAGTAATTCCAAGGGTCAGTTATGGTCATTGGATGGGGGAGCTTGGTTTAAGTTTGCGGTCACTGCAGGTTTTAGTTCAATTTATTCCTTCTATTTCACCAAAAGGATATCTTGACTAGATTCATCAGAGTCCAGGTGCCTTTATTAAGGGAGATAACTTATGAATATTCCTTTAATTTGTCTGTACTGTCTACATTGTTCATATTTGTTGCATCATCAATGCCCAAAAGTCTGAAAGATTGCCTTTTTTCTTATATACTCTTACCTGTAGGAAAAACTTGGAGCGGCTCTTTCCCTAATCCTGAATTTCCTGAGTCATGAATCCTCCTGACCAACTGAACACAGCATCTAAATACCCGAGACATGGCAAGAAAAAGACCAGTCTCACCATCATCACCAAAAAGACCACCACTAACGTAGTATATCGTGGGTTCATGCACTATGTTGTTTCTGAGGTACACAGTAGAGTTTCCCTTGTGGACCCAATGCTTTTGTAAAGTAAATAATAGAAAGTCTAGGACCCAATATACTAACATCATCTCTATTGGAGAAAATAATAGTCCATCGTCTTCTCATTACTTCAGTGAAGGCAATTGGTGACATAGGAAAATTCCATCAAACCATACTGTATATCATACCAACGATAGCAAAGGAAGACCTGATTTCTGGCAAAGTGACACTGTCTTGAAAATCTCCTCCATATAAAAGCTCAACTTCTCAAAGTCTCATTTTAGATGATGGTGACAAAGACTGTGCCTCTTAGCACCAAAATACCATGGCAAATTGGAGTTTCAGAAATATCTAACATGGTCTCTGTAAGCATGATGATAATATTGCACCTGTGGTTGTTGGTGAGGGTGGCAGTGATAAGTGGAAAGCACTTCAAGGTAGATATCAAAATGTTATCACTTTTGGCTCAATTATTTGCCACAGAAAGCAGCAATTGCAAATGGTTCAGCTACATATGCCAGAATGCAAAAACACCCCCCCTCCCCCATTTTATTCCCCCTTAGCTCACGGCAGCAGGTACCACCAAAACATTAAAGTCTGTCACTGCTAGATAGAACATATCCCATGTTTGGGATTTCTTTTACATTCATAAGAACCACAACCAGATTCCATTCTTCACCATCTGTCATGACAGTAGTGGACCACATAGACATTTGCGAGGAAAACAAGAAGAAAATTAGGAAGCACACCAAATTAAACAGCAGTTTAGGGTGGCTGCTAGGTCTGCTTCTCAATGCAATATTGGCATGTGATTCATGGCTGTGCTGGGGGTGCCCTGTTGCCACAGACTCTTATCCTATTTGTGTCAATGCATCCACCTTGTGGTTATGTTTTCCTGGTCACTGGATTCATCTAGCAGGTCTCTTTCTAAAATGATGCACCTTAGAAGACTCCATAAATCATTGGTGTGTAGGGTGATGTGTGAATCAGAAATGAATATTTACAACACTGTTGCCAACATAGTACATCTATTCACCACACCAACAAATAGCCATTAGAAGAATGCAGCTCTCACCAACCGCAAAACTCTACCTGCCATAAACTTGCATCTATAGAACATCAGTTGACACAGAATTGTCATAGCGTCAAAATATGTGAACTCCCACAGCGAACCACTGTACAGAGGTGATCCAATATACACTCACATGTTTAGGCTAGAGGGTCACAAGCCCCCCCCCCTGTTTATGGGGCACCTCCGTAAGGATAAACCAGCGCAGAAACACCATACAGCCCCAAAAATCTGGTTTGTGAATTAAATTCCCCAGTAGGAGAATCTACTGGATGAATCACAACTTCAGTCATAGGGTTTGATTTACAGTTTGACTGCCGGGTTACTCTGTCACAAACATTTCAGGAGAGCCTGCATCCAGTGCCCACACAAGTTTTGTCCCTAATCCTGGATACTCCTTTTAAAAGGATATTGACAAAATAATTCTGTCATACATTGGAAGGTTTGTTGTCTAAGAAGCAAACGTCTGGGCATGGAGAGAGGAGTCAAATACTTAGCTTCCTGTAAAAAGGGATTTAGCAGTGGTAACAAGGAGAAATGTCCCTGCAATCTTTGCTGCAAAGAGAGAACAAGAAGCTGCCAAAAATGCCGTGGATAATGAATGAAGAGAATATGTTTAGCCATCTGTGCATATCAAATAAGAAAATATTTCTAGAAGGTGCACTGTAATGTACTCCTTCCTACATGCTCGCCTTCCCTGTCCGACACTAAAACGTATGCAAGTAACATTGGCAGGTTTAACCTTGAATCAAGGAGAACATAAAACAAAGAATTATTGGATTTGAAGAAGCTTAATCCTGTGTCCTGCAACAGCATGTTTGAAGTTGTGAATAGACCTCTGCTATACTTAATCATACTTAGTAGCACTGAGTAATCCTTCAGAGCAAGAGCAAGCATACTTCTTTGTATGATCTCTTGGCAAACTAGCTATTGTGGTTGTTTTTGCAGCATGTGCTACAGAGATAGTATTCAACACCTCATGCTTTAACACCCTCTACATCAAATAATAGAAGGAAATTGGTAATTTATATGCATATATATCTCAAGCCAAATATGTTAGCACTTTTATCTGTGTTCACACAATAGTCTCATGTATCACATATTTTAGGCCTGATATATTATCCTTTTTATTTATTTAGGAGTTTTATATAGCGCTGGCCAGACCCGAAGGTATCGGAGCGCTTTACAACAGTCGTCATGCGAGAGTCATACAATCTAGCAAAAAGTATACATATTGTCTCAAGGCGCTTTGGAAGTCTCAGCGCAATGTACATCATTAGTGCATGAAAGTCAAGTAGTATTCAAGTTGTGTGACTGTTGACTTGAACTGAGCCTCCTTCGGGGAGGGGTGATAGAGGCAAGGGTCGTGGAGGTGGGGGAGGTAGAGGTCTTAATGTCCCAATAGCAGTGAGCTGCAGTGTGCTGGCTTGTGGGCTTTGACGGCACCTATCGGTTCGAGAGAGAACGATTGAGGAAGAGGTCTTTGAGCTGTCTTTTGAATTTTACAAAGGAGGTGGTAGTCCTGATATGGACTGGAATGGAGTTCCAGATTTTGGGCGCATTTCCAGCGAAGGACCGGGCTGCGGTTTTTTGTTTGCGTGTTTTCAGAGGGATGAGGAGTAGAGTGTTGGTGCTCCTGAGGTTCCTTGCCTGGCCGGCTTTCTTGAGTTTGGAGGCCAGGTAGTCAGGCTTCCCTGTGTGCAGGGCTTTGTGCGTGAGGCAGGCAGTTCTGAAGCAGGCACGCATTTCGACTAGGAGCCATTTTAGTTCTCTGAGTGCGGGTGAGATGTGATCATATTTCTTAACTCCGGTGACCATTCTAGCTGCTGCATTGAGGGTTGTTCTGAGGGGAGTTAAGTGGGATTTTGCTGCACCTGTGAGGACTGCATTCCCGTAATCGAGTCTAGACAGCACCAGCGATTGAGTAGCTTGTTTGAGGTCCTTGGGCGGGATGAAGGGTTTTATTTTGTTGAGTAGTTTCATGTTGAGGAAGGCGCTCTTTGCGGAGTTCTTGATGTGTTTTGCCATGTCAAGTTTTGGGTCTAGGGTGATTCCCAGCGATTTTACAGAGTCAGCCACGGTGAGATTTCCGTTGAGAGCATCAATAGCTTTTAGCCATTCTAATATTTGGGGGTTCTCTTCTTTGTTGGAAATGAGGAGGATTTCCGTTTTGTCTTAGGTTGAGTTTTAGATGATTTATTGTTAGCCAGTGTTGAACTTCTCTTATAGTGTCGTTGAGTCTCTGAATGTCATCAATGGAGGAGGTTTCAAGATAGATCTGGGTATCATCTACATATAGGTGGAAGGGGATGTTGGCTTTTTTGAGTATGTTGGTGAGGGGTTCCATGTAGATGTTGAAAAGTTGCGGGGAAAGTACTGATCCTTGGGGGACACCCCTCCTGACGGGGTGTAAGTCAGATGAGAAGTTTTTGATTTTTATTCTTTGGGTGCGGTTGTGGAGGAAGGAGGAGAACCAATGTAAAACCACCTCATCAACACCTACCCTTTCTTGAAGGAACTTAATGAGTCGATTATGGTCAACCGTGTCGAAGGCTGCCGATAAGTCCATGAGAATGAGTAGGCAGCATTGGTCCGTATCTAGTAACTTGTGGATATCGTCTATGACGTTGAGGATCGCGGTCTCAGTGCTGCAGCCTTTTCTGAAGCTCGATTGCTGGGGGTCTAGAAGATTGATGCTGTCCATGTGTTGAGTCAGTTGTAGGAGGACGCACCTTTCTAGGATTTTGGGTAGGAGAGGGAGATTGGAGACGGGTCTGAAGTTGTTCAGATCATTGATGTCCAGGTCTGTTTTTTTCAGTAATGGGGTATATACCATACCTTGTTTGCCCATGTGTGGGAAGAAGAGGATGCTCATCATTGACAGTGTCTGTATTATGCTTAATATTTTAATTTGTTTGCCATTACATGCTGGTGGAGTGGGGGTTAAGGTTCTCTAGTTGTCTTAACAGGCAAATAGAAAGTGGTTTTAAGATTTGTGTAAGCCTAGGTTTGTGCCACAGACACTTCTTGACAACTCAAGTTTTTGGCTGTTACCAAGCTAATCTTAAATTAACCTAAACTAAGGTTTGTATTACACACATAATAACTCTTTAGTTATGAATGAGGCCATTAGTTCGTTGGACTTTGAACCCATATGACAAATCTTAATTAACTTTTCTAAAAATGTATCCATTCATGTGGACACGTTATAATGTGGCTTGTACCAGCTGTACCAACCTGCTCCTATTCCAGCTTTTGACCTGTCCTGTGGTATTGCCCAGGAAATTTGACAATCTGTGAGTCAACTGGAGGAATCCCATGATAAACAAGAGATAACTGACAGCAGAAACCCAACTCTAAGAGCTAGAAGGTGCACCCAATGTGCACCCACCCATTATTGAGGGTAGCTACTTGTATCTTCTATGGGGTAGTGGCAGCTGATTTTAGAGTGGAGCTATAGACCTTTTTAGGTCGAGCCTAGGCAGCGCTTGCGCTGCCTCTTCGAGACATGCTGTATTCACTCTATGGGCTTAGAGCCTACCCCTTGCTTTTGATTGTTTTTTGTCAGCATCTTTACAAAATCAAAGCCTCTAAGTGGCTAATGCTTCTTGCATGTCCCACCTTTTCCTCAAAAGTTAACTCCCATGAAGTATTGCCACAGGACTTGTCCTCTTCCATTTTTGTTATTGGATTTCGTCTCTGTGGCACTTACTTTTCTTTGTTGATGGTTGTTTGCTTCCATTTATTCTGTCTTAGTTTTCAGTGATTAGTAGCTCAGTTAGTGCCAAAACGCCTTTTTTGGTATTCAAGCGCTCTATAAGCATATATAGAACATTAACATGTAGAGTACGCACATTTTCAAATGCTTATGTTTTGTCGTTTCTCTCTCAGCGCAATGCCGGTTTCACGAGCGCCGCGCTTTATCCACCTGTTTTGTCGATGGATTTAGTATTATTTTTAACCCGACCCGATCAATGCATTTAAACACCAGCAGGATGAGGGGTAAGCAGGTTTAAAGGAGAGGGGCGTGCGCCACTGCTCGTGAGTTTGTCTTTTTTTTAAGAAGTATGATTTTACGGTAGAAATTTGGAAAGAAATGGTTTTTCTTACCTGTCATGGTCACTGTGTACGTTTGCCTACTTTTGGTCGTTTTTCTATGACTTGTTGCCCTTCTTTAGGTGTTGACGATTAGACACTTTGACTCATTATCCATTGTCTGTTGCCAGCTGTGTGTGTTCTGCCGGTGGGGCTGCTTCACTGTTCCTGCATGCACATTGATAGGAACTCGTGCTGTGCTATGGCTACAGAGAGAACACTCCGGGGTGTCAGCTCCTCCTTAAGTATTGCACCATTTCGTTAAATCCTCTCGAGAACTGCTTGTTCTTATTTGTTATCAGCACAGTTAGACCAAGCTTACCTACCTGTCCAAGTTTTAATTATCAATGTACATCTTAATCTATTTTCTTCTTTGTTTCTTTAGCAAATTGTGCTGTGATCTGTGCTTTCTTGTAGTCGGGCTGTTTTAAAGTTCGATAACACGGCATGATATTGAGGTCCATAGGGCACACAATTGAGGCCCAGATCCAAACACTTGTTGCCGACTCATCTCGACTATCAGTAGTGAACCTAGAGGGCCCACATTAAACTCTGATTGTTTATAATCCATGAAAATGGCCTCCCCCTCGAATGTCGGTGTCGTGTACACTGAGGAAGGACCTTAGTAGCAGCCTGTTTGCAGAACCCCTTTAAGCTGTGTACGTTTACTGCTTGCAATACATGACATGTCTGAGGGACATGTCTGCAGAAGGTTCACAGAATAAAATGTGCTGAAAGATATCTTACATGAATCCATAATTGGAAATTGGATACGCATAATTTTGATCCCACCTTGAGATATAGTAGGAGTGCATTATAACTATGAGTACTCCGCACCAAAATATATTTTGTGTGAATTAACATTATTAAAAATAAAGGTGGAGTACCACATATATAAAGGGCTTCACTTATAACAGGCATGGTTTTTGGAGTGTGTGTTTAAAGTGTGACTAATGAAGAAATGTTATGTACTGATTTATTAATAAGTAGGGGCAAATCATATACATGAGATGATTTGTCGTGAAACTAATGGAGTGAAATGTGTAAACTAATGTTTAGGAGATTCAGGTGTAACAGGATATCCTGTTCACTTGAGAGAAACTTGAATACAAATTCTTAATACATTTTGCATTCTTCATGTGTTAAGAGATTTCATTTGAAATGCGTCTACATTTGTGCATGTATTTGTAACCCAGCGCACTTGCTAAACTTGACTCTTAATTTTGAGGTCTAACGTGCATTTAGTTTAAATTCATGTGTAATTTCATTTTAGCCTAATATATTTCAGTGCAAGCTCACATTGCAGTCTCACATTCTGTTTGTGTTTAACCTTCACTGTCAAATATTGTGTTGCATTTTGTTTCCACTGCTGGTGTGGACAAAGTGTCATCAGTTACAATGGAGGAATTTTGTTTGTGCTAGGTAGTAGGGCATGAGAAGATGGAGCTGGCAAGAAGAACCGTGATAACGAGTTGGCAGATGAGTTCTCAGTAGAAGGAAAAGAATGACAAAGGACGAATAAAGTTGCAACTTATCGATGTGGGAAAGGTGGAAGAAGAAGTAGCGGGAGTTGTGGAAATGTACCCAAGAGTGTCACGTGGGATGGTCTACCTTGAATGCAATTGATATTATATGCTCTGTTAGTGAGGGATAGAGCAAGAGATTTCTTGAGACTTTGTAGGGTGCAGACCTATACATCTGCATGTGTGGCTTTATGCTACTTGACCCAAATGCTTGGAGTATTTCTGCTGAACACTCCAGCAGCTGACATCTTTCTTTCTTTTACTCCTATCCTAGACTGAACCAAATGCTTGCTAGAATAGTTGCTCCCTGTTAGACAAGTATAGGGAAAGACAGGACTAATGCTTTCTTTTGAAAATCGATTGATGCAATTTAACTAAGAATTCTTTTTCCTTATTTTTTGCTTGACTGTAATTGAGCAAATAGTATTTGTCCTTCTGTACAGGGCAAATCTCTTCAGGAGATTTGGACACAGTTTTTTTGTTCTGTGCTTCTAGACTCTGATGCTGAGATTGGTCTAAGTAAATTATTTTTGAACTTATGATTAAAATCTCACTAATGCCCTTTTCAGTTGTAGTCTGGATTATTGTGTGACCCAATTGGTTGCACCGTATTGAAAATTTTGAAGACTGATAGTGTTCTCTCTTTACCTCTCATTCTACTAATAAAGACCACCACTTCTGGGTAAATGTGTAAATTGGCCCGAGCTCTCACAACTGGTAAAAGAGCTTCATCAAATTCATGGATACGAGCCACCTCTCAAAGACCCGTTTTAACACATGGAGTCAAGTCAAGTCAACGATAGCTTCATTCGATAACAAGTATCTTAAAAGCAATGACATTCATGCAATCATCAATAAAAATATAAGTTATCAGACAAACCATGATCATAGAAAAGTATACAATCCATAAAAACAGTACATTCAAATTTCCAGAAGATAATAAGGGCAAATTGTTTCAGATAAAAACTTTGTACAATGATAAAATTAATTCAAATCCAGCGTGTGTGCAAAATGATGTATAAAGTGACAGTGCATTGAAGTAAACAGGCCAATTGACCACAGAATAAAAACATAAAAACATAATAATTCATTTAAAGTGTCAGACATAGAGATTTAAACCTTACTATCCAAGCGCGACCAAGATACTTGGGCACGCCACAGGCAAAGAGGGTCCTTGCATCCGATTTCAGAATGCGCAAAGCAACACTATGTTCATAGGTGCCCAATAGGCTACAAATTGGTTTTAGCCATCTTGTTCTAGCCCTCTTATAGGCAGGGCAGGCAAACATAAAGTGAGCCAAGCTTTCAGAAGGCGCCCTACAGCAGGGGCAGTCCGCTGTTGTCTGATGTGGGACGCTCCACTTTGTAGTTAGCTCTCGTACCGGGAGTGTGCCTACCCTAAACTGAATATAAAGTGCCCTGTCGCGTGGCGTCCGGATAAAATCTAAGTAAGGTTCTAGAAATATGCGCTGCTTGTGAAGATAGAATTCTTCTGTGAGCCTTCCTAAGCTCGAATTGCTGAGCTCTTGGGCATCTACCCATGCCCAATATCGTTTTTTAAGCTCAGCCTTACTAGGCGGGATTTGGGTTTCCCACGACTCCCTAAGACCGAGCGCAAAGAGTGATTTTTTAAGATTGAGGAGCCAACTGATACTTTGGTTGCCATCTAAGGCCATCAATTCCGTAAGCGCAGAGGCATAGCTAGCAAGCTCAGGGGTCCGGCGTAGGTGTGCCCAGAATAACAGGGGCCGTAACCTGGCTATGTCTTTAAAAGAGCGCCTACCCCTGTCGCTCAACAGGGGTTTAAGTGGTACCTTGCTAGGAAGCATCACTAGATCTCTTAAGAATTTATGTTCAGATCTACTAATTCCGTCCACATTGTCGAAACCCCATAATTCAGCACCATATAGGGCTGAGCTAACTGCCTTGGCTGCATAAATCGTAAGGGTGAGAGCCACAGGTGTGCTCTGGGAGAAGCGATGTTCTCTGGCTAACGTCCCTGCCACACGTTTGTGGCTCAAAAGCATTTTATCGATATGATGCCGCCAATGCATTTTCTCAGCGAGCCGGATACCTAGATAGTCAAACGTTGTAACTCGCTCTAAACGGGTCCCATCTAATGTAAAATTACCTCTATATGGCCTGTAGGGGTTAAACACCATAAGCTTAGTTTTGGAGGTGTTAACAATCAGCCCCCTTGACTCACAGAAAAGATTAAATTTATCTAGGAGCTTTTGGAGCCCAGCCGGGGTTTTGGACATGAGGAGAGTGTCATCCGCGAAGAGCAGAGTAGGAACCCTGTCTCCTGCCAGGGAAGGGGCATCAGATGGAAATTCTTGGAGAAAACTAACCACCCCGTTGATATATAAGGAGAACAGGGTGGGCGCCATTACACAACCCTGGCGCACTCCTCTATTTACAGGGATCATATCTGTCTTCTGGTCTTGAGCACCCCACCTCACTTGGGCAAAATTGCCCTCGTGAAGGCGTATCAGCAGATTCAGAACCATCGGAGGGATCCCCATATCATCTAATAGGTGCCACATCCGCTCACGGGGTACTAAATCAAAGGCAGTCTTCAGGTCAATAAAGGCCAAATAAAGACTGCCCTTGCCAATTAAAACAACCTTCCAGTAGATTAAAAGCAATCTAAATGCTTGGTCCACTGTCCCTGTACAGGCCGTGAAACCCGCTTGGTACTGGGAGAGGATATTCTTATCATCCACCCAGTGGTGAATTCTCTGAAGTAACACCCTGCCAACTACTTTCTGCATGGCATCAATCAAACTGATTGGGCGGTAGTTGGCAGGATCATCCCTTGCACCTTTTTTAAAAATAGGTACCACCTCTGCACCTTTCCATGAGTCAGGTACTGCGCTACCCTTTACAATGGAATTAATTAAAAGCGTGATATAATTTGCCCAATTGGGGGGGTCTGCAAGAAAAAGATCTCCCGGAAGACCATCCGGGCCTGAAGCTTTGGCTGGAACTATTTTCTTGATGGCCGCCTCTACTTCTTCTGATTTAAAAAGATCTGTGAGAAGTTGGCCTGGTATATGCTGTCCACTAATTATAGTGGGCACCTTGCACCAGTCCAAACAACCCCTTATTGGAGATAGGTTAAAGACAACCTTTATTGAAAGCTATCCTAGTGGTAGCTATGGAGAGCAGCCTTCAGGCTAAGTCTTGAAGGAATGTAAAGCAGCTTGTTTTACCAGTCTATAATCTCTTGAGTGACCAAATGAAAGAGCACCACACCAGGTATATATTCAAAATATATGTATTTATTGCTAAACACACCCCTCTAGTCTCTTTATGAGGCTAGAGTTCGAAATACATAAGTTATAAGTTATTAAATCACAGTAATAGCACAAATACACGTTTGGGCCCTAGGGGCGTACCAAACCATATACCAATAAAGTGGTATGCGAACCACGACTGAACTAGACACTAGGCCTAGAGCCTCTAGAAGTGCTTGGACCACAAGGAACCACCCAAGGTAGTGACACAGGGGACCTACGGGAGACGCGTGCAGTGTAAATACACAACCGCGATACGCCGTTGACTTCTATGGAGAAAGTCGAGATCGGGAAAATAGAGGAAAGGGACACTTAAAGAGGACTAGGACAAAACCCTTTGAGATCTAGGACTTTGAAGAGTCTCTACCCACGGGAGCACCGGAGTACTCGTGTTACCTCACCCAGGAAGCCGGGTGCATAGGTGCCTTTCGGGGTTGGGTTTCGTCGTCGTTTCGAATGGCGATCTGCTGCAAAGTGCTGCTGGCGGCCAAGAGAAAAGTGTCCGGGTGGATCCAAGAGTGGATCGGAGTTCTGAAGAACCTGAAAGCAGAGGGGACAGAGTCTGGGTCACTAGCCAGTGACCAGGAAGGCGATGGACAGATGCCCACCGATGTCGAGTGCTTCAGGTGCGTTGACGGTCGTCTTGACTCTTCAGCCACGAGGTCCAAGAGGCGTTGTCGGCGACCAGGAGCAGGATTCGGGCTGGTACACGATGTGTGTCGAGTGCTGAAGTATCGGCGACCGGATTGGACCCAACAAGCCTTGGCAACGGCAAGTCTCGGTGAAGATGTAGATCGTCGATGGTGCAGACCAGCAAGGTCTGTGGAACTCACCCAGCAAGGGTAAGTGAGGGCAGGCCTGGAGCAACCAGGATGCCAAGTAAGAAAAGGATTGGCCTTCGTTAAGGGCTACTAGCCAACGGGCTAGCGACCGCGAAGGAGCCTCGTGACGCCGCACGTGGATCTGGCTTACAGGACACTCGTGGAGTGGAGGCCAGTGATCTTCGGTGCAGGTGGTGCTGGAGGCTGGGGCTATACGGAGCCCAAAGCACGACTTCTTGGGAGACCCAGAAGATGATGCACTTGCAAATGTGCTTGGTGTCCAGGGGTCACGGTCTCAAGTCACCCACGATAGCCACGGGCCTCAGCTTTGCTGGGGACTCAGGGTAGCCTCGGGGAAGTCTGAGAATCCACCTCTGGTGATGCGATGACTTCGGCGTCCGACGGGAGCTTCAGAAATGCGAACCGGACAGATGCTTCTTTGGTGCCTGCCAAGCAGGGGAGTCACTCCTTGACCCCAAGGGAGATTCTTCTGTCCTCTAATCGTGAGTAGAGCATCGAAGGTCCAGGATTCAGTTTCAGAGTTTCGTCCAGGGATAATCTAAAGTCCTAAGGACTGGGTTCCTACACTTTATACTAAGGATAGGGGTTGGACTACTCTGTGGCCCCACCTATGGGTGGGTCAGGGCAGAGGGGTGGCTACACCCCTTTCCCTTTGTCCAGTTCGCGCCAAAGCAGGGGCTGCAAGCCCCTGATCCGGTTTGAACTGGGGTATGCACTAGGGACACCAAATGTGCCCCCAGTGCAGGACTTCAAAGCACCCGAAAGTGCTCCCGCCCAGCCCCAATACACATTATCCTGTCTGGGGAGGTGGTCACACCTCCCTGGGACAGGAAACCTATTGTCCAGGCCTCCCCTGCCGGAGTTTCGTCCAGCAGCAGGAGGCCAGACTCGTGTCTGTGGCAGCAGCATCCATTTTGTGATGCCAGGGCTCTGGAAAGAAGTTACCGGACTCGTCAGAGTTAACATGTCTTTCCCTCTAGAAGGGTGGAATGCTACCCCCGCCGCCAGGATTGGCGGGGGGTAGTATTCCAAGATGTTTGACACCAAACACGACAGGTTTAGGTGCAGCCATTCCAAAGTTAGCATTTTACCGCGAGGATATAATGCGCTTAAGAGTATATGGTCAGGCTGCACTACAAACAGCATCAGAGAGGGTCTCCGAACGCTGCAGAGAGGCCCTGCTCATGCAGGGGCACCCTCTCACATAGGAACCATGCACTCTGCCTTTAGGATTGATAAGGCCTGCCTTAGGAGTGACTTATAGGTTTATATGTGTGTATGTATTTCGTGATATAGGTAACCTATATCACAGTAAAGAGGTGCATGCACCACCTTACCCAGGCTGCAGTAGCAGACCTGTGGTGTCAGTTTGGATGGCCTTCCAGGGGTGGCATAATACATGCTGCAGCCCCTGGCAGGCCTCTGAGGTACCTATGCCCTTGGTACATAGTATACCATATACTAGGGACTTATAAGGGCACTCCAGATCCCAATCAGTGATGTGCCTAAGGCACATGGAAACCATTTTAGAGAGGAAGCAGCTAGGCTGGGGTTCTGATTAGCAGGGCCCCAGCCAGACTAATGTCGAAAAACAGTGAAGCATCAGCAAAAAGTGGGGGTACCCATGTGAAGCAGATCCTACTCTCCTACACAACCCCCCCAAACGTAGGGACATTAAACTAACCTTGCCCAGTTAAGTCTTCATGTTCTAAGTGGAAATACCTAGAGAGTCCATCTGCATTCGCATGATTACTCCCAGGCCTATGTTCCACTGTAAAGTCCATCCCCTGTAGGGAAATGGACCACCTAAGCAGTTTGGGGTTTTCACCCTTCATTTGTTTTAGCCATAAGAGGGGCTTATGGTCTGTCTGAACCAGGAAGTGTGTACCAAACAAGTATGGCCTCAACTTCTTCAGAGCCCAGACCACAGCAAAGGCCTCCCTCTCTATGGCTGACCAACGTTTCTCTCTAGGGGTCAGCCTTCTGCTAATAAAAGCTACTGGCTGATCCTGACCTTCTTCATTCAATTGTGACAGTACAGCCCCTACCCCCAATTCAGATGCATCAGTTTGAACAATGAACTTCTTGGAGTAATCAGGACTCTGCAGAATTGGAGCAGTGCACATGGCCTGCTTGAGGTCATCAAATGCCTTTTGACAGCTAACTGTCCACTGAACCTTTTGAGCATTTTCTTAGAAGTTAAGTCATTCAGGGGTGTCACTATTGATCCATACCCCTTGACAAATCTCCTATAGTACCCAGTCAGGCCTAAGAAGGCTCTCACCTGAGTCTGGGTAGTGGGAGCAGTCCAGTCCATGATGGTCTGGATCTTGCTCTGCAAAGGTTGAACCTGGCCTCCACCCACAAGGTGGCCCAGGTACACAACCTGACTCTGCCCTATCTGGCACTTAGTGGCCTTGATAGTCAGGCCTGCCTTTTGCAGGGCCTGTAAAACATTCCTGAGGTGGACCAGGTGATCCTCCCAGGTGGAGCTAAAGACAGCAATATCATCTAGATAAGCTGCACTATAGGCTTCCAGTCCTGTGAGAACTGTATTCACCAACCTCTGGAAAGTGGCAGGTGCATTCTTCAGACCAAAGGGCATTACCACAAATTGATAATGCCCACTAGGGGTTGAGAATGCTGTCTTGGGCTTTGCAGTATCAGCTAGTCTGATCTGCCAGTAGCCAGCTGTTAGGTCAAATGTGCTGAGATATTTGGCAGAGGCCAAAGTATCTATGAGCTCATCTGCCCTGGGTATTGGATGGGCATCAGTCCTAGTGACTGCATTGAGACCCCTGTAGTCTACACAAAACCTCATCTCTCTTTTTCCACCACTGGTGTGAGGTTTCGGTACTAGGACTACTGGACTAGCCCAAGGGCTATCTGAGGGTTCAATGACTCCCAATTCCAACATTTTCTGGACTTCAGTCCTGATACAGTCCCTGACATGGTCAGGTTGCCTATAAATCTTGTTTTTAATAGGCAGACTGTCCCCAGTGTCCACTTCATGAGTGCACCAGGTGGTCTGACTGGGTGTCAGTGAAAACATATGTCTAAACTGATTGAGGACTTGCCTGCAATCAGTTTGTTGCTGGGTAGTGAGGCTGCCTGCCAAGGCTGCACCATCAACTGACCCATCGTCAGGGTTCTGTGAGAGCAGGTCAGGGAGTGGGTCACTCTCTTCCTCCTGCCCTTCATCAGTAGCCATGAGCAAGCCCATGTCTGCCCTGTCCACATATGGTTTTAACCTGTTGACATGGAGAACCCTGTGGGGACTCCTGGGTGTTCCTAGGTCCACTAAATAAGTGACCTCACCCTTCTGCTCAACAATAGTGTGGGGTCCACTCCATTTATCTTGGAGAGCTGCTGGGGCCACTGGCTCCAACACCCACACCTTCTGTCCTGGCTGGTAAACAGTCAGAACAGCCTTTTGGTCATGCCAGGCCTTCTGAAGTTCCTGGCTAGCCTCAAGGTTTTTGGTTGCCTTTTTCATGTACTCAGCCATCCTGGAGCGGAGACCAAGTACATAGTCCACTATATCTTGCTTTGGGGGCTTGAGAGGTAACTCCCATCCTTCCTTCACCAAGCACAGTGGACCCCTCACAGGGTGGCCAAACAGAAGTTCAAAAGGGCTGTAACCAACCCCCTTCTGAGGCACCTCCCTATATGCGAATAAAAGGCAGGGCAAGAGTATGTCCCATCTACGCCTAAGCTTTTCTGGGAGCCCTTTAATCATGCCCTTCAAGGTTTTGTTGAATCTCTCAACTAAACCATTGCATTGTGGGTGATAGGGTGTGGTGAACTTATAAGTCACTCCACACTCCTTCCACATTGCTTTTAAGTACCCAGACATGAAGTTAGCACCCCTGTCTGAGACTACCTCCTTAGGAAAGCCCACTCTTGAGAAGATTCCCAGGAGGGCCCTTGCCACCACAGGTGCTGTAGTGGTCCTGAGGGGAATAGCTTCTGGGTACCTGGTGGCATGATCCACTACCACCAGGATAAACCTGTGCCCAGAGGCTGTTTGGGGATCCATGGGACCAACAATGTCAATCCCTACCCTTTCAAAGGGCACCCCCACCACAGGTAGTGGTATCAGGGGGCCTTTGTAGTGCCACCTGCTTTGCCACTGGCTTGGCAGGTTACACAGGAGCGACAAAACTCCTTACTGTCTTCAGACATGTGGGGCCAGTGAAAGTGAGGGACAATTCTGTCCCAAGTCTTGTTCTGGCCCAGGTGACCTGCTAAGGGAATATCATGGGCTAGGGTCAATAGGAAGCCCCTGAACTTCAAAGGTATTACCAACCTCCTGGTAGCACCAGGCTTGGGGTCTCTACTCTCTGAGTACAGGAGTCCATCATCCCAATACACTGTATGGGGACCACTAGCTTTCCCAGCAGCCTCAGCAGCAGCTTGCTGTCTGAGGGGTTCAAGGGAGGGGCAGCTCTGCTGCTCCTGGCTCAGATCTGCCCTAGAAGGTCCCCCTGTCCCCAAGAACTCAACCTGGTCAGGTTCAAGTTCCTCTGGGACAGTTCCTTCTTCAGGGCTGAGATCATCCCCCTCAAGGGACTGATCTTCCTCCTGAGCCAAGGGGGAAGGCACTGCCTTAACCCTACTACTCCTCCTCTTGGAAGGCACTTGGTCCATTCTTCCAGAATCCAAGGCCTGTTCAGTGCTAGACATTTTGGCTTGTGACCTGGTCACAGCAAACACATCTGCAGGGATCCCCAGCATTTCTGCATGGGTCCTGAGCTCCACTTCTGCCCAAGCAGAAGTCTCTAAGTCATTGCCAAGCAAGCATTCGACTGGTAGGTTTGCACTTACCACAACCTTCTTAAGGCCAGTTACCCCTCCCCAGGAGAAGTTAACAACTGCCAGAGTATGGTCTGTTCTGACATTGCTAGCATTGGTCACTTGGTACATCTCACCAAGCATAACTTGCCCAGGTAGCACAAGGTCTTGTGTCACCATTGTGACACTTGCCCCTGTGTCCCTAAATGCCAAAGCCTCACGTCCATTGATTAAAGGCTGTTGTCTGTACTTGCCCAGATTACTGGGACTCACAGTGGAGGTCACATCCATGCCTCCATCACAGACTAACACAGCCTGAGTCAGTTCTCTGACTAAGTCAGAGCCCAACTCAGTTCCCAGGGTGAACCCTACTAAACCCTTTGCTGGAGCACTTCCACCAACTGTACTAGGGGGAACAGGTGCCTTAGGGGCATTGGTGGGTGCTGGACTGGAGTCTTTGGACTTGGTGCAATCACTGGTCCAGTGGGTCTTTTGCTTACAGACCTTGCACCATGGTTTTCTTTGGCCTTTCCCTTTGGTAGACTGTGAATCCCCACCAGAAGAAGATTTTTGGGGGCCTGATGAAGACTTTTGATCTTTACCCTTCTCCCCACCCTTGTCAGAGTTCTTAGCATCTTGCTTCTTGGTTTCCCCACCTTGGTTCTGTACCTTCTGCTTCACCCTGGTTCTGACCCATTTGTCTGCCTTCTTTCCCAATTCTTGGGGAGAGGTCAGATCAGAGTCTACCAGGTATTGATGCAACAGCTGATTTTGACAGTTATTAAGAATCTGCTCCCTCATTATCAGATTGTACAATCCTGAGAAGTCACACACCTTACTGCCCATCAACCAGCCTTCCAGAGCCTTGGCAGAACAATCCACATAGTCTACCCAGTCTTGAGTCTGTGCTTTTGGGTGTCTCTGAACTTCAACCTGTACTGTTCAGTGGTTAGGCCAAACCCATCAATAAGAGCACTCTTCAAGACCTTGTAATTATCAGCATCCTCCTCTCTAACAGTGAGGAGCTTATCTCTACCTTTGTCAGCAAAGGAGAGCCACAAGATTGCTGCCCACTGCTCCTGAGGGACCTTCTGTACCTTACAGGCCCTCTCTAAAGCAGTTATCCATTTGTGGATATCATCCCCACTCTGGTAGGGAGGGGCAATCTTGCTCAGGTTCCTATGGTCATAGGACCTTTCTCTGTCTCTAGGGACATGGCTGCCACCATGGGACTCTAGTCCCAACTTTCTTCTCTCTCTAAGGAGATCTAGGGATTCCCTATCTAAAGCCAATTGCTTTTTCCTGATCTCCAGCTGAGTTTCCTCATACTGTACCAGTCAGGTTCTCCTCTCATGAGAGGATTCCCTCCTGTGAGATGAGACAGAGCTCCCTATAGAGGTGCCAGAGTGGTTAGACTCCTGAGAAGGAGATCTAGACTTCCTGGGCACACTCTTAATCCTTCCTGGGGGGACAAAGAGGGCATCATCTTGATCATCCTCATCATCATCCACAGGAGGGATTGGGTTTTCCAGGTCAGGGTCATTGTCACCCTCCTGGCCAGTTTCAGAGGGGGGCTGGGGGTATTGGTACCCCTAGCCTCGTCCTCTTCGTCTGCCCCACCCTCAGCTCCTACCCCTTCAGTCCCTACAGGTCTTACTAAGGTCATAAGCCACCAAACAACTCCTTGAGGTGTTGGGTGGTGGGGCTTTGGCCTGTCCTTAATTTTCTCAAGTTACATAAAGCTCTCAATTCCAAGAATGGGAGTGTATCATACTTGGAGGGTGGAAGCTCAATGGCTTCCTGCAAGGATTCTTTAGATCCTACCCTTAAAGACATTACTAGTGTGGTGTGGTGTATGCACTACCTACTCTAGTGTGGCCTACTAAACTCTCTTGAGTTGTAGAAAGGGTTGTGCTATCCCTTAACACACAACTCTAAGTTCAGTAGAACTTACTGTATTCTAAGCTTAAATTATATGTACCTTAGGTACCTTTAGTGGTTTTCAGTTGATCAATTCAATTGAGATTATCTGGTAAAACAATAGCAAGCTGGAATCCCACACGCTGCACACCAATGTGAGAAGTTGGCCTGGTATATGCTGTCCACTAATTATAGTGGGCACCTTGCACCAGTCCAAACAACCCCTTATTGGAGATAGGTTAAAGACAACCTTTATTGAAAGCTATCCTAGTGGTAGCTATGGAGAGCAGCCTTCAGGCTAAGTCTTGAAGGAATGTAAAGCAGCTTGTTTTACCAGTCTATAATCTCTTGAGTGACCAAATGAAAGAGCACCACACCAGGTATATATTCAAAATATATGTATTTATTGCTAAACACACCCCTCTAGTCTCTTTATGAGGCTAGAGTTCGAAATACATAAGTTATAAGTTATTAAATCACAGTAATAGCACAAATACACGTTTGGGCCCTAGGGGCGTACCAAACCATATACCAATAAAGTGGTATGCGAACCACGACTGAACTAGACACTAGGCCTAGAGCCTCTAGAAGTGCTTGGACCACAAGGAACCACCCAAGGTAGTGACACAGGGGACCTACGGGAGACGCGTGCAGTGTAAATACACAACCGCGATACGCCGTTGACTTCTATGGAGAAAGTCGGGATCGGGAAAATAGAGGAAAGGGACACTTAAAAGAGGACTAGGACAAAACCCTTTGAGATCTAGGACTTTGAAGAGTCTCTACCCACGGGAGCACCGGAGTACTCGTGTTACCTCACCCAGGGAAGCCGGGTGCATAGGTGCCTTTCGGGGTCGGGTTTCGTCGTCGTTTCGAATGGCGATCTGCTGCAAAGTGCTGCTGGCGGCCAAGAGAAAAGTGTCCGGGTGGATCCAAGAGTGGATCGGAGTTCTGAGTGAACCTGAAAGCAGAGGGGACAGAGTCTGGGTCACTAGCCAGTGACCAGGAAGGCGATGGACAGATGCCCACCGATGTCGAGTGCTTCAGGTGCGTTGACGGTCGTCTTGACTCTTCAGCCACGAGGTCCAGGAGGCGTTGTCGGCGACCAGGAGCAGGATTCGGGCTGGTACACGATGTCTGTCGAGTGCTGAGGTATCGGCGACCGGATTGGACCCAACAAGCCTTGGCAACGGCAAGTCTCAGTGAAGATGTAGATCGTCGATGGTGCAGACCAGCAAGGTCTGTGGAACTCACCCAGCAAGGGTAAGTGAGGGCAGGCCTGGAGCAAGCAGGATGCCAAGTAAGAAAAGGATTGGCCTTCGTTAAGGGCTACTAGCCAACGGGCTAGCGACCGCGAAGGAGCCTCGTGACGCCGCACGTGGATCTGGCTTACAGGACACTCGTGGAGTGGGGGCCAGTGATCTTCGGTGCAGGTGGTGCTGGAGGCTAGGGCTACTCGGAGCCCAAAGCACGACTTCTTGGGAGACCCAGAAGATGATGCACTTGCAAATGTGCTCGGTGTCCAGGGGTCACGGTCTCAAGTCACCCACGATAGCCACGGGCCTCAGCTTTGCTGGGGACTCAGGGTAGCCTCGGGGAAGTCTGAGAATCCACCTCTGGTGATGCGATGACTTCGGCGTCCGACGGGAGCTTCAGAAATGCGAACCGGACAGATGCTTCTTTGGTGCCTGCCAAGCAGGGGAGTCACTCCTTGACCCCAAGGGAGATTCTTCAGTCCTCTAATCGTGAGTAGAGCGTCGAAGGTCCAGGATTCAGTTTCAGAGTTTCGTCCAGGTATAATCTAAAGTCCTAAGGACTGGGTTCCTACCTTTATTCTAAAAATAGGGGTTGGACTACTCTGTGGCCCCACCTATGGGTGGGTCAGGGCAGAGGGGTGGCTACACCCCTTTCCCTTTGTCCAGTTCGCGCCAAAGCAGGGGCTGCAAGCCCCTGATCCGGTTTGAACTGGGGTATGCACTAGGGACACCAAATGTGCCCCCAGTGCAGGACTTCAAAGCACCCGAAAGTGCTCCCGCCCAGCCCCAATACACATTATCCTGTCTGGGGAGGTGGTCACACCTCCCTGGGACAGAAACCTGTGTCCAGGCCTCCCCTGCCGGAGTTTCGTCCAGCAGCAGGAGGCCAGACTCGTGTCTGTGGCAGCAGCATCCATTTTGTGATGCCAGGGCTCTGGAAAGAAGTTACCGGACTCGTCAGAGTTAACATGTCTTTCCCTCTAGAAGGGTGGAATGCTACCCCCGCCGCCAGGATTGGCGGGGGGTAGTATTCCAAGATGTTTGACACCAAACACGACATGTTTAGGTGCAGCCATTCCAAAGTTAGCATTTTACCGCGAGGATATAATGCGCTTAAGAGTATATGGTCAGGCTGCACTACAAACAGCATCAGAGAGGGTCTCCGAACGCTGCAGAGGGCCCTGCTCATGCAGGGGCACCCTCTCACATAGGAACCATGCACTCTGCCTTTAGGATTGATAAGGCCTGCCTTAGGAGTGACTTATAGGTTTATATGTGTGTATGTATTTCGTGATATAGGTAACCTATATCACAGTAAGAGGTGCATGCACCACCTTACCCAGGCTGCAGTAGCAGACCTGTGGTGTCAGTTTGGATGGCCTTCCAGGGGTGGCATAATACATGCTGCAGCCCCTGGCAGGCCTCTGAGGTACCTATGCCCTTGGTACATAGTATACCATATACTAGGGACTTATAAGGGCACTCCAGATCCCAATCAGTGATGTGCCTAAGGCACATGGAAACCATTTTAGAGAGGAAGCAGCTAGGCTGGGGTTCTGATTAGCAGGGCCCCAGCCAGACTAATGTCGAAAAACAGTGAAGCATCAGCAAAAAGTGGGGGTACCCATGTGAAGCAGATCCTACTCTCCTACAAGATCGATGACATCCGAAATGGGACAACTACTTAGGTGGTCCACTAGCCCAACTTGGAGGGTTGGGCTATGTAGGAGAGTAGGATCTGCTTCACATGGGTACCCCCACTTTTTGCTGATGCTTCACTGTTTTTCGACATTAGTCTGGCTGGGGCCCTGCTAATCAGAACCCCAGCCTAGCTGCTTCCTCTCTAAAATGGTTTCCATGTGCCTTAGGCACATCACTGATTGGGATCTGGAGTGCCCTTATAAGTCCCTAGTATATGGTATACTATGTACCAAGGGCATAGGTACCTCAGAGGCCTGCCAGGGGCTGCAGCATGTATTATGCCACCCCTGGAAGGCCATCCAAACTGACACCACAGGTCTGCTACTGCAGCCTGGGTAAGGTGGTGCATGCACCCTTACTGTGATATAGGTTACCTATATCACTAAATACATACACACATATAAACCTATAAGTCACTCCTAAGGCAGGCCTTATCAATCCTAAAGGCAGAGTGCATGGTTCCTATGTGAGAGGGTGCCCCTGCATGAGCAGGGCCCCTCTGCAGCGTTCGGAGACCCTTCTCTGATGCTGTTTGTAGTGCAGCCTGACCATATACTCTTAAGCGCATTATAACCTCGCGTTAAATGCTAACTTTGGAATGGCTGCACCTAAACATGTCGTGTTTGGTGTCAAACATCTTGGAATACTACCCCCCGCCAATTCTGGCGGCGGGGGTAGCATTCCACCCTTCTAGAGGGAAAGACATGTTAACTCTGGCTAGCCCGGTAACTTCTTTCCAAAGCCCTGGCATCACAAAATGGATGCTGCTGCCACAGACACGAGTCTGGCCTCCTGCTGCTGGACGAAACTCCGGCAGGGGAGGCCTGGACAATAGGTTTCCTGTCCCAGGGAGGTGTGACCACCTCCCCAGACAGGATAATGTGTATTGGGGCTGGGCGGGAGCACTTTCGGGTGCTTTGAAGTCCTGCACTGGGGGCACATTTGGTGTCCCTGTGCATACCCCAGTTCAAACCGGATCAGGGGCTTGCAGCCCCTGCTTTGGCGTGAACTGGACAAAGGGAAAGGGGTGTAGCCACCCCTCTGCCCTGACCCACCCATAGGTGGGGCCACAGAGTAGTCCAACCCCTATCCTTAGTATAAGTATAGGAACCCAGTCCTTAGGACTTTAGATTATCCCTGGACGAAACTCTGAAACTGAATCCTGGACCTTCGACGCTCTACTCACGATTAGAGGACAGAAGAATCTCCCTTGGGGTCAAGGAGTGACTCCCCTGCTTGGCAGGCACCAAAGAAGCATCTGTCCGGTTCGCATTTCTGAAGCTCCCGTCGGACGCCGAAGTCATCGCATCACCAGAGGTGGATTCTCAGACTTCCCGAGGCTACCCTGAGTCCCCAGCAAAGCTGAGGCCCGTGGCTATCGTGGGTGACTTGAGACCGTGACCCCTGGACACCGAGCACATTTGCAAGTGCATCCTCTTCTGGGTCTCCCAAGAAGTCGTGCTTTGGGCTCCGAGTAGCCCTAGCCTCCAGCACCACCTGCACCGAAGATCACTGGCCCCCACTCCACGAGTGTCCTGTAAGCCAGATCCACGTGCGGCGTCACGAGGCTCCTTCGCGGTCGCTAGCCCGTTGGCTAGTAGCCCTTAACGAAGGCCAATCTTTTCTAACTTGGCATCCTGGTTGCTCCAGGCCTGCCCTCACTTACCCTCGCTGGGTGAGTTCCCCAGACCTTGCTGGTCTGCACCATCGACGATCTTCCTCTGCATCGAGACTTGCCGTTGCCAAGGCTTGTTGGGTCCAATCCGGTCGCCGACACCTCAGCACTCGACAGACATCGTGTACCAGCCCGAATCCTGCTCCTGGTCGCCGACAACGCCTCCTGGACCTCGTGGCTGAAGAGTCAAGACGACCATCAACGCACCTGAAGCACTCGACATCGGTGGGCATCTGTCCATCGCCTTCCTGGTCACTGGCTAGTGACCCAGACTCTGTCCCCTCTGCTTTCAGGTTCTTCAGAACTCCGATCCACTCTTGGATCCACCCGGACACTTTTCACTTGGTCGCCAGCAGCACTTTGCAGCAGATCGCCATTCAAATCGACGACGAAACCCGACCCCGAAAGGCACCTATGCACCCGGCTTCCCTGGGTGAGGTAACACGAGTACTCCGGTGCTCCCGTGGGTAGAGACTCTTCAAAGTCCTAGATCTCAAAGGGTTTGGTCCAAGTCCTCTTTTAAGTGTCCCTTTTCTCTAATTTCCCGATCACGACTTTCTCCATAGAAGTCAACGGCGTATCGCGGTTGTGTATTTACACTGCACGCGTCTCCCGTGGGTCCCCTGTGTCACTACCTTGGGTGGTTCCTTGTGGTCCAAGCACTTCTAGAGGCTCTAGGCCTAGTGTCTAGTTCAGTCGTGGTTCTTATACCACTTTATTGGTATATGGTTTGGTACGCCCCTAGGGCCCAAACGTGTATTTGTGCTATTACTGTGTTTAAATAACTTCTAACTTATGTACTTCGAACTCTAGCCTCATAAAGAGACTAGAGGGGTGTGTTTAGCAATAAATACATATATTTTGAATATATACCTGGTGTGGTGCTCTTTCATTTGATCACTCAAGAGATTATAGACTGGTAAAACAAGCTGCTTTACATTCCTTCAAGACTTAGCCTGAAGGCTGCTCTCCATAGCTACCACTAGGATAGCTTTCAATAAGGTTGTCTTTAACCTATCTCCAATAAGGGGTTGTTTGGACTGGTGCAAGGTGCCCACTATAATTAGTGGACAGCATATACCAGGCCAACTTCTCACATTGGTGTGCAGCGTGTGGGATTCCAGCTTGCTATTGTTTTACCAGATAATCTCAATTGAATTGATCAACTGAAAACCACTAAAGGTACCTAAGGTACATATAATTTAAGCTTAGAATACAGTAAGTTCTACTGAACTTAGAGTTGTGTGTTAAGGGATAGCACAACCCTTTCTACAACTCAAGAGAGTTTAGTAGGCCACACTAGAGTAGGTAGTGCATACACCACACCACACTAGTAATGTCTTTAAGGGTAGGATCTAAAGAATCCTTGCAGGAAGCCATTGAGCTTCCACCCTCCAAGTATGATACACTCCCATTCTTGGAATTGAGAGCTTTATGCAACTTGAGAAAAATAAGGACAGGCCAAAGTCCCACCACCCAACACCTCAAGGAGTTGTTGGTGGCTTATGACCTTAGTAAGCCCTTGGGGACTGAAGGGGTAGGAGCTGAGGGTGGGGCAGAAGATGAGGATGGGACCAGGGGTACCAGTACCCCCAGCCCCCCTCTGAAACTGGCCAGGAGGGCGACAATGGCCCTGACCTGGATAATCCAACCCCTCCTGAGGAAGATGAAGAGGAGGATCAGAATGATGCCCCTTTGTCCCCCAGGAAGGATTGTGAGTGTGCCCAGAAGGTCTAGATCTTCTTCTCAGGAGTCTAACCACTCTGGCACCTCAATAGGGAGCTCTGTCTCATCTCATAGGAGGGAATCCTCTCATGAGAGAAGAAAGAGGCTGGTTCAATATGAGGAAGCTCAGCTTGAACTCAAAAAGAAGCAACTAGCCATAGACAGGGAGTCCCTAGATCTCTTTAGAGAGAGAAGAAAGTTGGGACTAGAGTCCCATGGTGGCAGCCATGTCCCTAGAGATAGGGAAAGGTCCTATGACCATAGGAACCTGAGCAAGATTGTCCCTCCCTATCAGAATGGGGATGACATCCACAAGTGGATAACTGCTCTAGAGAGGGCCTGTAAGGTACAGAAGGTCCCTCAGGAGCAGTGGGCAGCAATCTTGTGGCTCTCCTTTGCTGACAAAGGTAGAGATAAGCTCCTCACTGTTAGAGAGGAGGATGCTGATAATTACAAGGTCTTGAAGAGTGCTCTTATTGATGGGTTTGGCCTAACCACTGAACAGTACAGGTTGAAGTTCAGAGATACCCAAAAAGCACAGACTCAAGACTGGGTAGACTATGTGGATTGTTCTGCCAAGGCTCTGGAAGGCTGGTTGATGGGCAGTAAGGTGTGTGACTTCTCAGGATTGTACAATCTGATAATGAGGGAGCAGATTCTTAATAACTGTCAAAATCAGCTGTTGCATCAATACCTGGTAGACTCTGATCTGACCTCTCCCCAAGAATTGGGAAAGAAGGCAGACAAATGGGTCAGAACCAGGGTGAAGCAGAAGGTACAGAACCAAGGTGGGGAAACCAAGAAGCAAGATGCTAAGAACTCTGACAAGGGTGGGGAGAAGGGTAAAGATCAAAAGTCTTCATCAGGCCCCCAAAAATCTTCTTCTGGTGGGGATTCACAGTCTACCAAAGGGAAAGGCCAAAGAAAACCATGGTGCAAGGTCTGTAAGCAAAAGACCCACTGGACCAGTGATTGCACCAAGTCCAAAGACTCCAGTCCAGCACCCACCAATGCCCCTAAGGCACCTGTTCCCCCTAGTACAGTTGGTGGGAGTGCTCCAGCCAAGGGTTTAGTAGGGTTCACCCTGGGTACTGAGTTGGGCTCTGACCTAGTCAGAGAACTGACTCAGGCTGTGTTAGTCTGTGATGGAGGCATGGATGTGACCTCCACTGTGAGTCCCAGTAATCTGGGCAAGTACAGACAACAGCCTTTAATCAATGGACGTGAGGCTTTGGCATTTAGGGACACAGGGGCAAGTGTCACAATGGTGACACAAGACCTTGTGAATCCTGGGCAAGTTATACTTGGTGAGATGTACCAAGTGACCAATGCTAGCAATGTCAGAACAGACCATACTCTGGCAGTTGTTAACTTCTCCTGGGGAGGGGTAACTGGCCTTAAGAAGGTTGTGGTAAGTGCAAACCTACCAGTCGAATGCTTGCTTGGCAATGACTTAGAGACTTCTGCTTGGGCAGAAGTGGAGCTCAGGACCCATGCAGAAATGCTGGGGATCCCTGCAGATGTGTTTGCTGTGACCAGGTCACAAGCCAAAATGTCTAGCACTGAACAGGCCTTGGATTCTGGAAGAATGGACCAAGTGCCTTCCAAGAGGAGGAGTAGTAGGGTTAAGGCAGTGCCTTCCCCTTGGCTCAGGAGGAAGATCAGTCCCTTGAGGGGGATGATCTCAGCCCTGAAGAAGGAACTGTCCCAGAGGAACTTGAACCTGACCAGGTTGAGTTCTTGGGGACAGGGGGACCTTCTAGGGCAGATCTGAGCCAGGAGCAGCAGAGCTGCCCCTCCCTTGAACCCCTCAGACAGCAAGCTGCTGCTGAGGCTGCTGGGAAAGCTAGTGGTCCCCATACAGTGTATTGGGATGATGGACTCCTGTACTCAGAGAGTAGAGACCCCAAGCCTGGTGCTACCAGGAGGTTGGTTATACCTCTGAAGTTCAGGGGCTTCCTATTGACCCTAGCCCATGATATTCCCTTAGCAGGTCACCTGGGCCAGAACAAGACTTGGGACAGAATTGTCCCTCACTTTCACTGGCCCCACATGTCTGAAGACAGCAAGGAGTTTTGTCGCTCCTGTGTAACCTGCCAAGCCAGTGGCAAGGCAGGTGGCACTACAAAGGCCCCCTGATACCACTACCTGTGGTGGGGGTGCCCTTTGAAAGGGTAGGGATTGACATTGTTGGTCCCATGGATCCCCAAACAGCCTCTGGGCACAGGTTTATCCTGGTGGTAGTGGATCATGCCACCAGGTACCCAGAAGCTATTCCCCTCAGGACCACTACAGCACCTGTGGTGGCAAGGGCCCTCCTGGGAATTTTCTCAAGAGTGGGCTTTCCTAAGGAGGTAGTATCAGACAGGGGTGCTAACTTCATGTCTGGGTACTTAAAAGCAATGTGGAAGGAGTGTGGAGTGACTTATAAGTTCACCACACCCTATCACCCACAATGCAATGGTTTAGTTGAGAGATTCAACAAAACCTTGAAGGGCATGATTAAAGGGCTCCCAGAAAAGCTTAGGCGTAGATGGGACATACTCTTGCCCTGCCTTTTATTCGCATATAGGGAGGTGCCTCAGAAGGGGGTTGGTTACAGCCCTTTTGAACTTCTGTTTGGCCACCCTGTGAGGGGTCCACTGTGCTTGGTGAAGGAAGGATGGGAGTTACCTCTCAAGCCCCCAAAGCAAGATATAGTGGACTATGTACTTGGTCTCCGCTCCAGGATGGCTGAGTACATGAAAAAGGCAACCAAAAACCTTGAGGCTAGCCAGGAACTTCAAAAGGCCTGGCATGACCAAAAGGCTGTTCTGACTGTTTACCAGCCAGGACAGAAGGTGTGGGTGTTGGAGCCAGTGGCCCCAGCAGCTCTCCAAGACAAATGGAGTGGACCCCACACTATTGTTGAGCAGAAGGGTGAGGTCACTTACTTAGTAGACCTAGGAACACCCAGGAGTCCCCACAGGGTTCTCCATGTCAACAGGTTAAAACCATATGTGGACAGGGCAGACATGGGCTTGCTCATGGCTACTGATGAAGGGCAGGAGGAAGAGAGTGACCCACTCCCTGACCTGCTCTCACAGAACCCTGACGATGGGTCAGTTGATGGTGTAGCCTTGGCAGGCAGCCTCACTACCCAGCAACAAACTGATTGCAGGCAAGTTCTCAATCAGTTTAGACATATGTTTTCACTGACACCCAGTCAGACCACCTGGTGCACTCATGAAGTGGACACTGGGGACAGTCTGCCTATTAAAAACAAGATTTATAGGCAACCTGACCATGTCAGGGACTGTATCAGGACTGAAGTCCAGAAAATGTTGGAATTGGGAGTTATTGAACCCTCAGATAGCCCTTGGGCTAGTCCAGTGGTCCTTGTACCAAAACCTCACACCAGTGGTGGAAAAAGAGAGATGAGGTTTTGTGTGGACTACAGGGGTCTCAATGCAGTCACTAGGACTGATGCCCATCCAATACCCAGGGCAGATGAGCTCATAGATACTTTGGCCTCTGCCAAATATCTCAGCACATTTGACCTAACAGCTGGCTACTGGCAGATCAGACTAGCTGATACTGCAAAGCCCAAAACAGCATTCTCAACCCCTAGTGGGCATTATCAATTTGTGGTAATGCCCTTTGGTCTGAAGAATGCACCTGCCACTTTCCAGAGGCTGGTGAATACAGTTCTCACAGGTCTGGAAGCCTATAGTGCAGCATATCTAGATGATATTGCTGTCTTTAGCTCCACCTGGGAGGATCACCTGGTCCACCTCAGGAATGTTTTACAGGCCCTGCAAAAGGCAGGCCTGACTATCAAGGCCACTAAGTGCCAGATAGGGCAGAGTCAGGTTGTGTACCTGGGCCACCTTGTGGGTGGAGGCCAGGTTCAACCTTTGCAGAGCAAGATCCAGACCATCATGGACTGGACTGCTCCCACTACCCAGACTCAGGTGAGAGCCTTCTTAGGCCTGACTGGGTACTATAGGAGATTTGTCAAGGGGTATGGATCAATAGTGACACCCCTGAATGACTTAACTTCTAAGAAAATGCCCAAAAAGGTTCAGTGGACAGTTAGCTGTCAAAAGGCATTTGATGACCTGAAGCAGGCCATGTGCACTGCTCCCATTCTACAGAGTCCTGATTACTCCAAGAAGTTCATTGTTCAAACTGATGCATCTGAATTGGGGGTAGGGGCTGTACTGTCACAATTGAATGAAGAAGGTCAGGATCAGCCAGTAGCTTTCATTAGCAGAAGGCTGACCCCTAGAGAGAAACGTTGGTCAGCCATAGAGAGGGAGGCCTTTGCTGTGGTCTGGGCTCTGAAGAAGTTGAGGCCATACTTGTTTGGTACACACTTCCTGGTTCAGACAGACCATAAGCCCCTCTTATGGCTAAAACAAATGAAGGGTGAAAACCCCAAACTGCTTAGGTGGTCCATTTCCCTACAGGGGATGGACTTTACAGTGGAACATAGACCTGGGAGTAACCATGCCAATGCAGATGGACTCTCTAGGTACTTCCACTTAGAACATGAAGACTTAACTGGGCAAGGTTAGTTTAATGTCCCTACGTTTGGGGGGGTTGTGTAGGAGAGTAGGATCTGCTTCACATGGGTACCCCCACTTTTTGCTGATGCTTCACTGTTTTTCGACATTAGTCTGGCTGGGGCCCTGCTAATCAGAACCCCAGCCTAGCTGCTTCCTCTCTAAAATGGTTTCCATGTGCCTTAGGCACATCACTGATTGGGATCTGGAGTGCCCTTATAAGTCCCTAGTATATGGTATACTATGTACCAAGGGCATAGGTACCTCAGAGGCCTGCCAGGGGCTGCAGCATGTATTATGCCACCCCTGGAAGGCCATCCAAACTGACACCACAGGTCTGCTACTGCAGCCTGGGTAAGGTGGTGCATGCACCCCTTACTGTGATATAGGTTACCTATATCACTAAATACATACACACATATAAACCTATAAGTCACTCCTAAGGCAGGCCTTATCAATCCTAAAGGCAGAGTGCATGGTTCCTATGTGAGAGGGTGCCCCTGCATGAGCAGGGCCCCTCTGCAGCGTTCGGAGACCCTTCTCTGATGCTGTTTGTAGTGCAGCCTGACCATATACTCTTAAGCGCATTATAACCTCGCGTTAAATGCTAACTTTGGAATGGCTGCACCTAAACATGTCGTGTTTGGTGTCAAACATCTTGGAATACTACCCCCCGCCAATTCTGGCGGCGGGGGTAGCATTCCACCCTTCTAGAGGGAAAGACATGTTAACTCTGGCTAGCCCGGTAACTTCTTTCCAAAGCCCTGGCATCACAAAATGGATGCTGCTGCCACAGACACGAGTCTGGCCTCCTGCTGCTGGACGAAACTCCGGCAGGGGAGGCCTGGACAATAGGTTTCCTGTCCCAGGGAGGTGTGACCACCTCCCCAGACAGGATAATGTGTATTGGGGCTGGGCGGGAGCACTTTCGGGTGCTTTGAAGTCCTGCACTGGGGGCACATTTGGTGTCCCTGTGCATACCCCAGTTCAAACCGGATCAGGGCTTGCAGCCCCTGCTTTGGCGCGAACTGGACAAAGGGAAAGGGGTGTAGCCACCCTCTGCCCTGACCCACCCATAGGTGGGGCCACAGAGTAGTCCAACCCCTATCCTTAGTATAAGTATAGGAACCCAGTCCTTAGGACTTTAGATTATCCCTGGACGAAACTCTGAAACTGAATCCTGGACCTTCGACGCTCTACTCACGATTAGAGGACAGAAGAATCTCCCTTGGGGTCAAGGAGTGACTCCCCTGCTTGGCAGGCACCAAAGAAGCATCTGTCCGGTTCGCATTTCTGAAGCTCCCGTCGGACGCCGAAGTCATCGCATCACCAGAGGTGGATTCTCAGACTTCCCTGAGGCTACCCTGAGTCCCCAGCAAAGCTGAGGCCCGTGGCTATCGTGGGTGACTTGAGACCGTGACCCCTGGACACCGAGCACATTTGCAAGTGCATCCTCTTCTGGGTCTCCCAAGAAGTCGTGCTTTGGGCTCCGAGTAGCCCTAGCCTCCAGCACCACCTGCACCGAAGATCACTGGCCCCCACTCCACGAGTGTCCTGTAAGCCAGATCCACGTGCGGCGTCACGAGGCTCCTTTGCGGTCGCTAGCCCGTTGGCTAGTAGCCCTTAACGAAGGCCAATCTTTTCTATCTTGGCATCCTGGTTGCTCCAGGCCTGCCCTCACTTACCCTTGCTGGGTGAGTTCCCCAGACCTTGCTGGTCTGCACCATCGACGATCTTCCTCTGCATTGAGACTTGCCGTTGCCAAGGCTTGTTGGGTCCAATCCGGTCGCCGACACCTCAGCACTCGACAGACATCGTGTACCAGCCCGAATCCTGCTCCTGGTTGCCGACAACGCCTCCTGGACCTCGTGGCTGAAGAGACAAGACGACCGTCAACGCACCTGAAGCACTCGACATCGGTGGGCATCTGTCCATCGCCTTCCTGGTCACTGGCTAGTGACCCAGACTCTGTCCCCTCTGCTTTCAGGTTCTTCAGAACTCCGATCCACTCTTGGATCCACCCGGACACTTTTCTCTTGGTCGCCAGCAGCACTTTGCAGCAGATCGCCATTCAAATCGACGACGAAACCCGACCCCGAAAGGCACCTATGCACCCGGCTTCCCTGGGTGAGGTAACACGAGTACTCCGGTGCTCCCGTGGGTAGAGACTCTTCAAAGTCCTAGATCTCAAAGGGTTTGGTCCAAGTCCTCTTTAAAGTGTCCCTTTTCTCTAATTTCCCGATCACGACTTTCTCCATAGAAGTCAACGGCGTATCGCGGTTGTGTATTTACACTGCACGCGTCTCCCGTGGGTCCCCTGTGTCACTACCTTGGGTGGTTCCTTGTGGTCCAAGCACTTCTAGAGGCTCTAGGCCTAGTGTCTAGTTCAGTCGTGGTTCTTATACCACTTTATTGGTATATGGTTTGGTACGCCCTAGGGCCCAAACGTGTATTTGTGCTATTACTGTGTTTAAATAACTTCTAACTTATGTACTTCGAACTCTAGCCTCATAAAGAGACTAGAGGGGTGTGTTTAGCAATAAATACATATATTTTGAATATATACCTGGTGTGGTGCTCTTTCATTTGATCACTCAAGAGATTATAGACTGGTAAAACAAGCTGCTTTACATTCCTTCAAGACTTAGCCTGAAGGCTGCTCTCCATAGCTACCACTAGGATAGCTTTCAATAAGGTTGTCTTTAACCTATCTCCAATAAGGGGTTGTTTGGACTGGTGCAAGGTGCCCACTATAATTAGTGGACAGCATATACCAGGCCAACTTCTCACAGACTAGGCCCAGAGTAAAGTTTCCCAAAATGATTAAACCAATCTTGATTTGCAATATGGTTAGCAATTGAATCAGAATCTTTATTACGTGACCGCCTAACCATATTCCAAAAAGATTGGGATCCCTGGCCACACTTGCATCCTTTAGGTTTTGCCAATGTGTCTCATCCCACTCAAGTTTTGCATGGATGATAGCAGTTTTGTAGTCCTTTCTAGTTTCCCTAATTAAGGGACAATTTCTGCTTTTTATTGCTAAAATCAAAGCCTTTTTTTTCTGTCTACAGTCCCCATTAAACCAAGTACGGCAGTTTTTGCGACATGAGGCTGGTTTACCAGCATGGTTCAATATGATAAAAAAGGACCTCAACTGAATCGTCATACTTTCATATAATTCTGGGACCCTAGACAAGCCATCCTTTCCACTCACGGCCTCCCGCAGTTTAAGTGTATTTTCACTGAGTGTGTGCCTGATCTCAGCCATTTGGGATTCTTGTGCAACAACTCTTGGCCATTTAAGGTACCTACTGCAGTTTGACGGGACCAATTCTTTTGTCCTCATGAGGGATCCTGAGCCCTGAATTAGGGGAAAAGAAGGAGCCCAGGTCGATTCCATAATCATGCTTAACGTATTATGGTCACTATCAGTAGAAGGAACCACTTCCATATCTATTATGGATCTCCAGAGTCTGATGTCGACTAAGATATAGTCAATACGAGAGGGGCAAGACACTCTGTTATATGTGTTGGCCCCTGCAACGTCAGAGGGGTTCTACCATTCACAGCCCTTAATCCAACTTCGAGAGTGAGTGCACTGATCTGAATTGCTACCTGGGACCACTTCTTGATAGGGGGTATATTTAACAATGGGACACCCCACTTGGTGTCGTCTTCATCTACGCCCAACAAATCTTCAGAACTTAGAGGCTCGAAAGTACTGTTAAAATCCCCAGCAATCATAATATATGAATCTGAAGGACAGTTGGATAATTCCTTTTCCAGTAACATGACAATATTTGATGCTTTGCCCCCAGGAGTCCCCCTTATATAAACATTAAACAGCTCAAGAGTTTCGCCACCTCTACTACCCTTGATCGAGAGCCACATAATATCCGGGCTCGCACATTGATGCTCGATGATTTTACAGCCCATGTTGATTTTGGCCCAAACAATAGGACCTCCAGAGGGCCGCCCCTCCCCGTGTGAACGGCAGAAGTAAAAAAGCAAATATAACCAGACTTATATAGTGGGACTAGGCTCCACGTTTCTTGGAATATACAGATGTGATGTTCCTCAATCAAATCATTCCAATCAGGTAAGGACATTTTATTTTGGAGCCCTGCTACGTTCCAGGAGAGTATCTTTAACTGGGAAGTTGGAATTCCATTACCCAAAGGGTTTAGTTCGACCAAAGGGGGTAAAGCAGGAGATGTGGCAAAGCTATTGCCAATTACTGCGGCCCCATGATCCCTTGCACTACAATCGGGGTGACTACTGTTTCTATTGGCTGTTATCCTAGTTTGAGATTGTTCAGGGACAATACATGATTTGGTAGTTCTAGGGGGGCTTCGGATGCTGATGGTTAGGGTGGATTCTAATTCCTGCCGTGGGTGTAAATCGAAACATAGTCAATCTACTGCCTCAAGTGAGGACCCTCTGAATGTGGGCAATGGTAGCACATTGTCATAAGCCCTTGCTGCAGTAATTGTTGGTAAGCGCCTAATCTGGATGGATGAAGAATCCGGGGGGCAGGACCTATACTCTAACGCCAAAAGATTCTCCGCCAGGTCAGGACTGGTCAAGGTAAGTTCGATGCAGTCTGTAGGATTATTTTTGGACATGCAACTTCGTGCCCTAATTATATCTTCCCTAATCAGCGAACGGCAACCCCTGACGTGACGTAACCAATGTATGGATTTATTTTTCAAAGATTCAACATTCTCCATTCTACTGCCAGGGGCAACTTTAGGGACATTAACCAAAAAGACTGTCTGTACCTTTGTAGGAGGGCAGGTGGATTGTTTATTCTGTTGGATTTGAGCATTGATGCCCATGAGTGGATCTATTAAGGCATTGGTAGACCTATTATGATTTATCGTAACTTGTGAAAAAAGTTGCTTTTGCTGGGTATTAGAAGGATGAACATCAAAGGAGCCTGTCTGCTTGAGAGTCGAAGTCATAGTGGCTCGTCGAGGTGGAATTACAGGAACATGTGAGTGGCCTCTATTTGTAGGATCTCCTATTTTAGGTGCCTGTTGTGGGTTGCATAATGGGGGAGCTGCTGGCGTATGCAATGTGCTATTATGAACTAGGATTTTGACGGTGGCCACGAGTTCCTCGATCATCATCTTCAATGACCCAACCTCCTCCTTAAGTGAAATAACAATGTGGATAAGGGACTGTGCTGAAATAGGACAAGTGGGGCCTATCTCAAATGAGCTCTTTTCGTTGGTGGGGGTGGGCTGTAGGGGTTGCACTTCCTCACAGGAGTCAAGCTCCCCGGCCAGTGCTGCATATCGATTCATGCAAATAATTGAGGGCTCAAGAAAGCCCACGGCTTCATGAGCAGGAAGTGAGGGCAATGGGGATGGAGTATTGGTTAATGAGTGTGACTCTGGGCCCGATATTGTAGTCTCATGACTGCTCCCTACACCCTTACGAATGGATTTTTGGAACATCAGGGGAACAGTAGTAGGGCGCAGGGGGATAGAATCCTTATCCTGTGCGGAAATAACATGATCAGAAGGGACTGGCAATTCAACTCCTAGAAGCCCTTCACATTCCGTAATAAGATTGTCAATTCTATTCATAACACAGTTGTTGGTAACAGTTGCACTCTTTGCTGCTTTCCTAGCCTTTTTCCCCTTGGCCACCCCGCTGGCAGGGCAGGTAGCCCCCCCTGAACTCTCCATATTTTTTCTTTTGCCCATTCCTACCTTGAAGGGAGTTACTTTGGGTCAACAACAAGTTCACAAATAAGTTATTAGTGCCAACAAGGAGGGAAACATGGATAGCTTTCACTACACGTTAGACTGACTACTGAAGACAAGGGATTTACAGGGAGGTTTAAAACATAGTTAATTTTAGGACGCCCAGAGAGAAGTAAGAAGCAGTCAAAAAATGGGTTACGCAACCAAAAGACAACACAGTACCTTAAACAATGTCTTCAAGAAGTTTTTTGTGGAGAAGAAAAAGAAAAAAACAAAAAGTGTCCCAGAAATGTGATTAAAAGGGGTCTGGCCCTGCCCTTCCTCTTCCTGGCGATGACGGGCTAGTACGGGCCCGCCCTTGGCCCGCGCTTGGCCCGGGCGTGGCCCGCGCCGCGGGGGGAGAGGCAGCGCTTTAAGCGCGATGGCAACACCTCCCCCTCACTGACGGCAGCTGCGGGTGTCGCACTGGCCTCTGGGACTTGCAGTCCCCTTTGATGATGGCGCTGAAGGGAGGAATAGCCGCGTCATGCCCTGGGACTCCTGTCCCACCAGGGCTAAAGATGTGGAGCAGGATACCCCCTTAGAGAAAGGAGCACTTGATTCTAGAGTGCGAATGCAACAAGAATGAAGTCCCGCGCCGCGGGGGGAGAGGCAGCGCTTTAAGTTCGATGGCAACGCCTCCCCCCTCACTGACGGCACCTGCGGGTGTCGCACTGGCCTCTGGGACTTGCAGTCCCCTTTGATGATGGCGCTGAAGGGAGGAATAGCCGCGTCGTGCCCTGGGACTCCTGTCCCACCAGGGCTAAAGATGTGGAGCAGGATACCCCCTTAGAGAAAGGAGCGCTTGATTCTAGAGTGCGAATGCAACAAGAATGATGTCCCGCGGGGGGAGAGGCAGCGCTTTAAGCACCATGGCAACGCCTCCCCGTCACTGACGGCAGCTGCGGGTGTCGCACTGGCCTCTGGGACTTGCAGTCCCCTTTGATGATGGCGCTGAAGGAAGGAATAGCCGCGTTGTGCCCTGGGACTCCTGTCCCACCAGGGCTAAAGATGTGGAGCAGGATACCCCCTTAGAGAAAGGAGCGCTTGATTCTAGAGTGCGAATGCAACAAGAATGATGTCACGCGCCGCGGGGGGAGAGGCAGCGCTTTAAGCGCCATGGCAACGCCTCCCCCTCACTGACGGCAGCTGCGGGTGTCGCACTGGCCTCTGGGACTTGCAGTCCCCTTTGATGATGGCGCTGAAGGGAGGAATAGCCGCGTCATGCCCTGGGACTCCTGTCCCACCAGGGCTAAAGATGTGGAGCAGGATACCCCCTTAGAGAAAGGAGCGCTTGATTCTGGAGTGCGAATGCAACAAGAATGATGTCCCGCGCCGCGGGGGGAGAGGCAGCGCTTTAAGCGCGATGGCAACGCCTCCCCCTCACTGACGGCAGCTGCGGGTGTCGCACTGGCCTCTGGGACTTGCAGTCCCCTTTGATGATGGCGCTGAAGGGAGGAATAGCCGCGTCGTGCCCTGGGACTCCTGTCCCACCAGGGCTAAAGATGTGGAGCAGGATACCCCCTTAGAGAAAGGAGCGCTTGATTCTAGAGTGCGAATGCAACAAGAATGATGGAGTTTTTTCTATTCAAAGTGTATGAAAAGTAGTGCCTAGACTGCAGGAAATAAACGCTTGTCCAAGACCATTGGACGACTGAAAATATATAACAATATATAACAATATGGTGCAGCATGCTCACTGTGCAACATCGACTCATGTGCCTATCGGTGATGGAGCTTTTTTTTTTGTGCACAAGCAATGCTTCTCTACCCACTTAAGCTCGTGCCAGTTGAAAAGGGAGTGAGCTGGCGCAATGCTGCGGTACAAATAAATGCACTGGGCAATCAATCGAAATCCCACCTGTGTAGTTCTGTTTCCTATCTGTTGAAGGTAACGCAATTTCTACTCGTTTGAAGACTAAATGGTAGCTTTTTTAAGCATTAGTAATTTAGCGCTATAAACAAACGATATTACTTTTATCCAATTTATTGATAATTATTTATCGACTTCAGAAGGATGAAGGGCTGCATTGATATTCAATGTGTAAATATCAAAATATTTAGGAACAATGGAGGTAGTTATGGACCTAAACAGTATAAAAAACATATACATACACCCTTGATTCAGTAATATCAAAAATATTTTTTATTGTTATTTTATAAATAATTATAACTAAATACACGAACAAAACAAATAGTGCTCTGTATGTATATTTACATTGGGTTCAAAAGGGTCAGATGGCAAAAGGGAAATGCTTGTTTTGACAAAATCTAATGCATAATATGCACAAAGTCATTCATTGATATATGAGAAATTATTTAACAAAATATAATTAATGTCGCAAACATATACACATAATGATCATATGAATATATTCAAAGAACAAACATTTCTGGCATGGCCTTAAAGATCTGTATCCTACGCGCGTTTCGGCTGTGTGCCTTCATCAGGAAGCCATGTACAAAAAAACAGAAACCTCGTTATAGCTTAGAATGTTAATTGTTAGGGATAATATGGAGCCTCAGATTGGAGAAATGGTTCGCTAGTGAGTGAGAATTCACCGCTCACAAAAGAGCCTGTCGGGTATAGGGTCCTCTTGTTCTGATAGAATAGTCAGGAGGTAATTTGATGAAAATTTCACATCTAGGGTTGTCTTGATTCGCTGTAGATAGATACACTAAATAGAATTTTAGAACTCGTCGTCAATAGCAGTGTAAAAGACGAATGACGGTATGGCAACAGCCAGGTTTTTGCTTTAAAGTCAGCAAGTAAGAAACCACAGCGAAGGACCAAGTCGGTGTCAGAAAATTGATACCGGGACTTCAAAATTACTTCATTCTCCGTATTTAGAACATGCTCTCGTGCGTCTGAAGGGCTCCGTAGTTGGGATCTGCAATAATGCTGGACCAACGTTGTTCCAGCATTATTGCAGATCCCATGAATGAAGTAATTTTCATCAAATTACCTCCTGACTATTCTATCAGAACCTACAGGACCATATACCCGACAGGCTCTTTTGTGAGCTGTGAATTCTCACCCACTAGGTTTCTGTTTTTTTGTACATGGCTTCCTGATGAAGGCACACAGCCGAAACGCGCGTAGGATACAGATCTTTAAGGCCATGCCAGAAATGTTTGTTCTTTGAATATATTCATATGATCATTATGTGTATATGTTTGCGACATTAATTATATTTTGTTAAATAATTTCTCATATATCAATGAATGACTTTGTGCATATTATGCATTAGATTTTGTCAAAACAAGCATTTCCCTTTTGCCATCTGACCCTTTTGAACCCAATGTAAATATACATACAGAGCACTATTTGTTTTGTTCGTGTATTTAGTTATAATTATTTATAAAATAACAATAAAAAATATTTTTGATATTACTGAATCAACGGTGTATGTATATGTTTTTTATACTGTTTAGGTCCATAACTACCTCCATTGTTCCTAAATATTTTGATATTTACACATTGGTTATTCTCCCTGATTTAGGAATTTATGTCAGGGGTACCCTTTTCTTTACACACACGGGCTGCATTGATATTTCCAGGCTTTGAACTCATGGCCTACAGCTCACTACCGGTGTCAGCAGCCAGGGTTTAACTCACTGCAGCAGTGTGCAGGCTGTTGGCTATTAATCCTGCCTTGTTTCATTGTTCGTGTGATATTCAGTCTTGTTTCAGTGTTCTTGCGATTTAGCCTCTGCCTTCAGCCTCATCACTTTGATTGGTAATCTGCACGCCTCTGTTTACGCAATGTAGGGCTAATTTGGCTATGAATTTTCATTTTCGTATCTTCCCTTGCTGTTTTGCAAACGAGCGATGATGCTTCATTCGTCTTGACTGGTGAAGACAATGGGTTTAGGCCTTGTTCACCTGCTGTTCGTTTGTCTTGAGCCAGAGCCACCCGCAGTCAGTGCTTAATTTGTAAAAAAAAATAAGTGTCAGGGTAGGGTGACCAGAATTTTAAAGCCAAAAACCAGGACATTTCACGAAAATAGAAGAAGGACTAAAATTTTACTTCAAGCGAGCGGACAGAATGACTGCGCTCCTCAGCAGAAAATTACAGAACAGGCAGTTAGAACACACATAAAATGCAATTTTTTAAATCCAGTAGCTTGCCTGTTAATTAAATTGCTTTATTGAAACAACTGATAACTATCCCTGCTCTGTAAAACATAAACAAGCATTGGCATAGCCAATAGGTCTCGCCTTTGGGACCTTACAAGTGTTTAGCCAGAGCTATTGACTTTGCCAATGTCTTCAAGCTGTGCTGTAGAGAAGTGTGGCTGCTGTGCAGCATGCTGAAAAGTTATAATAAAAAAGTGTCAGAAGCATTTTTGTTACTTTATATATGACCAAGAAGGCATTATGTAAAACTGAACGACCATATTAAAAAAGTATTTACAATAAAAATTTCCTCAGTTTTCTTTTGTTCTTGCAATGCTGGCAACTTGTTTCTGCCTATTGCAATGGTTGTTTGTTAAAGCTTTTTTTTTTGAGGGGGCATAAACAATCGGAGGGTGAAGGTTGGGAACTAGTACCTGTATTATAACACTAGCAGCGGGCAGACGCTAGGGGAGAATCAACAGATGCCAGATTCCGAGAGCAGGCTGAGGTGGTGCTGAGTGATGCTGAGGTGGTAGTGGTGGTGGTGGTGACTGTTGCGGAGACGATGCTGAGGTGATGCTGAATGATACTCAGGTCTTGCTGAGTGATACTGCTGTGGTGCTGAGTGATGCTGTGGTGGTGCTGAGTGATATTGTCTTGGCGCTGAGTGATGCTGTGGTGGTGCTGAGTGATATTGTCTTGGCGCTGAGTGATGCTGTGGTGGTACTGAGTGATGCTGTGGTGGCCCTGAGTGATGCTGTGGTGGCCCTGAGTGATGCTGTGGTGGCCCTGAGTGATGCTGTGGTGGCCCTGAGTGATGCTGTGGTGGCCCTGAGTGATGCTGTGGTGGCCCTGAGTGATGCTGTGGTGGTGCTGAGCGATGCTGTGGTGGTGCTGAGCGATGCTGTGGTGGTGCTAAGCGATGCTGTGGTGGTGCTAAGCGATGCTGTGGTGGTGCTGAGCGATGCTGTGGTGGTGCTGAGCGATGCTGTGGTGGTGCTGAGCGATGCTGTGGTGGTGAGCGATGCTGTGGTGGTGCTGAGCGATGCTGTGGTGGTGCTGAGCGATGCTGTGGTGGTGCTGAATGATGCTGTGGCGGTGCTGAGTGATGCTGTGGCGGCGCTGAGTGATGCTGTGGCTGCGCTGAGTGATGCTGTGGCGGCGCTGAGTGATGCTGTCGCGGCGCTGAATGATGCTATTGCGGCGCTGAGTGATGCTGTGGCGGCGCTGAGTGATGCTGTGGCGGCGCTGAGTGATGCTGTGGCGGCGCTGAGTGATGCTGTGATGGCGCTGAGTGATGCTGTTGCGGCGCTGAGTGATGCTGTGGTTGTGCTGAGTGATGCTGTGGTGGCCCTGAGTGATGCTGTGGTGGCCCTGAGTGATGCTGTGGTGGCGCTGAATGATGCTGTGGTGGCGCTGAGCGATGCTGTGGTGGTGCTGAGCGATTCTGTGGTGGCCCTGAGCGATGCTGTGGTGACCCTGAGCAATGCTGTGGTGGCCCTGAGCGATGCTGTGGTGACCCTGAGCGATGCTGTGGTGGCCCTGAGCGATGCTGTGGTGGCCCTGAGTGATGCTGTTGCGGCTCTGAGTGATGCTGTGGCGGCCCTGAGTGATGCTGTGGTGGTGCTGAGCGATGCTGTGGTGGTGCTGAGCGATGCTGTGGTGGTGCTAAGCGATGCTGTGGTGGTGCTAAGCGATGCTGTGGTGGTGCTGAGCGATGCTGTGGTGGTGCTGAGCGATGCTGTGGTGGTGCTGAGCGATGCTGTGGTGTGGCTGAGCGATGCTGTGGTGGTGAGCGATGCTGTGGTGGTGCTGAGCGATGCTGTGGTGGTGCTGAGCGATGCTGTGGTGGTGCTGAATGATGCTGTGGCGGTGCTGAGTGATGCTGTCGCGGCGCTGAGTGAAGCTGTGGTGGCGCTGAGTGATGCTGTGGCGGCGCTGAGTGATGCTGTGGCGGCGCTGAATGATGCTATTGCGGCGCTGAGTGATGCTGTGGCGGCGCTGAGTGATGCTGTTGCGGCGCTGAGTGATGCTGTGATGGCGCTGAGTGATGCTGTTGCGGCGCTGAGTGACGCTGTGGTTGTGCTGAGTGATGCTGTGGTGGCCCTGAGTGATGCTGTGGTGGCCCTGAGTGATGCTGTGGTGGCGCTGAATGATGCTGTGGTGGCGCTGAGCGATGCTGTGGTGGTGCTGAGCGATTCTGTGGTGGCCCTGAGCGATGCTGTGGTGACCCTGAGCAATGCTGTGGTGGCCCTGAGCGATGCTGTGGTGGCCCTGAGCGATGCTGTGGTGGCCCTGAGCGATGCTGTGGTGGCCCTGAGTGATGCTGTTGCGGCTCTGAGTGATGCTGTGGCGGCGCTAAGTGATGCTGTGGCGGCGCTGAGTGATGCTGTGGCGGCGCTGAGTGATGCTGTGGCGGCGCTGAGTGATGCGGTGGTGGCGCTGAGTGATGCTGTGGCGGCCCTGAGTGATGCTGTGGCGGCCCTTAGTGATGCTGTGGCGAAGCTGAGTGATGCTGTGGCGACACTGAGTGATGCTGTCGCGGCGCTGAGTGATGCTGCCGCGGCGCTGAGTGATGCTGTGGCGGCACTGAGTGATGCTGTGGCGGCCCTGAGCGATGCTGTGGCAGCCCTGAGCGATGCTGTGGCGGCCCTGAGCGATGCTGTGGCGGCCCTGAGCGATGCTGTGGTGGCGCCGAGCGATGCTGTGGCGGCGCCGAGCGATGCTGTGGTGCTGAGTGATGCTGTGGTGGTGCTGAGTGATATTGTCTTGGCGCTGAGTGATGCTGTGGTGGTGCTGAGTGATATTGTCTTGGCGCTGAGTGATGCTGTTGTGGTGCTGAGTGATGCTGTGGTGGCCCTGAGTGATGCTGTGGTGACCCTGAGTGATGCTGTGGTGGTGCTAAGCGATGCTGTGGTGGTGCTGAGCGATGCTGTGGTGGTGCTGAGCGATGCTGTGGTGGTGCTGAGCGATGCTGTGGTGGTGCTGAGCGATGCTGTGGTGGTGCTGAGCGATGCTGTGGTGGTGAGCGATGCTGTGGTGGTGCTGAGCGATGCTGTGGTGGTGCTGAGCGATGCTGTGGTGGTGCTGAATGATGCTGTGGCGGCGCTGAGTGATGCTGTGCGGTGCTGAGTGATGCTGTGGCGGCGCTGAGTGATGCTGTGGTTGCGCTGAGTGATGCTGTGGCGGCGCTGAGTGATGCTGTGGCGGCGCTGAGTGATGCTGTAGCGGCGCTGAATGATGCTATTGCGGCGCTGAGTGATGCTGTTGCGGCGCTGAGTGATGCTGTGGCGGCGCTGAGTGATGCTGTGGTGGTGCTGAGTGATGCTGTAGCGGCGCTGAGTGATGCTGTGGCGGCGCTGAGTGATGCTGTGGCGGCACTGAGTGATGCTGTGGCAGCCCTGAGCGATGCTGTGGCAGCCCTGAGCGATGCTGTGGCGGCCCTGAGCGATGCTGTGGCGGCCCTGAGCAATGCTGTGGTGGCGCCGAGCGATGCTGTGGCGGCGCCGAGCGATGCTGTGGTGGTGCTGAGTCATCCTGTGGTGGTGCTGAGTCATCCTGTGGTGGTGCTGAGTGAAGCTATGGTGGTGCTGAGTGATGTTGTGGTGCTGCTGAGTAATGCTGTTGTGGCACTGAGTGATGCTGTTGTGGCGCTGAGTGATGCTGTGGTTGTGCTGAGTAATGCTGTGGTTGCGCTGAGTGATGCTGTGGTTGCGCTGAGTGATGCTGTGGTTGCACTGAGTGATGCTGTGGTTGCACTGAGTGATGCTGTGATGGCGTTGAGTGATGCTGTGATGGCGTTGAGTGATGCTGTGATGGCGTTGAGAGATGCTGTGCTGGCTCTGATTGATGCTGTGCTGGCTCTGATTGATGCTGTGCTGGCTCTGATTGATGCTGTGGTTGCGCTGAGTGATGCTGTGGTGATGCTGAGTGATGCTGTGGTGTTGCCGAGTGAGAGATAGAGTGAAGATATAATGCCCAATTAGAGAGGGTGGTGAGAGAGAAAGAGAGAGAAAGGGTGTACATAGAATAAAGAGTGGAGCGGGATAGAGAGAGAGAGAAGAAGGGGAGAGAGAGTGAATGAAGGAGTTTGAAAGAGAAACAGATAAAGGGGTGAGAGAGAATGAAAGGCTAAAAAGATAGAGAGGGGAGAGTTAATTAAGTAGAGAGAGAATTAGAGAGGGAGAGAGAGAGAAGGAGAGAGACAATAAGAGTGGGGGTGTGGAGTTTAAATAGAGTGAAGAAGTGACGCGGAAAAAGAAACCTTAAATATAGCTTTGTGCTTTGCGCGAATAAATATAAAATAAAAAAAACAGAGTGAGACAAAAATACTGGTAATTAGGCTGTGACTCCCAATATAAAACAAATAGCGATATAAGGTGAAATCAACCCACCGAAGCAATATTTCTAACTAGACAAAAAAAAGCTCGCATTTCAATGCTAATCGCTGTTGTTTTTCATGTGACTGTAGTCCAGGGCCGTCAGTTGGTAATGTGAGCTGCTGCTGCGATTGAAACATCAGAGTCCAGAGAGTTAATGAGCCATGACGAGGAAATGAGGAAGAGATAGGAAACCCAGATGGCAGCTGCGCGTGTGCACGCTATCGTGAACGCAAGCTGGTCGCCAGCCGAAAGCCAGTGGGTTTGCACTTCCAAAACCCGCTTACTAAAACTCTCGGCCAGACCAGAGCAAGCGCTGGTGCAGGCCGAGACCTAAAAAGCACCTCCCACCGTTTTCAGTCGACCCTCTCTAAAAACCGGGACAGGAGCTACATTCCCTGAAAACTGCCGGGACAGCTGGTGAAAAACCGGGACGTCCGGGCAAATCCGGGACGCCTGGTCACCCTATGTCAGAGCCCTAGTCAGGAAGCAACTGCAGCTTGCGACACCTATTGCCACTGCCAGCCCTCCCAATGACAATACCAACACAACTGCTAACCATCAGGTTCCTACAAGTGTGACAATTCAGACTGTTCCGGGCCCCCAGTGCTATAAGAATGGTTTGGGCGGCAGGTATTAATCATTTTTATTGTATGCTGACGAATAGGCAACTGTTTTTGGACTCATCTATAAATTAGATATACAGCGCCACCCTGTGGCAGACTGTCATAAGTCCTGGTGCTGATAATTAAGTACCGGTGCCGAGCAACGGAAACTACCAGCTCAAATTAAGCACTGGCCACTGCAAATGTAATCATTGAATCAATTTTGCTTTTATAGATCGATATAAAACAGGCCGGAGGTGCCATGTCACCTTCTGTCCTTGCATTCTTTAGCTGCTCTCCTGTCTGGCCCAGTAGCTGAGGGGCAGCTGCACATTTTGTGGAAAAGAGACCCTGGGTTAGCTTAGCAGTGCATGAACATTCTTAGGTGAAAGGGCAATGATAACTGCCGAATATTTATGATGGCCATTTTAGCTGAATATCATTTGGTCCCACGAGTGTACACGCAAGGCAAAATTCCCAATGTCTTCTAAGTGGATTTACGTCAGAAACAGTGGTGGCATTTTAAAGTGTTTCGAATCGGATGTGGTGTGTTTCTTTTGTGTTTTTTATGTTTTTTAACTGAACAGGTTTCAAGCCACAAATGTCGATACAAATGTCGATACACTCCCAGAAGATGGCATTGTATCTCGTTTGCGTCGTCTGGAGAGTGGGGGAGAAGGGTTTATTTTCAGTGCTTCTGAGGACTGACGGTAGTGCAGAACCTCTACATTTACGGAGGCAGGAGGCAGAGCGGGGAGGATTATGCTGCCGCCCTAGTGAATCCTATTTTCGCAACATTCAATTAAAACCCCTGTAATGGAACCTAGAGCCGTTACCAGCTAACAGGGTCTGAGGGACAGGCACAATAGTATGGTAAACACAGCCGTGCTCGCGGGGTCTTTCCACTTCACATCCCCCGGAGCTTCCCTCATATTATATAGCACGTTCATTTGGAAACGGTTGTATTGTAATGCATTTATCCTTTGATAAAGGGCCCGTGAGAATGCGGATGCGGTGATGCAAGGGGAAGAATGAGTTTCTACTTCGCATTATTACTCTAGAACGGAACCACTGTGTAAATGTGTGTTGAAGGTTTATTTGACCTTGAGCTCTTTCAAATAGATGTGTTTTGTTAATCACTAGCTTAAATATTTGCAATGCAAACCGGTTTCAAACATGACTTTTACTGAATTGTTCTCCAACCTATTTCTCTAGAATAAAAAGTGTGCATCTTTAATTCTGCCAAACCCCAGGTGTGTTTCTGGTCCTCCTTCTTCAAGACCTGCGTGTCACTTTGCATCTGGCAGTGTTGCCCTTTGGCCTTCTATTCGATCATCGGTGTGCTTCTAGAAATAGGGTTTGAGGCTTCTTCCTCGAATTTTGTTTGAAGACTCAAGTGAAATTAAACAGTCCTTGCTCACCAACAGTGGCTCAGAATTCAAGGAGAGCTGGGTCCGTTTCCACATCTCCGACTCTCTCGCCTGAGCGCTCATGTCAACATGTTGTGTATGTTTGTGTGCGTGCGTATGAAATGAGTGGAAAGTGATATTTTCATTCGCAGCCATAGGTCTGGTGACTTCCGGTCATATTGCATGAGAGAAAGTGCAACAGGTGAAAAGGGTGACTTGCTGCTTCTGGAAATATCCCTATATGTTTGCACGACTATTGTTGTGTTCGCTCCCATGGGGTTATTTAATGGGCCATCTTTTTAAGTGCCTGATAGAGACCTGCGAAGCATTTTGTATACCTCCGGAGTTCTGGAAAAAGCCATTGTGATAAATATTTCTTGAGAATCAATCAATCAATCATGTCACTTATAAAGCGCACTACATACCCGCGAGGGTCTCAAGGCGCTGGGGGAAGAGGGGGGTGGTGCTGCTACTGATCGAAGAGCCAGGTCTTGAGGAGTCTTCTGAAGGCCAGTAGGTCTTGGGTCTGCCGAAGGTTGGTGGGGAGGGTGTTCCAGGTCTTGGCGGCGAGGTGGGAGAAGGATCTGCCGCCGGCGGTCGTTTTCCGGATGCGGGGGACTGTGGCGAGGGCGAGGCAGGTGGAGCGGAGCTGGCGGGTGGGGGTGTAGAAGCTGAGTCGTCTGTTGAGGTAGGCTGGTCCGGAGTTGTGGAGTGCTTTGTGTGCGTGGGTGAGGAGCTTGAAGGTTATCCTCTTGTTGACAGGGAGCCAGTGCAGGTCTCTCAGGTGGGGTGTGATGTGGCTCCGTCGGGGGATGTCGAGGATAAGACGTGCAGAGGCGTTCTGGATGCGTTGCAGCCGTCTCAGGAGCTTAGCCGTCGTTCCTGCGTAGAGGGCGTTTCCGTAGAAGGAAGGAAGAAGAAGGAATTGTGGTGAAATCCACCCTTCTTTTTCTAGAATAACTGCCACGCCGAGAGCTCATTAATGCGCGTAGCAAGCCAAAGCTTGTGGCTACGTGCTCTCGTGAGTCCCAGGGGTCCACCCGGAAGTTTCATCCGAATCTCATAAGCTCATGTTCCAGCAGCCTGATGGAGATGGGCTCGTGTTGGAACGTAACACAGCTTCGGAGCCTCTCTGGTCTGCTGCACCATTACCAATATCCCTGTCCTTCCTTACTGTGCTCCAGTGGAAATAATGCAATCTTTACTTTCACACTTCTGCTACTCAACTATGCCCAGTACATTTCTTCTTCCGTTTCCCAGGCTGCTCAACTCCAGTTTTGCTTTTGCTTAATTGGCCTCTCCCACCCCCCTCCTGTCCTAACTTCGCTCACTCTTTGATAATCCCTCCCCTTAGCATCTCCTTTTCAGCCCCAGCAAAGTTACTTTCTTATGTGCCATTGCCCTCTTCCCCTGCTCAATCGTCCGGTGTGCCCCCGCATGGTTAGTGAGTCGTTCTCTTTCTTATCTGGTACAATTGCCACCACCCCCACGCCATGTCGGTACAATTTGCAAACACTGGTACACATTCCGCAGGGCCTGCACGTTGTTGTCTGCTTTTGATCTACAACACCGTGCAGGAGGGGAGGGGGCTTTCGTAGTTCAGATTCCTGCTGGGCCCATAACAAAGGCTGAATCTGAGGGGTCATCAGGCCTCCTTTTGTTCGAGTCTCTTGGCTGGCAGCAGTTAGGAGCCTCACACCTGATGCAAATGTAGTAGAGGGGAAACAAAGGCTCACACCTTGTTAGCACTTCACACATACTTAAGAGAGGCAGCTTTTCACTTTGTTCAGTCCCTGTTTACAATATATGCATTCACTGTAAGAATGTCAGATGTGTTGGTCTTTCCCTGTATTTACACAAAATAAATGTAATTTATATAGTGCTTCCTACCCCTGAGGAGGCGTTGACATAATTTAAGTACCACTATTTTTTCTTCTAAAGCACTCTGGGTAGAGGAAGTTGACGCTGACAAAAGGCAACACTGTTTTATGTGTAGCTTACAAAAGTGGGAATCTTCTGCCTAAATCAGGAGGGTTTCCCTATATACTCGAAATATGCTCCAATGTACTCATGATAGACATGAGGGCTTAAGATCTGATGTCACTTCTTATGATGCCACTTCCTGTGATGTCACGCGCTGCAATGCCACGCGCCGTGATGCCACTTGAATTCTGATTAACTAAGTTAGTCCCCCCACTTCTTTTTTTAGGACTAGTGCCCTGCTTGTGTGGTTTCTCCTTCCATCCCCTTCTCGTGTATGTGGTCTGTTCATCTTTGGCTGTTCACTATGCGTTCTTGAGCTAATGCTGCTCTCTTTCTAATCTGCTTCTTGTGTATAAAGCTGCATTTCTCTCATCGCTATCCTTCCTTGTGCCTCATGCTGCTCTTCTCCTCCTCACTTTCCATTCTTGTGCCTAACGCTGTATTACTCCTCACTCTCCTTACTTGTGTCTCATGCTGCTCTTTTCTTGACTCTCCTTCATTGTGCCTCCCTCTGCTTTTTTCCTCCTCACTTTCCTTCATTGTGCCTCACGTTGCTCTTCTCCTCCTCAGTCTCAGTTCTTGTGCCTCATGCTGCTCTTCTCCTCCTCACTCTCTGTTCTTGTGCCTCATGCTGCTCTTCTCCTCACTCTCCGTTCTTGTTCCCCATGCTGCTCTTCTACTCACTCTCCGTTCTTGAGCCTCATGCTGCTCCTCTCCGCCTCACTCTCCACCCTTATGCTTCAGGCTGCTCTTCTCCTCACTGTCTGTCCTTGTGCCTCATGCTGCTCTTCTCCTCACTCTCCGTTCTTGAGCCTCATGCTGCTCCTCTCCGTCTCACTCTCCGTCCTTGTGTCTCATGCTGCTCTTCTCCTCCTCACTCTCCATCCCTTGTGCCTCATGCTGCTCTTCTCCTCCTCACTCTCCGTCCTTGTGCCTCATGCTGCTCTTATCCTCACTCTCCTTTCTTGTACCTTATGCTGCTCTTCTCCTCACTCTCCTTCGTTGAGCCTCGAGCTTCTCTAAACAAAAATATTTCTATTTGTTTTTGCAAATTAAAACTTTATTAGCAGCTGTTTCATTCACATTCCAGTTCTGAACGCATATAATTCCCTCTAGCCTCTCAAAAATATAAGCCCATATAATCGATGTTACTCACTGTCTGTGTGTTATTAGTTATTATTAGTTATTTTTCTAGTACCTAGAATTGATTTTTATCCACTCAGTGCACATGTTGCAAATTCTGCTCTCTGCTTGCAGATGTGATTTTATAACACCTTGAACTTTACAATTAAACAACACAATAGTACAATGTACACAACACCCTTTACACCACTCAAATCTACTCTATACCCCTGCACCACACTCTATACAACTTAACAACACTCTACTGAACTAAAACACTATACTCCACTCTAACAATCAGCTCCACTAAACACTATGCCCTTCCATTATACAACACTATATTCCCCATATGACACAACATAACACTACACACCACTCCATTACACACCATACCACCCACCTCAACTCTACACCACTATATATACTACACACCACTACATAACACTACACTGAAGTCTACAAACCTTCACTCAGCACCCTTTTACAACAAAGACTTTTAGCCATACTACATATCAATAACACAAATCTACAACAAAACGACAAACAAAAACAAAAAACTTTTTGGCAAAGTCACAACAAGCACAGCTATCAACTGTCCAAACATTATACGTCAGTCTGAAACAGAAATGCTTATAACAATTTTTTATGATAACTTTTCAACATGCTAAACAGCAGCCACACTGCTCCATAACATAACTTTAACACATTGGCAAAGACAATAGCTCTAGCTAAACACTTAAAAGGTCCCAAAGGCGAGACCTTTTGGCTATGCCAATGCTTGTTACTACTTTATAGGGATCCAGCCAGTGGGTTGTTATTTGAGTGCATTCTTCCTCTTTGTGGACACTTACCTGCAGCTTGGACCCACGCTTGCTGGAGTAAGTAATTAGCAACTGGTATGAACCGCAGCTGTAGACAAAATTATTTAATAAAAAATTGGAATATTGAGAGTTCCACTGAAAACAAATCAATTGAAGTGGGACATAAACACTAAATATAGACCAACTTCAGTTAACATAGCAATATCTGAATTAAGTCTCTGGTTCTCCCTTTTAGAACAGTAAGAGAGTAGAGGCCATAGGGAGGTAGAGGAGGTTTCCCAGCCACGGCCCGTGCAAGTAAGAGCGGTGGGGTAGTGGGGCAGGATGGGGGGGGGGGGGATTTAGAGAGATGACAACTAGGGAAAATTGATTATTTATTTAATTTTCCCTCGTGATAGTCTGACGATTCCCTCCCAACCCGGCCTCACTGCCCCACTGCTCTTACCTGCACGAGCTGCTCCTGAGGTTTCCCTTTCCTTTGCTCTGAGGTCACGTGAGTCGGCAATTATCATCACAGCATTGCCATTAATGTAATAAAACTCATCACAATCCTCTTTGCTCTTTGAGATAAACCTAATATATGGGCAGCCACTGATTTTTAAAAAGCCAACAGATAGCTACATTTTTTACGGTCATTATTAAAGTGGTCAGTTAAAGTGTGGAGCAATAGTTCATGTTAATAAACCATATGTGTTTGAGCGCGTTTGTGTAGAGAAGATAATCACATTTTGTTGCTCCCAAATTCTGCAGTTCAGATCAATGAAGAACACTGATATGAGATTGTTTTCCTAGCATCACACAAGCTAGTCCTCTGTGGAAGCTTGGATTTGAGCCCACTGTTTTAAGGGTTCACAGTCAGTGTTACAGCCCTAGAAGGTACCTCCTGTCTGAAGCTTCGGGGAAAAGGGCAGTGCTTTGTACATGTCATTTGAAACATAAACCAGAATCCTGTTTTAAATCTGTTCAGTGAAACGGATTTCAAAAGTATTGATCTTAAAATACTAAGGAGGAAATTCAGGAAGATAAATCTGAATCTGGCGATCTCTTCACACATAGATTTATGGGGCATATGTACAAGGACTTATCGCCGCCGTAGCATCAATTTTTTGACGTTACGGCGGCTATTTTTTTATTGCCGTATTTACAAGTTGCCACTAACTGCAGTTAGCAGCGCTTTTCCGGCATAACGGGAATTTTTAAGATCGCCACTTCTGTTAGCGGGAGTTAACGAAAATGAGATGCAAGGTGGGCGTTCCCGTGCTAAAACTGCCACTAACCCCACTTCACGATATTTACAAGGAATTCCTTGTATGGTGCAAAACCCCAAAAACTGCCCCTAACTCCAGTTAGAGGCAGTTTTTTAAGACCAGAAAATAGCTGGTCTTAAAATTAGTGCAAATACTTAGGGCCTCATTTCAGAAGGTTTTGGTGCTGGACAGCGCTGCAAGGAATGTTTCTGCGCTGCCCCGCGACAAAACAAAAGGGCAGGAATGCGCACTATCAATAAGATATGGCGCATTCCTGGGCCTCATACATGAAAAGTGTTGCAGCGCTGCGACAAAACTGAGTTGCAACACTTTTCACTTTGCTCTTCTTGCGACACCATGGATGCGCAGTATCCACTGTACGGCGCTCCATGTCGCAATTAATGACAGATACGTCTGGAATCCTGAAGTATGTGTCAGCGCTAAAGTCACGCATTGCTGCAGTTGTGTCACAAGCATGACACAACTCCAGCAATGCATGGGGCCAGCCTATCCCTGTGACATTGCATCACCCTTATGCCTGCAGTGAGGCAGGTGTAAGGTTCTGATGCAGTGGTGTCCTAGAATTGTCGCAGTGAAATGTGATGGATTACACTGCGCCACTCCTATGAGGTTTGGTTGCCTGGGAACGCCCACCCTGCATACATCATACCTGACGTAGGTATAATGTGGGACAGGGCTTCACAAGGTCACGCATATGCCTAGATGTGTCACTTTGTAAATACGGCGCAACATGGTGCAAAATTAATGCTGCAAGTACGTCAAGAAAATGATGAACCAGCGACTTTAAACTGTCGGAAGGGGCTCATGAATGAGCCCCCTGCATTTTCCCCCTACATTGACGCACAATGGCTGCCATGCCCTAACGCAGGCACCCTTGCGCCATGGTGTTGCGGAGTTTGATTGATGCTGTGCAGGAAGGGACACCTAGCTGCACAAAACCTATCAATCCAGGAGATTTCCTCTTCCTCTGTGTGGTGTGCGTTGACGGTGGATTTGAAAGTTGTGTGAGTTTCAGGGGTATTGTGGCTCCATCTCTTCTCGAGATGTCTGCAGGTGCGTCTGGACTAGTGGAGGACGGGAGTTAACCAGTTGGCCTTCTTGGAGTGTTGTTTGCCTGGTCTTTACTTGTGGGGTGCCAGGGTGTCGGCGCAGTTGGAGATCCATCGGTGGATGTTGCGCGCTGTGCTGTTGTTGTCTGTAAGCGTTGGCGGAGTGGTGGTGCTGAGGGAGTTGACAAGAAGTTCTTCGGTGGCCATGATCCAGCTGCGACGAGTGGGGGGGTGATGATGGTGGTAGTGTACGGTGGGCATGGGATGGTCGGTCCAGGAGAGTTCGATGGTGTGGCTGTAGTTGAAGTTCCTGCTGGCAGAGAAGACAGGCTTGAGCATGTGTCCGGCTATGTGGGTTGGTGCAGTGACTAGCTGTTCGAGTCCAATGTTGGCGAGGTTTCCTAGGAGGGGGGTGGTGTTCTGGTCACTGGGGTTGTCCAGGTGGAACTTGAGGTCTCTGAGTAGGATGTAGTCAGTGGATGGGAGAGCCTGGGTTGCAATGAGGTCTACAATGGCATCGTTGAATGTGGGTTCATGGCCCGGGAGGCCTGTAGACGAGGGTGCTGCGGAGGGTGGTGTTGGTTTTGGTCCAGATCTGGAACTGGAGGTGTTCCATGGTCACCGTTGGGTCATTAGAGTGCATGGTCAGCCAGAGTGAGCTTTTGTAGACGATGGCATTGCCTTCTACTGGACGGTCGGGGTGGTCCTTGTGGCTGATTTTGTAACCGTCAGGGATGGCGATGGTGATGTCCGGTCCAAAGCAGAGGTTGCTCCAGGTTTCTGTGAAGAAGACAATGTCTGAAGGGGTGGTGTCGAGGCGGTCCCAGATGTCTGTTGTGTGTTTGTGGAGGGACCGCACGTTGAGGAGGATGCAGTTGAGCTGGTCTGCTGCACTGTTGGTCGGCTGGGCGGTAGGAGGCGCTGGTGTGCTGATGTGGCAGAAGGTGTGTTTGCAGTTTCAGCAGGTGCAGGGTGCAAGGGAAGTAAACATTGATGATAGATGGCAGGCGGTGTGGCGTCCATTGCTGATGGCGAGGAGGGTGCTGGCGTCGTAATAGTGAAGTGTCCGAGAGGAAGGGTCCTTGGTGCGGGCGCGGTCCAGGGGCGGACAGACACAGACAGGCTTGCCTTTGGCACACCAGTGGTACGCCCGCTGCACATGCCCGCACAGCGGCCGCCATTAAGTAGTTCTGCTGGGGGACTGGACAGATGGGAGGCGGGAAACACGGGAAAGGACACTGGAGGGGGCAGGGACGTGGGGGAAACGGGGGTTGTAAATATATATTTTTTTAAATCTTACCTCGAGGCCAGGTCCAGCGTCTTCTGTGCTCCTGCTCTCCTGAGTCTTTTTCCAGGAACAGAAAGCAGACAGCCTGGCTCCCTCCCCTAAGCCAATCACAACGCTGCAATGCAACATTGTGATTAATTTGAGCGCTGTGAGAAGGCGTTCAGCCAGGGGCTGGAGGGGTGGGTATGTTCTCCGTGCAGGCTGTAATGCAGCCTGCTTTGAGAACAGGGAAGTGCGCATGACTGCTTTGGGCGGCTTGAGAGGGCCGACCAAACAGTCATTGCACACTTGAGTGGGCATATCAATCCGCCCCTGCCCTGCTCCGTGAGTAGAGCAGCGACCCGCAAAGGAATCATAGCATGAGAATATCAGAAAGTTATCATCATGTTATGTTTCCTCTTCTTGCACTGCTTGAAAGCAGTGGGGCGACGCTCTTCTGCCATAGTGGAGGAGCCGCCAATGGGGGTGCATCACCCACAGGCGCTAGGCCTGGTCCCAACTCAAGTCCCGGACCTCCTCCGCTACGCATCCCAGATTCTCCTCACCTGGACATTGACACAGTGGTGCAATCCGCTACACTCTCTCCAAATATGTGACTCAGCCAGCAGGAGCCTCAGCTAGGTGAGATCTCACAAGCCTGAGTACAGCAGTCACCACCAAGTCCGCTGGGGAACCCTCCGATGCAGGTGATGCAACAGGGCCCCCTTATGCGTGAAGTTGCAGTGCTCCCTCCGCACAAGTTTGGCGTAGCTCAGGGGTCTCACCCGCCACAGAGTCCGGCCTGAGCAACATCCTCCAGCCTGTGATACAGAGAGGCGCGGCCTACCATTGGTAATCCCCTCCGTGCACCCCGCTGTAGTGGTGGCGCGTGGTATGCGATGCAGACCTCCCTACGTTGGTACGCAGGAGCGCCTCTACCATTCACCGCACCATGGGGCACCAGGCGGTCTTCTCACACAGGTCAGCAACGTGTCTCCATGTGACCTGGCAGACTTCACCACAAGGTAAGGGCGATCGTCGACGCCTCAATGTCTACTGCCACGGCCCAGCAACTCCACAGCACTTCCGCATCCCACTCCAGGTCCCAGATGCAGGCACAGCGAGGCCTCTGGGCCCCGGGAACTGTCCACGCTTTCAAGGTTTTGGCTGCCATGGTGTTGCAAGGAGGGCGCTATGAAAAGTGATGCATCACAGGTTTTCCCCAGCGATGCGCCTCTTTTCATACATGTAGCCCTGATTCTGCATTTTCTCTTCCCCTGGGACTCTGGCTGGTCATCCTGGCTGTTGGGGGGTTTGGGGAGATTGTTGATCTGTGCTGCACTTGGCCCTGGCTGCTCCATTCTGCATTCCATTGTTTTTCTTTTATTCTTTCATTGGAGGTGGACCTATTGGCTATTTTTGTCTCTAGAGGCAAAAAAGGTGAAGTTATTGGCTAGTTTATTGCCCTCAAATTGGCCTTTCGTCAGCTTTCGGCCGCTAATGTCAGAATTTGTATCGCCTTCACGCTAGTGTTAGTGTCAATTTTCACCGCGGCTACCTGAAACTATCGCCATGTAGCGACGTATTGTAAATACATCGCTAACAGGGCGATAGTTTTTGGTGATAGGCTGTGTTAAGAAAACTGCTGCTAATTAACGCTAACACTAGTTAGTGGCAGTTCTTACACATATAACCCAATGTGTGGGCATACATCACTGGTTAGGTGCAATTAACAAAGAGAGACAGCACTTCTGCGTGAATGGTTGGGGCTTTTATGACTTGAAATCTGACTATGAAGTAGTTACAACTAGCACTTTTATGGGTATAGTTTAGGCTTAAATCACCTAAACATAGATCTACATTGCATAGGTGGACATCTCTGCCTATGCTATGTAGCACTACAAATTGAAAAGAATGGGGAAACAGGAAGATGCAGTTATTTATTGTGTCAGTGTGTGTGTGCGCGTGTTGTATGAGGTGTCTCTGAAGTTGTTTAGTCTAAAGTAGTGTTGGATGTAAGAGGAGTATAATTCTTTAGCAGTTTACTTATTAGCAATTTTCTAAGTTTAGGTATCTGGTATGGTTACGCTTTTAAAATGTAATTTATGTGGGTGTTTGCAGTGTCTTAAGTTATCTGACCCTTTTTTGATTAAATATATTGCTTTTTTATTTTTACATTTTTCATGTTGCTTTCTATGTGTGTCTGTGAAGTTATTTTAAATTGGGGTTGTTTTGAACCCGTGAAGACATGCTGTACACGAGTTTTGGCAAGGTTTAGAAGACTGCATGGATTGTGAGCATGCTGCTGGCAATGTTTCTTTTAATATCTGGGAAATCAAGAGCAAAATCTGGCCCAGCAGACCATACAAAAGGCCCACGAACTGCCAAAAAAAGGACTCACACACTGACCTGTCAGACCAGCCCATCGGGCTCTGCCGGGGATTGCCTTCGAAGCCATTCGGACCATATTTTTGAGGCTGCCCGTGGCCCACGCAGGGGGCACCCATAGGAGGGCGGCCACCTTAGTGCCACATGATGGCACACAACGGACGCATTAGTGTTTGGACCCTCCCTGGGTCTGGTGCGTTCCGCGTCATTTCTGGCGCGCCAGTGGGCGGGAACCAGGTATATTTACCTCTCCCGCCCACCTGGCGCTCCTTTTGCGCAGAGCCTTCACGCCGTTTCCCTCCCTACCGCTTACCTGGTGTGTCTGCTGGAGGTTGGTTGGGGTGGGTAGGCTGTTAACTTGTTAATTTGTGTTGCAGGCGGAGTTACAGGGTGATCCAGAGGCTGAATTGTACGTAGGGGTACCCTCTTCAGGAGCACAACAAGGGTGCAAATGCCAAATAGCCCCAGGAAGTCGTTACGGCAGGACCCTGGAGGAACGACGGCGCCCCATTATGCCAGTTTAGGGCAAGATATCTCTGGTGAATTAGGTTCTCCCTAGAGAGACCGGAGGTTTGCCGATGGGAAGCATGATCAGGATTTGTGGTAGGACTGGTTGCAGACCCTTATTTAATTTCAAGTTACAGCATCGCCGAGCGATATTAAACTGCGCTATTAAGTTAAAATAACTTCATGATTTACATCTGGAGGTTTCTTTAGGCAAATGCCACATAAGTTTATGCTTCAATTGGCTAGAATCAGCTAGCGGAAGGGGCTTTCCTGCAGCCTATGTCCCAAAAATTGGTTAAATCAATAAGTCTGTTTTCAACAGCAGGTATTAGTTCCCCCCCCTCCCACCTTAAACTCATCCAGGCTCTGAATAATGGAATATAAGTTGCTTTCAAGAAGCCTGGGCAAACAATTGGAATGCAATTTAGTCGTAGCTTCAGCCAGCTGATCTCATTGTGAATTTTTTTTTTTTTTTCCAGAGGCATGAGGGGTTGTTACCTCCATGCGGAATGTTCCTAGTTGGGGAGGCAGATTTTGGGGCAGGTTGGCATACCTCAAAGGTGTCTCTGTGGGTGTGATGTGTCTCTGGGTCTTACTGGCCGAGTAGAGCCATTCTCATTTTGCACACTGCCTGTGTCTTGGCTCTCCGGCGTACAAATTTCAAGCTGCAATCATTAATGTCAGCATCTGCTCACATTGTTAGCAGTTTAGCAGCCTGGGAAGACTTGAGGCAAAACACCACAGATTAAACGGAACAGGCATACAATTCCAGTACGAAAGGAGGGACACATGGCAATTACATGAGGACATCCTTGCTTAATGTCACATATTTTAAGCTCATCTGATAATGGAGCTGTCACACGTCACAGTGGGATAATCACCAGTGTAGAACGGGCCATTGGGCCTGCCTTGGCATGACATTGACACACTTTATACATACTGGATCCTCTAGAAAGCAAATACGGGGGTAAAACAAGGGCTTAGTCTTCAGGGCTGTGGTGCGTTGGAGCACCATGTGTTAATATGTGTGCAGTACGACTTCTGAGCAAACTAAGTGCAATCTTGCGTAGCACCATGTGCTAATATGTGTGCAGTGTGATTTCTGAACAAACTAGGTGTAACATTGCGTAGAACCTATAAAATTGTGTGCAGGGTTGTGGGCTACTACTTGGGTGGGGACACCAGCATGGCGACACAGCATCTATCACAAGACTCCACCCAGTCCCCGCCTGATGACCCTCTCCAGGGGGTCCATATTTCTCTTGGTGCCGCACATGGTCCTCACTGAACTTCCTAATATGGACTTGCCAAGCAAGGGAGGTAACCAAGGGCTTGGTCAACCCCCCATATGGAACTGCACATAATGGTACACAGTGAACAATGGATAAAGTAGAGATCAGTTGCAGCAACCCCCGGGACGCCATTGTACATGCCCATGGGGGTAGATAAAGCTGTGGTTAAAACAGAGAACAGTAGTCCCCAAGTTAAGGGGAGGCCATCGAACTTGCCTACGGAAGGGTAAATAAGCCATGCGCAAGCACACCAAGCATGAGGGCTTGGTTCAACTCTAATTCAAAATCATATAAAATCTGCAGGGCTTGGTGAATTAGGCTTGGTCTCTTTAGTGCTACATCGCAAGGTTTCCCCGATAGGGCCGGGAAACACCTGCTGAGGTAGATGGGAATTGTCCAGCCAGAAGGAGGGGTAACCTGTCAGATGCAGATGGGAATTGTCCAGGTCTGGAGAGGCTGTTGAAATTTCTCGCAGGAGGGTAAACTATGCCATGCTGTTTACCCTCTAGGTGTAAGTTGAGCAACCAATTGGGTGCATGTGAATTATGGTTGTAGGAAAGTAGGATCTGCTTCTTATGGTTACCCCCACTTTTTGCTTGATGTCTCACTGTTTTTGACTAGTCTGACTGGGATCCTGCTAATCAGGACTCCAGTCTCTCTGCTTTCTCCCTTAAATTGGCATACATGTACTTTGGTACACTCCAGATTGGATACTGGGGTACCCTTATAAGTCCCTAGTATATGGTACCCATGTACCCAGGGCATAGGTACCCCAGAGGCCTCCCAGGGGCTGAAGCATGTATTATGCCACCCATGAGAGGCCATGCAAAATGGAACTCCAGGTCTGCTACAGCAGCCTGTGTAAGTTGGTGCTGCACCACTTAGTTTAGATATAGGTTCACTATATCTATAGGACACTTAAAACTTATAAGTCACCCCTATAGCAGACCTTATCAATCCTGAAGACAGGGTGCTGGGTTTTTAGTGAGAGGGTGCCCCTGCATGAGCAGAGCCCCTCTGCAGCCTTCGGAGACCATTCTCCCGGGTTGTCTGTGACTCAGCCGGACATATAGGTAGAGGTGCATTATAACCTCGCGGTAAATGCTATCTCAAAAACGACTGCATAGAAACATATCATGTTTGGTATCTGTTGGACTTGGCCCTTTTTTTTGCAGGGTCATCCCTGAACTTTTTGCCTTCCTCCTGGATTGTTTCTAACCTGTTTTTGTAGGTTTTATGACTCTGGGCACTTTACCACTGCTGATCAGTGCTAAAGTGCATATGCTCTCTTTATAAATTGTTCTAATGGATTAGTGATTCCATGATTGGCTTATTTGATTTACTTGTCAGACCCTAGTATAGTGCACCTTGGGTGCCCAGGGCCTATAAATCAAATGCTGCTGGTGGGCTTGCAGCACTGGTTGTGCCACCCACAGAAGCAGCCTGTAAAGTGTGACTCAGGCCTGCCATTGCAGAGCCTGTGTGCAGTCTGGGACTGCCATGCTGACGTGGCAAATGCACCCACTTGCCAGTCCCTAAACCTTCCCTTTTCCACATGTTAGTGACCCCTAAGGTAGGCCCAAGGGCAGGGTGCATTGTATGTAAAAGGTAGGACATGCCCTGATGTGTGTAGCATGTCCTAATAGTGAATTACAGCCAATTTTGTTTTTCACTATTGCAAGGCTATCTTTTCCCATAGGCCAGAATGGGCAGTTTGGTTATAACATCTTATAATCCTTAACTGACCCTAGGAACAAGATAGAAAAACGAATTTAGTATGCCTGAACTCAGAATGTTAACATACATCTTTTAGTGTGGGTGATTTTTACATTCTGTGTTTGAAAATACCACTTTAAGAAAGTAGGTGTTTTGTTGCCTAACCTTCCAGTGTGCCTCTGCTAAGGTTGTGTATTCACTGTCTGGTTTGTGAGTGACAGGGGACTGGAGAGGGTCTTGGCTCCAGCAGTCTGATGGGTCAGGGCTGGGCTGAATAGGACCCACATAGAATAGAGAGTAGGGGGGAGGAGACTTCCTTTCACTGACCTGAGCCCTCATAGAATAGAGAGTAGGGGGCGGGGATTTTGTTTCACTCCCCTGAGACCTCATAGAATAGAGAGTAGGAGGAGGAGATTTCCTTTCAGCTACCTGGGCCAGGTCTGCTCTCAAACAATGCTGTCTCCACCTCCTGCCAGGAAGCTGCACAGAACTGGATTTGGTCATGCACAGACACTCTCTGCATCCAGAGAACAAAGACTTTCTGAGTATAAATATTGGGGCCCAGACCCCAGAACTTTAGATCACTTCTGGGAATCAAGACAAACCTTTGCTGAGGAGAAGAACCAGGAAACTGAAGGAGGAGACTGCCCCTGTGCTGTGTGCTGTTGGGGTTGGCCTGCAGTGGTTACTTTATTGCCAAAGAAAGGAGAAAGGAACTTTGTGTGTACTTTCATCATCTTGAAGAAGATCTCCAAGGGCTTGAAGACTGAGCTTGCCTCCTGCCTGAAGTCTCAGGGATACAAGACTTCACCAACCATCTCCCCTGAATTCCCTTGCTGGGAATTCTACCTGCAAAGAGGTGCCTGCTGTTGTGTTGGGCCCTCTTGAAGACTGCGTGTCGCTGGGAGCTGGAAGCGCTACGCAACAAGGAGAAGCGTGTCGCCGCCGCAGCAGTTGCCGTTGCATTGCCGAAGAAGCGTGCCGCCGCCACAGCTGTTTGCTGTCGCATCACCGGAGAAGCGTGCCGCCGCCACAGAGGTCGCCGTCGCATCACCGGAGAAGCGTGTCGCAGGGCCTGTCGAGGCTCAGAAGTTCACCGAGTCGCAGCACGGCCGTCGGGCGTGCACGCATCGCATCTACGTTGCCGCACCGTAACCAAGACGCCATTTTGTCGCATCGCACCGGATCATCATCGCATCGAGGCGCCATCTTGTCGCATCACACTGGATCACAGTAAGAATCCGACGCATCAACTCCCCACACAGTAAGGAAGCGAGCATCAACTCCCCTGCGCAGCAGTAAGGAACCGACACATCCACTCCCCTGAGTGTAAGGAACCGACGCATCACCTTCCCTGCGACCCTTTTGTTTGTATTGCGTGACGCATCCAAGGTACTTTGAGAATAAAGTCTCGCATTTACCATCTACATTGAACTAAGCTATTTCTACCATTTTAGAGACTCATTTTTGATTACAGTATTGTGGATTTTTTGTAGTTTGACCTTGTGTTAAGTCGAGTAAAGATTACTTATTTTTCTAAACTGGTGTAGTGTCCATCTTTAGTGTTTTCACTGTATTACTGTATGTGTTCACAAATGCTTTACACACTGCCTCTGAGATAAGCCTGCCTGCTCGTGCCAAGCTACCAAGGGGGTGAGCAGGGGTTATTTAAGAGTGTAGCCCCTCAACCTGACTAGACGCAAGGGTCCCTATTTGGAAAAAGGTGCAAACCATTGCCAACCAGAGACCCCCATATCTAACATTGGTGGTCAGCGTTGAGGATTTGGACTTGCATTTGTGATTCATATACAGTGATTGGTGTACACTACTAGTGAGTGCAGATCAAACGCAACCACATACAATTTTTCCCTGTTTCCCTTTGGACTTTGGTTATTGGAACTCTGGTTAGTTGTTGCACCTGTTGGGCCTTGTCAAAATGGAAGTCAACTTTTGGCACCTGAATATCTACAAGATAAGGGAACTAAAAGTATTTTGCAAGGAGAGGGGGCTACCTGTGAAGAGGAGATCCACAAGGCAGGATCTTGAGGCAGCCCTGCATAGCTATGAGGTGCTATGCTGGGAAGCAACACTAGCAGATGACTCTGAGGAGGAGTCTGAGGGGGAGGATCCCCAGCCAGAATACCAAGAGGGCAGTGGCCCTGAGGAGGAAACATTTTGGGGAAGATTGGCTCGTGAAGAGAAGAATTGGATTCGTGCTCGTGACCGGAGGCTGAGGCAGCTAGACCGGGAGCGCGAGGAGATAGAGCGAGCCTTAGCTGAAAAAGAAATGTGTGTAGGTCAGGAAGTGAGCTTGGCTGAGTTGGAGGTAGAGTCCAGCTCAAAAGGTGGCAGCAGAATTATGTTATCTAGTGCTGAGGGAGTAGTACACACACCCATAGATGTGGTGCCTGACTTGAAGGAGGGAGTTAATATACACCAGGAGGTTCAAGGATATGAGGTAGCTTCAGTGGTGCGCAGTGTCCCTGAGGTGGATTGGGGAACTGGCACAGGGGTTCATAGACCTAGTGGTGGGAGGGACACTCTACTGACTCTAGGTGGGAGGTGCTGGGAGAGGGGTTCCCCCATGGTTGAAGTCCTGGTGTGTGAGTGTGAAGACCGCCCAGAAGAGTGTGGGTTGAGTGACAGAGACAGTCAGATACTGTCTTGCCAATCTCAGGAGAGTGGTGTGGGGTACGTGTGCGAGGCACTGGATGGTAAGGTGAAGGAATGTGGTTAACACCTGTGTGGGGCTGTGTGATCCAATTGTGGGAGAGCATATTGTAAGTCCCTCTGTTTTCCAGAGCTATGCCAACGCCTGGTGGAAAGGGAGTTCTCTGACCCCAGGGAGCTCACACTGGAGGCGGACCTTTTGGTGGATTCAAGAGGGTCTGAGGAGGCATCTGGGGGTGATCCTAAAGGAGGTGGCTCAGGTTTACCCCAACCAAGTGAGGTGGGGGAGGGCGGTGGTAGCCCAGCTAGGTCCCATTGTAGTGGGAGGGGTGTAGGGCCTCACGTCCTGTCTTCGAGGAGAAGGAGTGAGACTGGGATCTGTCCTGATAGTGTCCAACCTCAGTCTCAGGGCCTGGATGGCTCCTTAAGGGAACACCAGGTAGGGAGCCTAGGCTGTCCTGAGGGGCCGTCCGTTGAGGGGGATCTCCTAATGTCAGGTGAACTGGGAGTGTCTGTAAACAGGCCTCCCTCAGTTCTGGTGTCTGGCAGTACCACTCCTAAGTGGAGGGTGCTAAAGGCCAAATTGAGGGGTGAGAGGGGGAAAGAGTCCCCAGTGGAAGAACCAGTGGGTCAGAGGCCAGCCAGAAGGGCTGAGTCACCAATGAATGACCATGGTGACACCACTTCTGTCCTGGGGGATCTTCACGCTCTGTCAGATGGACAGGGGCCCGGAGATCTGCGCCAGGCAGACTGTCACACGACACATGAGTTATGTGTCACCCTCGGGGGGGCATATGTGCTCCCCAGGAAGTCCTGGTGCGCCAGGCAATTGTTCAACCACAGGGTTTCGTCCCTGGGTTGGGAGGCCAGGTTCAGGGTATGCCTGACCTGGAGGGAAGGACAACGGTAAGCAGTGTCCTGACCGATGTAGCTTCTACAGGTACCACTCCAGTTGGGAGGGTGCAGGACTCTGGAAGGGGGTGCAGAGGGAGGGAGCCCTCGCCTCTGACCCCGGTGCAACCCGAGGGTTTAGATCCCAGGTTGGGATCCCAGTTGCAGGATAGAACCCCTGAACTGGTGGGCGAATTGTGCAGGACACCTGCCCCAGGTGCCCTGACAATTCTGGAAGGGGGTACCGCTCCAGGTGGGAGGGTGCAGAGCCCCAAGGAGGAGGACTGGGTGTGGGAAAGCCCACCCCAGGTTCCTGTCCAGCCACCGGGCACAGGCCGGGGCTGGTGGGTCAGTGTCAGGTTGTCATATCTAACCTGACAGGAGGGAGAGTGGACCAAGGGTGCCAGGCACCTGGGGCTACTGCCCCCCGCTCTCTGACGCCACAGAGGTTGGAGAACCATGAAAGGCCTGGGGCCTGGTTCTCATCACTGACAGCTGTCAGTGGCCACTTTGGCTTGCTGACCTGGTGGACAGAGTTGCCCCTGGGAGGGGGACCGGAGTCACACCCCGGCGGTGGACTGGGCCACACCTCTGTGTTGGCCATGTGGGTACTGTCTGTCAGGCATTGATCCATCGGCGAGCCTACCTCAAGTGTAGAACAACAGCGCTGGCAGGACTACATCTCCCAGAAGGCCGTCCTTCTGGGAGGGATGAAATACCACGTACAACACAGGGAGCGTTGTACGTGATTCCAGTTGGCTCGGGAAATTGTCAAACGCAGAGCGGCTGCTCTGCTGAGGTCCCGCTGGTACCGCCGGATCTGGCGCTCTCTGTCCGAGGCGCTGAACATACTATCCCACCTTCTAGTCTGCGGCAGAGATCGAGGGGAAGGTGTGTGTTCGCTTCTGCCACAAGCGCACGGAGGAGCGCTGAACATTCAGAACGTGGTTTTTCCCCGCCCGCGGCTGCAGCGGGAATAACGTTGAGGCTTTGAGGGAGGTGCCTCTGGAAGAGTACTGACTCCTTAACTATTCCGTGGATTATCGACGGCTGGTATGTTTTCTTTTGGTTTCCCTTTGAGTCGAAGAGGGAAGGGAGGTGTTGGAGCTCCTTGGTATCCTGCGCCTGAATCATTCCTAGGAGGTACCGCCTTTTCTTTTTTTGTTTTTTCTTCGTTGCTTTCCATTCGTGACATTGGAGTAACTCTACTGAGTGCTGTCTTCCTGTATTCCTTCTGAAATTCCAGTAGGAGTGATTTATGCCGGGATTGTTTGCAGTATCTTGACAGAACATCCTGATTCCTCACCAAGTGCCCTTTAACTTCTTTCTTTTACTGGAGCTGGCTGTTACCTTTTTCTTCTAGTTTTGAGGGTGTGTGGTAGAGGGTATGTATGTGGATATTACTCAATTATTTGCCAGAAAGAGAAAAGTGGACGGTGTACTAACTGGTCTGTGTTTGGTTTCTAGGTGCTTATGTTTTGTTGCCTGCGGTGAGAGAAGTATCTTCCCAGACAGAGAGGTTCTATACAGTAGGGGATGAACTCTAACAGGTACTGAGACAGCACTAGTGAGATATTATGAGAGTAGTTAGCCTTGTATATCCTACTAATCATTTGCTTATTTTTGTTACAGGTCTCCCCTTTTCCCACGCTGCACCTACCCTATCCCTATCCCTCGCTTGATCGCCTCAATACTCTGGGTATCATTTAAATCAGAGTTTGGGGATGTCAGGAGGTGGACCCCTTTGAGTGTCGCCCAGATCCTGAGGAGTGCTGCACCCCGTGACAGAATCACGTACCCACGATATTACTCCTGGGCCAGTCCCAAAGATGGCGTCTTTAGATGAAGTAATACAAGCTTTGGTAGTGGTACAGCAGGAATTGGCAGCTTCTCGCGCTGAGACTGCGGCTTTAAGAGAGAGGGTGGATAGACAGTTAAGGAATCCATTCGATGTGTCATCAGCCACACCACAGATACAGGTGACGGTTCCGCCGCCCATTCCTTTGGCTAGTCCGGAGAGGTACTCGGGTGATCCGTTAAAGATACAAACATTTCTGACCCAAATAGCATTGCATTTTTCTTGTAAACCTGCCTCTTTCCCCAATAATCTTTCTAGGGTGGCTTTTGCCATCTCGTATCTGACAGGGGATGCCGCCAATTGGGCAGTTCCTTTGGTCAGGAACGACGATCCGTTGCTTTCGGATTGGGCGGCCTTTCGGAGGGAATTCAAGAGGGTATTCGATCGCCGGGCTACCACATTTAGCGCGGATAGAGAGCTGCTGGAACTTCGTCAGGGTAATAAGGACCTAGTCACCTATATGACGGCCTTTAACCGCCTGGTGGCAGAAACGGCCTGGCCAGAGGAGAAAAGGATGTCACTCTACTATCAAGGTTTAAGGGATGAGATGAAGGATGTGTTAGCACCTATCGATCCGCAGCCCACCACATGCACCGACTTGATAAATCTCACCTTGCGGTTAGACCATAGATTGGCTGAGCGGGGAGGGGACCGGAGAAGAGGCGAGAGAGCCGTCGTGGGGTTGGGGTATGAAAATCGTTCCTCTCATCCCTCGTTGGAACCAGGGCCAGAACCGATGGATGTGGGGGCTCTTAGACCCCCGTTATCTAAAATGGAGAGAGAGAGCCGCCGGGCGCAGGGCCTCTGTATGTATTGTGGGAAGAAGGGGCACTATGTGAGGGATTGCCCCCTGAAACCCAAGAAAAGGAACACGTATTATTCCAACAAAAGAGTGGCAACCGTGGAGTTTGGGTCCACCAGTGCTGGAGACTCTGTCGAGACAGAGTATCCCAGAGGGGAACCAGCAGAGAAGGAATGGAGATTGCCGTCGTTAGCGGTTACTGAGGTAAAAAACACTGAGTCCCACATAGTGCTGTCCATGATCCTTAGGACGGAACAACAAGACCATCAGGTATGGACCATGATAGATTCCGGGGCCACCGGGAACTTCATTGATAGCGGTTTGGTACACCGACTGGGGTTAGCCAGAGTGCCTAGCCACAAACCTGAAAGGGTGTTATCGGTTGACGGCACCCCGTTGAAGTCAGGTCCCATCACAGAACACACAGAAGTGGTCGAACTGGTCCTCAAAGGGGATCCCCAAGATCACGTGGAGGATATTATGCTGAATATTATTGAGGCGGCTCAATACGAGGTCATCTTGGGCATGCCATGGTTGTGGCAACATAACCCTACCATGGATTGGAGACTGAAAACCGTTCGCTTTCAATCACCGGAATGCCTAGCTATGTGCATGAAAGACAACTGTTCACACACTTTGGCCCTAGCCCAGATATATCAGGTTGCCACCGCAGCAGAGAAAGAGACAGAGTTAGCTCCAGAATATGCCATTTACCGGGAGGTGTTTTGCGAGGTCAAGGCCGAGATCTTACCCCCACATCGCGACTATGATTGTCGCATAGACCTGGTGGCTGGAGCCAGTATTCCATCATGCAGAGTCTATGCGTTATCCGAACCCGAGACTAAACACTTGCGCGTCTACCTCGAGCATTATAGTGCCATCGGCTTCATTCACCCGTCTCGTTCCCCAGCCGCCTCTCTTCTTTTCTTCACGGCGAAAGCCAACGGTGAGTTAAGAACTTGTATCGATTATCGGTCATTGAATAAGAACACGGTGAGAAACCGATATCCGTTGCCGCTTATCCCCGTATTGCTGGATCAGGTGAGGGAGGCCAACATCTACACCAGACTTGATTTAAGTGATAAAGAGAGATTTATCACTTAGTACGCATTCGCGAGGGGGATGAGTGGAAGACCGCATTCAAAACACGGTACGGGTTGTTTGAATACTTGGTTATGCCGTTCGGGCTGTGTAACGCCCCGGCGGCATTCCAGTATTTCCTCAACGACGTGCTCAAGGACTACATAGATCGAATCGTGATCGTGTACATTGACGACATTCTGATCTATTCAGTCTCGCCGGAGCAACATACCAGACACGTCATCCTAATCCTCAAAAGACTGCAAGAACATAGCTTGTTCTGCAAGCTAAGCAAGTGTGAGTTCAGCGGGATTGAGGTTGAGTTTTTGGGGGTCATTTTGAGTCCTCAGGGATTAAGAATGGCTGAAAGAAAAGTGGAGGCGGTTCAGGATTGGCCTGTTCCCAAGAGTGTGAGAGAGGTGCAATGCTTTTTGGGTTTCTCCAACTACTATTGGAGATTCATCTCTCACTTTTCTCAGTTGGCCGCTCCAGTGACTAGGTTGTTGAGGAAAGGAACGTCTTTTCACTGGACCTCCGAAGCCATGGAAGCGTTTACCCAACTGAGAAAGGCCTTTTGTACCGCACCCATCCTGCGACACCCACAGGTCGACATACCTTTCGTGGTAGAAGCAGACGCCTCTGAGGTGGCGGTCGGAGCCGTGTTGTCACAAAGGGATAAACACACAGGGCAGCTGCATCCGGTGGCGTTCCTTTCTAAGAAGTTGAGCTCTGCCGAGACCAATTACACCGTGGCCGAAAAAGAACTATTGGCCATTAAGAAGGCCTTCCAAGAGTGGAGACACTACTTGTGGGGGGCCCATCATCCCATCACAGTATACTCGGACCACGGAAATCTTCAGTTCATGAAGACAGCCAGACACCTCTCACAGAGACAAATGCAGTGGATGCTGTTCTTCGCGGAATACGATTTCTTGATCACCTTCCGTCCTGGATCAGATAACAAAAAAGCGGACTCCCTGTCCAGGCAAGGAGAGGGTAATGCGCCCCGACAAGACCGTCCGGAGGCAATCGTGAATCCTGAGAAGGTCCTGTGTGTGGTCACCGTGGAACACTTCCTCGAACAAGTCACGACCAACCGGTCCCCGGATCAATGGCGGCGGTGGGCGGACCAAAGCCCTCATCGGATCCTCAAGCATGGCGTGCCCTTGCACAACAATAAACTGTACTTGCCTACCCACACGCTCCGGTTGAAGGCTTTCAATTGGTGTCATGACGCAGTACTTGCGGGTCATCCTGGACAAAAGAAAACGCTACACCTGCTTCAGCGACATTTCTGGTGGGACGGGATGGCTAAAGAAGTGGAACAATGGGTGTCACAATGTGAAACGTGTGCTCGTGCAAAAGGGGAACACAACAAAAACAAGGGGAGACTGATGCCTCTGCCTACTCCTTCCAAACCTTGGCAAACGATCAGTCTGGATTTTATCCTTGGTTTACCAATGGATCAAGGGTTTGATGCGATTTTGGTTGTCATAGACAGCCTTACAAAAATGGGTCACTTTATCCCGTGTAGGAATCTACCCACTGCGGGACAAACAGCACAACTACTTTTGACGCATGTAGTGCGTCTACACGGACTCCCGAGGGTCATTATATCTGATCGAGGACCTCAGTTCATTGCCAGGTTCTGGCAGATGTGGTGCAAGGCTCTCCAGGTGGAAGCCGCTCTATCCACCAGCTTCCATCCGCAAACCGATGGTCAAACAGAGCGGTTGAACCAAACCCTAAAGACATACCTGCGGTGTTATTCAAAGGACGCAACCGATTCCTGGGTGTCCCTGTTATGGTTGGCCAAGCTATCCTATAACAATGCTTGGCACAGCTCTATTGGGGAAACACCGTTCAGAGCAAACACAGGGTTCCATGCCACCACTCTGCCTCTGGTTATACCAAGTGAAGTACGGAACCATCCTACTGTGATGGCGCAGGTGGAGTCTCTCATGCTGATACACCGACGAATACAAATACATCTGGACCGTGCCAAGCAGACCTATAAGAAATGGGCTGATCGCCATCGACAAGATGGGCCTACGTATCAGGTGGGTGATCGGGTATGGCTCTCTACTAGGAACATCCGCTTCCGATACCGCAGCATCTTTCACCCCAGATTTATTGGCCCGTACACCATTATTCGCAGGATCATCCCCGTGGCATACAAACTGCGCTTACCAGCATCTTTGAGGATACACCCGGTGTTTCATTGTGGTCTGCTCAAACCGGCGAGGTGTGCGCAGCGCAGGGCGGCGCCTCCGGTGATGAGGGATGGACAGCTGGAGTACGAGGTACAACGCATTCTGGATTCCCGGTACCGCCAGGGCCGCCTATGGTACCTAGTGTCCTGGAAGGGATATCCGTCCGAGGACGATTCCTGGGAGCCGAGTGTCGGCGTCCACGCCCCTCGTGCGGTGCGACTGTTCCATTCCCGCAATCCTGGGAAACCTGGATCTAGGAGGCGCGGGGGAGGAGGACGTTCTGTCAGGCATTGATCCATCGGCGCGCCTACCTCAAGTGTAGAACAACAGCGCTGGCAGGACTACATCTCCCAGAAGGCCGTCCTTCTGGGAGGGATGAAATACCACGTACAACGCAGGGAGCGTTGTACGTGATTCCAGTTGGCTCGGGAAATTGTCAAACGCAGAGCGGCTGCTCTGCTGAGGTCCCGCTGGTACCGCCGGATCTGGCGCCGAACATACTATCCCACCTTCTAGTCTGCGGCAGAGATCGAGGGGAAGGTGTGTGTTCGCTTCTGCCACAAGCGCTCGGAGGAGCACTGAATATTCAGAACGTGGTTTTTCCCCGCCCGCGGCTGCAGCGGGAATAACGTCGAGGCTTTGAGGGAGGTGCCTCTGGAAGAGTACTGACTCCTTAACTATTCCGTGGATTATCGACGGCTGGTCTGTTTTCTTTTGGTTTCCCTTTGAGTCGAAGAGGGAAGGGAGGTGTTGGAGCTCCTTGGTATCCTGCGCCTGAATCATTCCTAGGAGGTACCGCCTTTTCTTTTTTTGTTTTTTCTTCATTGCTTTCCATTCGTGACATTGGAGTAACTCTCCTGAGTGCTGTCTTCCTGTAATCCGTCTGAAATTCCAGTAGGAGTGATTTATGCTGGGATTGTTTGCAGTATCTTGACAGAACGTCCTGATTCCTCACCAAGTGCCCTTTAACTTCTTTCTTTTACTGGAGCTGGCTGTTACCTTTTTCTTCTAGTTTTGAGGGTGTGTGGTAGAGGGTATGTATGTGGATATTACTTAATTATTTGCCAGAAAGAGAAAAGTGGACGGTGTACTAACTGGTCTGTGTTTGGTTTCTAGGTGCTTATGTTTTGTTGCCTGCGGTGAGAGAAGTATCTTCCCAGACAGATAGGTTCTATACAGTAGGGGATGAACTCTAACAGGTACTGAGACAGCACTAGTGAGATATTATGAGAGTAGTTAGCCTTGTATATCCTACTAATCATTTGCTTATTTTTGTTACAGGTCTCCACTTTTCCCACGCTGCACCTACCCTATCCCTATCCCTCGCTTGATCGCCTCAATACTCTCGGTATCATTTAAATCAGAGTTTGGGGATGTCAGGAGGTGGACCCCTTTGAGCGTCGCCCAGATCCTGAGGAGTGCTGCACCCGTGACACTGTCTGTCTGTTGGGACACACCTGTGAGCAAGCTAAGGTTAGGTGCTGCACAAATGGTGTCCACAGGCGAGGAGAAGGGTTCCCCATGGGTTGGCTTAGTGGGCCCTGAGAGTATGGACAGAGGGATCCAGATAGGTTCAGATTGGCGTAGAACTGGAATATGCCCCTGCTGTTGCGGGCCAGGGTCCATGTTCTATGGCCCAAAGCAGGGAAGCCCATCAAGGTAGTGATTGATCTACCCTGCGTTTTGGCTGGAAGGGGGTTGTGTTGGACTTGGCCCTTTTTTTTGCAGGGTCATCCCTGAACTTTTTGCCTTCCTCCTGGATTGTTTCTGACCTGTTTTTGTTGGTTTTATGACTCTGTGCACTTTACCACTGCTGATCAGTGCTAAAGTGCATATGCTCTCTTTACAAATTGTTGTAATGGATTAGTGATTCCATGATTGTCTTATTTGATTTACTTGTCAGACCCTAGTATAGTGCACCTTGGGTGCCCAGGGCCTATAAATCAAATGCTGCTGGTGGGCTTGCAGCACTGGTTGTGCCACCCACAGAAGCAGCCTGTAAAGTGTGACTCAGGCCTGCCATTGCAGAGCCTGTGTGCAGTCTGGGACTGCCATGCTGACGTGGCAAGTGCACCCACTTGCCAGTCCCTAAACCTTCCCTTTTCCACATGTCAGTCACCCCTAAGGTAGGCCCAAGGGCAGGGTGCATTGTATGTAAAAGGTAGGACATGCCCTGATGTGTGTGGCATGTCCTAATAGTGAATTACAGCCAATTTCGTTTTTCACTATTGCAAGGCTATCTGTTCCCATAGGCCAGAATGGGCAGTTTGGGTATAACATCTTATAATCCTTTACTGACCCTAGGAACAAGATAGAAAAACGAATTTAGTATGCCTGAACTCAGAATGTTAAAATATATCTTTTAGTGTGGGTGATTTTTACATTCTGTGTTTGAAAATACCACTTTTAGAAAGTAGGTATTTTCTTGCGTAACCTTCCAGTGTGCCTCTGCTAAGGTTGTGTATTCACTGTCTGGTTTGTGAGTGACAGGGGACTGGAGAGGGTCTTGGCTCCAGCAGTCTGATGGGTCAGGGCTGGGCTGAATAGGACCCACATAGAATAGAGAGTAGGGGGGAGGAGACTTCCTTTCACTGACCTGAGCCCTCATAGAATAGAGAGTAGGGGGCGGGGATTTCCTTTCACTCCCCTGAGACCTCATAGAATAGAGAGTAGGGGGAGGAGATTTCCTTTCAGCTACCTGGGCCAGGTCTGCTCTCAAACAATGCTGTCTCCACCTGCTGCCAGGAAGCTGCACAGAACTGGTTTTGGTCATGCACAGACACTCTCTGCCTCCAGAGAACAAAGACTTTCTGAGTATAAATATTGGGGCCCAGACCCCAGAACTTTAGATCACTTCTGGGAATCAAGTTGAACCTTTGCTGAGGAGAAGAACCAGGAAACTGAAGGAGGAGACTGCCCCTGTGCTGTGTGCTGTTGGGGTTGGCCTGCAGTGGTTACTTTATTGCCAAAGAAAGGAGAAAGGAACTTTGTGTGTACTTTCATCATCTTGAAGAAGATCTCCAAGGGCTTGAAGACTGAGCTTGCCTCCTGCCTGAAGTCTCAGGGATACAAGACTTCACCAACCAGCTCCCCTGAATTCCCTTGCTGGGAATTCTACCTGCAAAGAGGTGCCTGCTGTTATGTTGGGCCCTCTTGAAGACTGCGTGTCGCTGGGAGCTGGAAGCGCGACGCAACCAGGAGAAGCGTGTCGCCGCCGCAGCAGTTGCCGTCACATTGCTGAAGAAGCGTGCCCCCGCCGCAGCTGTTCGCCATAGCATCGCCGGAGAAGCATGCCGCAGAGGTCGCCGTCGCATCACCGGAGAAGCGTGTCGCAGGGCCTGTCGTGGCTCAGAAGTTCACAGAGTCGCCACACGGCCGTCGGGCGTGCACACATCGCATCTACATTGCCGCACCGTAACCAAGACGCCATTTTGTCGCATCGCACTGGATCGTCATCGCATCGAGGCCCCATCTTGTCGCATCACACCGGATCACAGTAAGAAACCGACGCATCAACTCCCAACACAGTAAGGAAGCGAGCATCAACTCCCCTGCGCAGCAGTATGAAACCGACGCATCCACTCCCCTGAGTGTAAGGAACCGACGCATCACCTTCCCTGCGACCCTTTTGTTTGTATTGCGTGACGCATCCAAGGTACTTTGAGAATAAAGTGTCGCATTTACCATCTACATTGAACTAAGCTATTTCTACCATTTTAGAGACTCATTTTAGATTACAGTATTGTGGATTTTTTGTCGTTTGACCTTGTGTTAAGTCTAGTAAAGATTACTTATTTTTCTAAACTGGTTTAGTGTCCATCTGTAGTGTTTTCACTGTATTACTGTATGTGTTCACAAATGCTTTACACACTGCCTCTGTGATAAGCCTGCCTGCTCGTGCCAAGCTACCAAGGGGGTGAGCAGGGGTTATTTAGGAGTTTAGCCCCTTACCCTGAGTAGACGCAAGGGTCCCTATTTGGACAAAGGTGCAAACCATTGCCAACTAGAGACCCCCAAATCTAACATTATCAAACACCTTGGAATCATACCTCCACACCAGTAACTGGTGTGGGAGGCATGATTCCACCCTTCAGAAGCGAGCTTCATGGGGTCACTGGTCTAACCGGTGCCAGCCTTCTCGACCCGGACAGCACAAAATGGATGCTGCCGACCAGAGACACATTTCTGCCCTCCTGCTGCTGAGCCACGCTCGAGCAGAGGAAGGCAGCACAATAGACATCCTGTCACAGGGAGGTGTGACCACCTCCCAGACAGGATTTAGTGTATTGGGGCTGGGTGGGTGCACTCTGAGAGTGCCTGAAAGTCTGCACCCGGGGCACATTTGGTGTCCCTGTGCATAGTCCAGCTCAAACCAGTTCTGGGAGCCATTGGCTCCTGCTCTGGCGAAACTGGACAAAGGACATGGGTGTAACCACCCCTCTGTCCTGACCCTCCCCTAGGAGGGTCCCCAAATCTGTCCAACCCTCTCCTGTGGGTACATAAGGGCTTACCTGGCTGTAAGACTTTAGATTTTACGTGGACAAGATTCTACTAGAAGAAACCACTGACCTTCGACCGTCTGGACACTCTGGACTTCGCTGGACTTCGACTGGGCCTAACTTCGTCTCCCTCTCTGTCCAAAGCTTTGTCTGTGCCCTTGCTCCATACAGGCTCCGTGTAAGACCTGTGGTGCACTAAGGACAACTGAAGAATCTCCCTTGGAGTGAAGGAGTCACTCCCCTGCATTCACAGGCACCTAACCGCAACTGACTGATCTGCTGCTCCTGAGCTCCTGCGGACTCCGAAGATTTCAGCAACACAGGAGGTGGGTTTTCAAGGATCCCTGAGATCGATATGCCCTCTCAGCAAGTTTGATGCAAGTATCCCTTTTTTAATTTTTTAATTTAAAAAAAAATAAAATATGGAATGCAAAACAAAGGGTGAAATAATACAGTACAGGGTCCCCCACCACCCACAGAAGCCCACAACAACTTCAGAGCCGCCACCAACACCCACCATCAACTCATCAGAGAAACGAGGAAAAAAGCGATTGAAGACAGAATCTCCACCCACGCGCACAACAGCAAGGAACTCTTCAGCATCATCAAGGAGTTCGCCTAACCCACCAGCGAGTCTACCGACATCCCTCCCTCAAAAGACCTCTGAGACAAACTCAGCACCTTTTTCCACCACAAAATCAACAGCATCTACGACAACTTCTAAGAAGACAACCAACACACTGAACCTTCACCAACCACCCCCGACACCCGGAAACCAGCGGTTGACGACTGGACAGCCCTCAATCCACTCAGGGGCCCCCACGGACCCCTGCCCCCACCACATCTTCAACAGAGCCGCCGACACCATCGCACCCATGCTCCGCCACACCATCAACCGCTCCCTGGCGACCGCCTTGTTCCCCGACGACTGGAAACACGCCGAAGTCAACCCCTCCTAAAGAAACCCTCAGCGGACCCCACCGACCTCAAAAACTACAGACCCATCTCCCTGCTCCCATTCCCAGCGAAAGTCATCGAGAAAGCCATCAACAGCCAACTCGCCACATTCATTGAAGAACACAACATCCTCGACTCCTCCCAATCCGGCTTCAGAAAAACCACAGTACGGAAACCGCCCTCTCGCCGCAACAGACGACATCCGCACCCTACTGGACAAAGAAGAAACAGTAGCCCTCATCCTCCTCGACCTATCAGCGGCGTTCGACACAGTCTCCCACTGCACCCTAATACGCAGACTCTACGACGCAGGAATCCAGGACAAAGCCCTCGACTGGATCCGCTCCTTCCTCTCCGGCAGGACGCAGCGGGTCAGACTCCCCCTTTCCTCTCGGACCCCACACCTACCACCTGCGGAGTACCCCAGGGCTCCTCCCTCAGCCTGACGCTCTTCAACGTCTACATGGCTCCACTCGCCCCCATCGTCAGAACCTACGGACTCAACATCGTGTCATACGCAGACGACACCCAGCTCATCCTCTACCTATCCAACGAGCCCAACACCGCCAGACGCAACTTTCGAGAAGGCATGGAAGCCGTCGCCAAATGGATGAAAAACAGCTGCCTACAACTAAACACCAACAAAACAGAAGTACTCATCATGGGCCCAAACCCCGATGCCTGGAGCGACACCTGGTGGCCCCCCGCCCTCGGAAACCCGCCAACCCCCACGGACCACGCACACAACCTGGGAATCATCCTGGACTCCGAGCTCAAAATGGACCACCAGATCAACTCTGTCTCGTCTTCCTGCTTCCACACCCTGCGCCTCCTTCGTAAGACCTTCAAATAGATCCCCCTCGAACACCGAAAGACAGTCACTCACGCCCTGGTCACCAGCAGACTCGACTACGGCAACGCACTCTACGCCGGAATAAACAAAAACCTCACCCGCAAGCTGCAGAACATCCAGAACGCCGCCGCAAGACTGGTCCTCAACCTGCCAAAACACTGCCACATCTCCCAGCACCTGCGCACACTCCACTGGCTCACTGTTGAGGCGAGAATCACCTTCAAGATGCTCACCCACGCACACAAGGCCCTCCACGGCACCGGACCAGCATACCTGAACAGCCGACTCAAATTCCACGCACCCCAAAGGACCCTACGATCAGCCCAGCTCTCCTACCCCGTGGTCCCCCGCACCAGAAAGACCAGATCGGGAGGCCGCTCCTTCTCCTTCCTCGTGGCCAAAGCATGGAACGCCCTTCCGCTCCACCTCAGACAGACAACATCGCTCCCCATCTTCGCAAGAAACCTCAAAACCTGGCTCTTCGACAGACCCCCTCCTTGATGGAATGGAACCTGCACCCCCCCCCACCCCTAGCACCTTGAGACCCTTACGGGTGAGTAGTCGCTCTTTAACAAACCCCTGATTGATTGACCCCCCACTCTCCAAACTAGAGCAATAAACATTTACCACAGCGGAGAGATCACATTACATTTAAACAGTGATCACCATTCTAAACCCGCATTTGCATCTAGAAAAAAGAGTTTTTCGGACATGATACTAGTTGTTTGAAAGAAAAACACACAATATTTAAAGTGCCTGTGCAAAAATTGTGGGACCAAAAGCATAATAAAAAGAAAAATAATCCTATCAATCGTATCTTGTATACCCAGCAAGATGGTCGTAGGGGTTAGCTGAATATCGCGTAATAGGACTACCATTAGAAAGTTCTGAATCTTATCAAGCAGTGGCACTAAATTCGGCACATCTAGGGCAGTACGTGCCTTTACCTGTCCCCCATTTCGCAATTCTACTGGGTGTGATGTATAGAAAAAAGCCGGTTTTATAAAACTGTGCCTGTATTTGGCAGAAAGCAAGTCGCCCTGAGCGGATCGCAGGGCTAGATGAAAAACATTATTGGAAATATCCAATTTTTGTTGCCATTTGCTTGCAATTTTAGCCACGTCATCAGGCATTTGGCTATTCAATATAGAATAGATGTACCCAATACGAGGCGGGATAGGTTCATTTAGCTTATCAATGAGATCATTTTGCACAAACCCCGTGGGCCCACCAGCCTTGCGTGCCAAGAAGTCCGTAATGGCGAGATATTTAAAAGCCTCATTATGGCTCAGGTTGAATTGGGTCTTAAAATCGTTAAAGGGCCGGATTCCTTCGGCAGAGTACAACGCTCCCAGTTTTAGTATGCCCGCATTGTACCAGTTTTGAAGATATGATCTCCCAAAAATGGCAGGCAAGTTAGCATTATCATTGATAGGGGTGTAATGGTTCAATCTACCTAAACCTAGAAGCTTGCGCACATCGGTGAAGACCCTAAAGGTGCACAACAGGGTCTTAAATCTGACCCGCTTGTAATATCCAAATATCCAAATATCCAAATTCAACCTGTCGCCACAGGCAGCCCCAAGCCTCGGCCCCAAGTAATAGTTCAAAGGGGGACGGGGGTCCTGTCTTTGGAATAGATGGTTGTTCATGCAGCAATATGGTACAATTCTGCAGGACAGTGGCCCAATAGTATAACCTTAAATTTGGGAGCGCCCAACCCCCTCTTTCACGAGGAAGGGATAAAAACTTAAAAGATCTCCTTGGCTGAGAGTATGCCCAGACAAATTGAGAAAAAAGCTGTTCGAATCTCTGAAGCATTACCTTAGTAAATTCAAGGGGGATAGCTATAAAATAATAAAGAAGTTTGGGGGAAAAAATCATCTTAAGAACATTACACCGACCCACTATGGTCAGATGTAAGATATTAATCCGATTGAGTGCTCTCATAGTCTCTGTGAACCAACGGGATCAAATTTTCGCTAACAATTAGGTCAGTATCGGCCACGATGTTTACACCTAAGTATTTAGCCTTGTGGACAACCCTGCTATCTGTCCATTTGATTTCCTTATTTAGGATAATCTGCGTCTTACCTTTGTTAAGTGCGTACCCAGAAATCTTACCAAATCCTTGAGCCTCTTGTTCTATAGCTAAAATAGCTTTCTCAGGAACCGGAGTCACCAAGGCAAGGTCATCGGCATCGGCCATGATTTTAGTTTCTAGACCAAATCTACTTACAGCCAGGATTTCTTGATTGTTTTCGACGAAAGGATCTATATATATGGCAAAGAGCAGCGGGGAGCAGGGACACCCCTGCCACGTCCCACGTGAGATTTCAATCTGCTCCGTTAATTGCCCATTTATTGAGATCCTGGCTGTGGGGTTGAGATATAAGGCTTGAACAGCTTGAATAGCCTTAGGCCCAAAATACATCTTCCTCATGACGCACCAGAGAAATTGCCAGGAGACCCGATCAAATGCTTTTTCAGCATCAAGTAAAATTAGCGCAATCGGGTCCCCTGTAATCTGTGCAGCGTCGAACAAGGTGATGGTCCGCCGACTATGGTCTGTGGTGCCTTTTTTAGGAATGAACCCATGCTGCCACTTGGAGACAAGATGTTCAATTTTGGTGGATAATCTGGACACGAAAATTTTAGAGTAAACTTTAGAATCGCAGTTGATGAGCATGATTGGCCAATAGGAACCCATTTCTAACGGTGATTTATCTTTCTTTGGAAAGATTATAATCTTGGCTGATGACCATGAAGCGGGTGGAGGGGCACCGTTAAAGATAGAAACTACTAAAGTTGCAAAAAGATCTTTTAGCTGAGAAGAACATTTTTTATAAAATTCCACCGGGATGCAGTCGGAACCAGCCGCTTTACCGTCTGGTAGATTTGCTAGAGCTGTAGCAATTTCTTCCCATAAAGGAGGATCTTCAAGTTGATCATGGTCTTCTGCTTTGAGTTGAAATAGCGAGACTGCGTCTAGATAATTAGTGATCTCTGCCCCTCTAGAATCCAATAGACCGGTGACCTCTTCAGTATACAGGCCCTTATAAAACTCTCGAAAAGCCCCTCAAATTTTTATCGGGTCACTGGTAATCTCCCCTGTAGAAACCTGGATCGAGTGTATTTCATTGGAGGTAACCTGCTGCCGAGTTCTAATGGCCAACTGGTGGCCAATAAGCTCGCTACACTTGTATGTTTTTTCGCGAGCAGAGGCCCATTTTGCAGCAACCTTCTCTGCTAGTATCGACCCGATTTCGGCCTTAATGGCTACAACTTCCAGTTGTGTAGTTTCGATTTCAGCCCCCCTCTGGACTGCCCCAATTAGTTTCTCTTCTGCCTTTGCCATTTTGTCCTGGAGCTTCAAGATCTGCACCTTTTCTTGTTTATTTTTCCTTAAGGAGTACCGTAAGGTCTCCCCACGGATTCACGCTTTCAGCGCTCTCAAACGACCGTGGCTGAGGCAGACCCAATGTTTAACTCGAGGAACTCCAGAATCCAGTGTTTCATATAAGTATGGTAGCTGATATCGTATAAAAGCACACTCTCTAAGCTCCAGGACGAAATTTCCCTGCAGAAGCCCAAACCTTTTATATTTAGGATGAGTGGATTATGGTCTGACAAAAATCGCGGGGCGGTGTCAATAGCACAATAATGGATCAAAGATGATGAAGCCAGGAAATAATCCAGCCTTGCTAAGGAAAGGTGCGTGGCAGAGTAGTATGTAAAGCCTGTTTGATTTGGTTTTAAATTAGCCCACACATCGATAAGCCCATGAGTGTGCATTACATTTATTAAAGCTTGGTATACTTTTGGCTTCCGGCCTGTATAGTTCCACTGGTTATTCACTCTCCAGTTGCTAGGTAAGTTAATATTAAGGTCCCCGCATATAACAACTGCGAGAGGCCAATGGGCTAGTTCTTCTGAGATCCAGTTGATTACCCCAGGGTCATCAGTATTGCTCCCTTATATGGAACATAAAGTAAAAGAAAATTCGGTCGAAAGCCGGCATTCTGCTATGATCCATCTCCCAAGAGGGTCGGACTTCACATGGGTAAATTTGAGTGAATGATTCCGTTGGACCATAATCCCTACACCTCTCACCCGCGCACCCTGGGATGTCCCCCCAATTATTCTATACCCCAAAGAATTTAAAAGGTGTATCTGCGATCCCACGATATGTGTCTCCTGGAGGCAAACTACGTCAGCCCCCAGCAAGCGCAACCCTTGTGCCACCTTCAGTCTCTTTTGAGCATCGTTCAAGCCGCAGATATTTACCTAAATAATTCTAAGATTAGTTATATTATTCATATTCAAACATGATAAAGTACAAAAAAAAAAACATCATAAGGGTTACATAAGAATTATACCCCAAAATAGATCTGAAGTCCAACCAGTGCTACCATACACTTCCAGGTCACAAAGAACATCATTATCCTGAATGCAATGACATGCAAAGATTTCTCTTTTTTTTTTTTTAAACATTTTCGCACTTTGTGTTTTTTTCCTGAATTCAGCCTCAAAATAGCTAACAATAACATGCTAGTAAACACCCAGTGTCCCCCCACCACTAATCTACTTGCCCAGTGCCCTCCCACCCACTTCCCCCCACATATTTGGTGATCCAGCTGGACACCGACCCCTCAGCACTCGACATCCTTTGTGGGACAGCTCACCTCCGGCTCCTGGTCATCCTTGACGTTTTCTGGTCCTCGTGGCTACAGAGTCAAGCATCTCTTCTTCGCACCTGAAGCAACGGACATCGGTGGGCATTCGTCTACCGAGCCCCTGGTCACTCTGAAGTGACCCAGACTCTGTCCCCTCTGCTTTCAGGTTCCTTCTTTCCCGAATCCAGGCTTGGATTCCACCGGACCCTTTTCACCTTCACGGCAGCAGTACTTCTTTGCAGCTCTTCATTGAGAATGACGGTGTCAAGGTTGGGCAATTCCGTTCTTCCTACAACCCCCAGGCAGGCTTAAAAAGAAAGAAACTGTTAAATTTCCAGTGGAATCGGCTCCACCGATTCACCCCATGCAAATAGTTCAGAGAGGTGCTGGCTCCGTTTATTTCCTACACAAAATGGCGGCCGCCAGTAGTTCTTCCAGTTCTGAGTAAGTGCTCTAGTGTTTCACGTGATTGAGAAGTGTTCGGGACTTCGCGCGTGCGTGCCCTGCGTGCTGCGCACTTCAACCGTCACTTCTGAGGAGAAGGCTGCGTTTCAGTTTCGCGCATTCTCAATCTTCAAGTATTCGTCAGAGGAGTAGCGTTTATTCAGCGTTTTTCAGTCTGACAAATTCCTGCAGCAGAGCGGAGCTTCTGTTTCAGCTCCGTGAACTCCCGCTGGTGAGAATTCCCCTTCCGTAAGAATTATTAATTCTTGCCAGCGCCTCAGTGTCTTCGCCAATTTGAAAACTAGGAGTCTGAAGAAGCCAGTAAGTCCAGAGACTCTATTTCCCAGCGCTCATCCTGGTGATAATTGTGAAGTTTTTGAGTAAGAGCTACCCTACTTTTTGACAATATTTCAGCGCTTTCCTTGGCTTAAGCAGAGAGGAGCGTAAGGCGAAAGAAAAGATATAATAGTGACTAAGTCCAGCGCATGTAAGTTTGCTTGCGGGGCTCAGTGGCATAAAAGACTCTTTTGAGACAGTTAATCAGCGCCACTCTTCGTTTATTAAACATACAAAAGACTATTCACAAGACAGCATTAAAAGGCAACAGCAAGAATAGGGAAGCAGCGCTATAAAATTCAGCGACAACAATCTCAGTCAAATTCCTTTGTACTATCTGACTTGTATGTAGAAATATATATATTATACTTACCTACAACTTCGCCAGCTGCAATAAGAAGAAGACAAGAATTGAATTATAGACTGAAAAGATACGACAATTAAAATATCAAATTAAAGCAAAGAAGAGAGAAGCTAAGCCACTGCAGAATACAGGTAAAAGAGCACGCTAAGGGTAGCGGAATTTGGTAGCTAAAGCCTAGGTTGAGGGAGGGGTTTATGTGAAGTATTAATGATGTTCATTTGTGTTTGCAGATGCCAAGTAGTCCCTCGCTAGGATACTTGTGAGGAAGAGGCACAGCAGTGGAGTCTCTCTTGTTATTCCCATCCTCCTTTCCCCCTCTTTACTGGGAGTGGATAATATATTCACTGGCGGTGGAGTTTGGGAGTTGGGGAAAAGTTCTTCTGCTCCTGTGGAAGTCAAAGTAATTCAGGTGCGTGGTACTACCTACTGACAGATTGAAGTGCCATTTACCAAACTTCCACCTGGGCAGAATTGCTGAAGGATTGGATGTTAAGGCCTTGGCCACAGTGTTGGAGGGGTTACATAAACAGCTAAGGAGGCAAATAAAAATCTTAGAGATGAGGTTAGGAAGTCTAGTCAAGAAGCCAGTTTCCTTAGACAGAGATTTGATGACTTCGTAGCAGGTGCCAACCCCGAGTCCAAAGAACAAAAACCGCAACATTTCACCCCATCCCCCTCGGCAGCAGAGTTGACCACACAAATTATACATGCAATTTCCGCAACTATACCCCTGGCAGCCCCAGAGAGGTTTAATGGAGACCCCCATAAGGCCCAAATTTTCCTTACACAATGCTCTTTACATTTCCTTTGTAGACCAATTATTTTCAAGGAAGATCAATCCAAGGTGGCCTTTTTACTGTCTTACCTGAGTGGTGATGCCGCAGTATGGTCCATGCCACTGGTAAACTGCAATGATCCTATTCTCTACAATTTTGAAGAATTTAATGTAGAGTTCCTTCGTATATTCGATTGAAGAACTATTTCTCAGACCACAGACAACGAGCTCTTGGATTTGAAGCAAGGAAATCGGGAGTTAGTAGCATACCTTGTTCAATTTAACAAGTTGACAGTGGAGACCAAGTGGCCAGAAGCTAAAAGAGGAGCGATATTTTATAGAGGGCTCAAAGATAAACTAAAGGATGCCTAGCTCAGATTCCTATAATACCCACAGATGTTTCTGAACTAATAGATTTAGTACTTCAGATTGATCAGCGTCAAAATGAAAGAAGGAGTGAGCGTCGCAAAGAAATTAGACATTTCCCACCTCGCTTTGACAGAATAAAATCGGAATCAGTAAAACCTAGTGAGCCAGTCTCTGGAGAAGAGCCCATGCAAATAGGTTCTGTACGTGGCCCGTTGACCAAGGAGGAGAGAGAAAGAAGAAGAAGTGGGAAGCTGTGAATGTATTGCGGGAATTCGGGGCATTTCGTCAAGGAGTGTCCTAAAAAGCCTAAGACCAGTTCGTGGGTAAAAGACAGGCCCCATCAGTAGGAGGAGTTGCTCTGGTGGGTGCGTCCGACAAGTCAACTCCTGATTCTCAATTCGTTGCAAATACCCTACAATCTGTGGCCACTCATTTAATCAATTCCAGTTTGATTAGATTTGGAACCACCGAAGTAGATGAGATTTCTGTCATGATTAAATCCGGGGCCACCGGAAATTTTTGCGACCTGGGTATCTGTTCTTCTTGGTAACAAGATTCAGGGCACGATCTTTCTTTGGGATAAAGAAGAAAGGAGATCGTGCCCTGAATCTTGTTACCAAGAAGAACAGATACCCTCTGCCATTGATTTCAGAGCTATTGGATCAGGTGAAGGATGCCCGTATATACACCAAATTGGATTTGAGAGGGGCCTATCATTTGGTGAGGATGGCCGAAGGGGATGAATGGAAGTCCGCGTTTCGAACTCGATTTGATCTATTCGAGAATCAAGTCATGCCCTTCGGCCTGTGCAATGCCCCAGCTGCATTCCAGCATTTTGTCAACGATGTTCTCCGGGAATTTTTAGATCGCTTCACTGTGGTCTACATCGATGATATTCTCATTTTCTCGGCTAACCTGGAGGATCACATTCGGCATGTGAGGGCAATTTTAAAGAAACTACTAGACCATCAGCTTTTTGTAAAATTGGAGAAGTGTGTTTTTCACACCACTCGAGTTGAGTTCTTGGGCTTCATTTTGTCCCCCGAGGGAGTGGCAATGGATGATGCCAAGGTGAAGGCTGTAGGAAGGTGGAATCTGACTGCATGGTTGCCCCCACTTTTTTCCTGGTGTTTTGCTGGTTTTCAAATTAGTTTGGCTGGGATCCTGCTATTCAGGACCCCAGCCTATCTGCTTTCCCCTTAAATTGATTGTATGTACTTTAGGTACACTCCAGATTGGATTCTGGGGTACCCTTGTGAGTCCCTAGTATATGGTATACTATGTACCTAGGGCATAGGTACCCCAGAGGCCTACCAGGGGCTGCAGCATGTATTGTGCCACCCCTGGGAAGCCTTTTAAAATGACACAACAGGTCTGCTACAGCAGCCTGTGTAAGGTGGTGTATCCACCCCTTACTGAGATATAGGTTCCCTATATCTCTCCATATCACTGCACATGTAAACCTATCAGTCACCCCTATGGCAGGCCTTAACAATCCTGAAGGCAGGGTGCTGGGTTTCAGGTGAGAGGGTGCCCATGCATGAGCAGAGCCCCTCTGCAGCTTTCGGAATCTTCATTCCGGGGTTGTTTGTGATGCAGCCAACCATATACTCTTAAGTGCATTATAACCTCGCGGTAAATGCTAACTTGGGAATGGCTGCATGGAAACATGTTGTGTTTGGTGTCAAACACCTTGGAATCATACCTCCACCCCAGTAACTGGGATGGGAGGTATGATTCCACCCTACTAGAGGGAGAAACATGGCACCACCGGTACACCCGGTACCACCTTAACAGAACCCTGGCATCACAAAATGGATGCTGCAGCCACAGACACGAGTCTGCCCCCCTGCTGCTGGACGAAACTCCGGCAGGGGAGGCCTGGAAAATAGGTTTCCTGTCACAGGGAGGTGTGACCACCTCCCAGACAGGCTTTAGTGTATTGGGGCTGGGTGGGTGCACTCCAAGAGTGCTTTGAAGTCTGCACTGGGGGCACATTTGGTGTCCCTGTGCATAGTCCAGCTCAAACCGGTTGCAGGGGCTACCAGCCCCTGCTCTGGCGCGAAACTGGACAAAGGAAATGGGTGTAGCCACCCCTCTTTCCTGACCCTCCCATAGGTGGGTCCCCAGAGTTTGTCCCACCCCTTCCTTGGGTATAAAGTAGGAACCCCTGACTACAGGACTTTAGATTACACCTGGACTAAACTCTGACACAGAAACCAAGTACTTCGACGATCTACACTACGCTGGATGACTGAAGAATCTCCCTTGTGGTAAAGGAGTTACTCCCCTGCAAGGCAGGCACCTTTAACGCAACTGACTGGTTGGCATCTCTGAAGCTCTGATGGACTCTGAAGAATATTGCCACACAGGAGGTGGGTTTTCCGAGGTCTTAGAGGTTGATATGTGCCCACAGCAAGTCTGAGGCCCGTATCTCTCGTGGTGACCGTGCAACCCGAACCCCTGGGCACAGTACCCATTTGCAGACGCATCAGCTTTCCGGCAACCCCCGAGGCTGAGCTTTGTGTTACTTATAGCCCTGACCCCGAGCAGTGATCACACCGAAGATTGCTGGTCTACACTCAACGAGTGTTCCGTGGGTCACCATTTTGTGATTCCTCTTGAGGTCCCTTTGCGATCCCTGGTCCTTTGACCTGTGGGTCCCCAAGAAGGCAACACTAACTTTAATTGTGCTGTTCTGGTTGCTCTAGACGTGCCCTGACTCTCCATTGCTTGGGGAGTCCCCAGGACCTTGCTGGTCCTCACAGAAGCATCTTTTCTCTTCCTGCATGGGTTGCTGTTGCCAAGGCTTGTTGTGTTCAATCCGAGCACCGACACCCCAACACTCGACATCCTTTGTGGGACAGCTTGAGTCCAGCTCCTGGTTGTCCTTGACGTCTCTGGGACCCCGTGGCTGCAGAGTCAAGCTTCACCTCTTTGCCCCTGAAGCAGCCGACATCGGTGAGCATTCGATTGCTCGGCTCCTGGTCACTGGCTAGTGACCCAGACTCTGTCCCCTCTGCTTTCAGGTTCTTCCCATCTTCGATCCAGGCTTGGATCACCCCGGACACTTTGACACCTATGCACCCGGCTTCCCTGGGTGAGGTAACTCGAGTACTACGGTGCTCCCGTGGGTGTTGGCCCTAGAAACCCTTAAGTCTAAAGGGGTTTGCTCAAAGTCCTCTCCTAAGTGTCCTTCTGTTTTAAAATTCCAACCGCGACTTTCCTCATAGAATCCTACGGCGCTCGCGGCTGTGTTCTCACACTGCACACGTCCCCCGTGGGTCTCCTGTGTCACTACCTTGGGTGGTTCCTTGGGGTCCCAGCGATTCTACGTGCTCTAGGCACTGTGTCTAGTCAAGTCGTGGTTCTTATACCACTTTCTTAATATATGGTTTGGTCCCCCCTGGGGCCCATTGTATATTGTGCTATTTACTGTCGTTTTAATACTGTGATATTGTGTATCTTGGACTCTAATCTCATAAAGAGATTAGTAGTGAGTGTTTAGCAATAAATACATATATTTTATATATATATCTTGTGTGGTTCTCCTTTCATTTGGTCATTCAAGAGGTTATAATCTGGTAAACCAAGCTGCTTTACACTCTTTCAAGACTTAGCCTGAAGGCTGCTCTCCATAGCTACCACTAGGATAGCTTTCAATAAAGGTTGTCTTTAAACCTATCATCAATAAGGGTCGTTTGGACTGGTGCAAGGTGCCCATTATAACTAGTGGACAGCATATGCCAGGCCAACTTCTCACATTGGTGTGCAGCGGTTGGATTCAAGCTTGCTATTGCTTTACCAGATAATCTCTTTGAGTGACTAACTGAAAACCACTATAGGTACATAGGTACATATAAATCAAGTTTAGAATACAGTAAGTTCTACTGAACTTTAGAGTTGTGTGTCAAGGGCTTAGCACACCCTTTCTACAACTCAAGAGAGTTTAGTAGGCCCCACTAGAGTAGGTAGGTACATACACCACACCACACCACACTAGTCTTCAAGGGCAGAAACCAGTGGGTCTCTCCCAACTAAGTATGACCATATCTCATACCAAGAATTGAGGACTATGAGTGCCTCTAGGAAATGGAAGACAGGGAAAAGCCCAACCACACAACATCTCATAAAGTTGTTGCTTGCAGATGACCTCAGAAAGACCCCAGGGTCTGATGAGGTTGGCAAGGGGGGTGGGACAGCAGAAGAGGAAAGGCCAGGGAGTGAAAACCTCAATGACCAGGACTCTGATGCTGGCCAGGAGGATCAAAATGATTCTAACCTGGAAAATCCAATTCTTCCTGAAGGTGAAGAGGGAGGTCTCTGGTTGGCCAGGGCTTGCACCTCTGTCCAAGTAGGGACCCTTCTTCCTAGTCAGGATAAGGGAGTTACACTCCTAAAATAACCCCTGCTCACCCCCTTGGTAGCTTGGCACGAGCTGTCAGGCTTATTCTAGAGGCAGTGTGTAAAGCATTTGCACATAACCAACAGTAATATAGTGTAAGCACTACAAAAGGACACCACACCAGTTTAGAAAAATAACCAATATTTTTATATACTCAAGACAAGACCAAATACGATAGAAATCCACAATATAAATACTTTAAAAATGAATACGTTGCAACATAACTTCTTCTTTGCAGAAATCGTGAAAAACAAAGTTCGTGCGAGTCGGTAGCTCCATCCGAGTCTACCGCGATGCTGAAAACAAACAAAGTCCAACAGTTCCAGCCGACCGCGTCGATACGGGCCGGCAGAGTCGTGCACAGACTTGGTCACAGTACCTTTCTCGTTGTGGCTGGTACGGAGTGTACGAGCCGGTCGGCGTTCGTCGCGGTTGCGGTGAAAGACGGAGCGATGCAAGGTGCGGTGTCCTCTCGATGCGGTGCAGGCAGCGGCTCGATGACAGTCGTGCAGACGGAGTCGGTGAGACCAAGGCGGGCGATGCAGGGTGAGACGGTGCTCGATGCGGTGCTGGCAGGTTGCGATGCAGGCGACCAAGCCGGAGTGCGGGAGCTGGCGTCGGACAGCGGTGCAAATCGGAGCGGTGCGTCGCGAAGCATGCGAGCGGTGCCCCAACTGCGATGCGGTCACGATGGTTGAGCCAGATGCAGCGACAGCGTCGGTCTGGTCCGGCCGTTACAGTGAAGCGATGCGATGCGAACTGCGGTGCCCACAGGTCACGATGCAAGCAGCGGCTCGATGGCGATGGCGTCGGACGTCGTCGTCGGTGAGACCAGGGTTGCGGTGCGAAGCGGGGCGATGCGGTCTGCGGTGCAAACAGGACACCGGGCCAGTGATGGAGTCGGTTGACGGAGTCGGTTGCGGTTCCCTTCCTCTGTGGCAACTGAAACAGCGGTTCCAGAAGCGGTACCCAGAGGGTTGTGAAGTCTTTGCAGTCCCTGAGACTTCTTAACAGGAGGCCAGCTCGGTTTCAGGCCCTTGGAGATTCTCAGCACAAAGAGTAGAAAGTTCAGTCCAGTCCTTTCACTGCCCAAGACAGAAGCAGCAACTGCAGGCCAACCCAACAAGGCAATAACTCAGCAAAGGGGCAGTACTCCTCCTAGCAGCTCTCCAGCTCTTCTTCTTGGCAGGTTCCTTGATTCCAGCGAGATCTAAATTCATGGGGTCAGGGCCCCAATATTTATATCCCAAATTCCTTTGTTCTCTGGAGGCAGAGAAGCCTTTGCCTAGTCCAAACCAGTTCTGGAGCACTCTGTTGACAAGACTCCTTCTTTCCTTTCACAGTGCAGGGCAGAAACATCAGACGCCCCACAGGAGGTGGAGTCAGCATTGTGGAGGGAAAGCACAGCCCTGGAGCACTTTGTTGACATGATTCCTTCTCTTCTTTCACAGTGCAGGGCAGAGACATCAGACGCACCACAGGGGGTGGAGCCAGCACTGTGGGGGCCGGCACAGTCCTATTCAGGTCCCAGGTGCAATTCCTCCCTCCCATCTAGATGCAGATCTCTCTATTCACCACTGGGCGGACTCATTCTGTCTCCTGGAATCCCCCAGCCCTGTCACTCAAACTCCAGATAAGGAATACACAACCTAGCAGAGGCAGGCCTGGATAGTTAGACAAGAAAATACCTACTTTCTAAAAGTGGTATTTTCAAACACAGAATGTTAAAACCAACTTCACTAAAAGATGTATTTTATCATTCTGAGTTCAGGCATACTAAACTCAAATTTCTACCATGTTCCCGGAGTCAGTTAGGATTATAAGATGTAATAATCAAAACTGCCCATTCTGGCCTATGGGGGACAGGTAGCCTTTCAATAGTGAAAAACGAAATAGGCTGTAATTCACTACCAGGGCATGCCACGCACACCAGGGCATGCCCTACCTTTACCTACAATGCACCCTGCCCACAGGGGTACCTTGGGCCTACCATAGGGGTGACTAATATGTACAAAAGGGAAGGTTTAGGGACTGGCAAGTGGGTGCACTTGCTAAGTCGACATGGCAGTCACAGACTGCACACAGGCTCTGCGGTGGCAGGCCTGAGACACATTTTGCAGGCTGCTTTGGTGGGTGGCACAACCAGTGCTGCAAGCCCACCAGCAGCATTTGATTTACAGGCCCTGGCACACTCAGTGCACGTTACTAGGGACTGACACATAAATCAAATAGCCAAACATGGAAATACCAATCCATAACACATTTCTTACAGGAGCACTTGCACTTTACCACTGATCAGCAGTGCGTAAAGTGCGCAAAAACACTAAACCAGCACAAAACAGAGTCAAAACCGGGAGGTCAGAAAGCAAAAACTCAGGGGAAACACGCCAAAGGATGCCAAGTCTAACAGGAGGCCTAGTGGGTCTCTCTTTACTCCACCTGGAAGGGTTAACAGTTTACCCAGAAGATCTAGATCTCCTTCTCTGGAGTCTAATCATTCTGGTAGAACTGTATGGAGCTCTATTTCTTATAGAACCTCTGCTTCTCATAAAAGGGAGTCATCTTATGAGAAGAAGTGCCAACTGCTTGAGTTTGAGAGAGCTAAGCTCAGAATCAAGAGAGAGCAATTGGCCTTAGATAGGGAATCCCTGGAGCTTCAGAAAGCTTCTCAGAAGTTGGGACTAGAGTCCCATGATGGCAGCAACAGTGTCCCTAGAGTTAGAGAACATACTCATGAACATAGGAACCTGAGCAAGATTGTCCCTCCCTACCAGAGTGGGGATGACATCCGCAAATGGATAACTGCACTGGAGAGGGCCTGTAAAATACAGAGGGTCCCGCAGGAGCAGTGGGCAGCAAACTTGTGGCTCTCCTTTGCAGACAAAGGTAGAGACAAGCTCCTCACTGTAAGAGAAGAGGATGCTGATAATTATAAAGTCCTGAAGAGTGCTCTGATTGATGGGTTTGGCCTAATCACTGAACAATACATGTTAAAGTTCAGAGACACCCAAAAGGCACAGACTCAGGACTGGGTTGACTTTGTAGATTGTGCTACTAAGGCTCTGGAAGGTTGGATACATGGCAGCAAGGTGCATGACTTTTTAGGATTGTACAATTTGATTATGAGGGAGCAGATCCTTAATAATTGTCAAAACCAGCTTTTACACCAGTAGATGGTGGACTCTGATCTGACCTCTCCCCAAGAATTGGGAAAGAAGGCAGACAAATGGGTCAGAACCAGAGTAAAGCCAAAGAATCAGGGTGGTGACCAGAAGAAAGATTCTTCCAAAAACCAAGAGAAGGGTGGGGATAAATCAAAAGACAAATCTCCTACAGGGCCCCAAAAGTCCTCTCCTGGGGGTGGGTCCCAAACTCCTTCCTCCCCAGAAAAGAAACCTTATTGCCATAACTGTAAGACGCCTGGCCACTGGAAAAATGACCCCAGTTGCTCCATGGCTGGCAATAAGGAAAATGTTCCTTCCAGCAATACTACCACTCCTCCTGGTACTACAAGTAGTAATCCCCCAGGTGGTAGTAATGCACCCAAAAAGTTAGGTGGGTTGGTATGGGGAACTGAGGTGGACCCCAGCTTATCAAGGTCCTCCTCCCAGGCCTCCTTAGTCTGTGACGGTGGCATGGGATTTGCCACTTTTACTATGAGTCCCAATACTTTGGGCAAGTACAGACAGGAGCCCCTAATTAATGGTCAGAAGGCGTTGGCATTCAGGGACACACGGGCTAGTGTCACCATGGTGACAGGGAAACTAGTCCCCCCTCAACAGCTTTTACCTGAGTTCAAGTACCAGGTGAGCAACATTGATGGTATCAGAACAGATCATCCCATGGCCATAGTCAATCTCAGCTGGGGAGGGGTCACTGGCCCAAAGAGAGTGGCAGTGTCCCCAAACTTGCCTGTAGATTGCCTGTTGGGCAATGATCTAGAAGTTTCAGCCTGGGCTGAAGTTGAATACTAGGCCCATTTAAAAATGTTGGGCCTCTCTGAGAAGGTTGGTGGGGCTGTTAGGGCCCCAGCCCCATCCCAGGGACATTTTGGAGAAGTGGAGCCTGAAAGAATGGCCCACTCTACTCCACAAGAGAGCAGAAGGGTTGAAAAACAGTCTTCTTCCCCCCAGACAATAGGTAAGGGTAGGCCTCCTCAGGGAACTGATCCTACCCCTAGTGAAGGAACTGCCCCAGAGGTGGTCAGGCCTGGCCTGGCAACACCTCTGATGGCAGGGGACCCTTCCAAGGTGGTACCCAGTCTGGAGCAGGTAACCTGCCCCTCTCTACCCTCCCTCTGTCAGCCCAGGGCTACGGAGGTCAGGGAGGTCAGTGGACCCCTAAGGGCTCCCTGTCCAGAGGAACCCCCTCATCCACAGATTAAGGGCACCCAGTCTAGTAGCCCTAGCCAGGTGAAAATTCCTCAGCACACTGAGGGATCCCTCTTACCATTGTGTAGGGACCTCCCCCAGATGGACTCTGTTGGGCAAAGGCAAACCTGGGACCAAGTGGTTCCGAACCTACCATGTCCCTCCATTGTTCCAACCAAAGGGACCCAACCCCCAGCTGTAGGCTGCCAGAGGTTGATCCTTAGGGCCAGATACGACTCAGTCAAGGAAAGAAAGGCCTCCATGGTGACCAGTGATCTGAGGAAGCTGAGACCAACATTATTTGGGCCTCACTTCTCTACTCAGACACCCCACCAGCCTTTTACTTTGCCAAAACACACAACAGGTAGTAATTCCAAATGGTGGCGATCATCCAATACCCTTGGGGTTAGGAATTGCTTAGTGGACCATAAGACAGGGGGTAACCTTATATGGCCACTTAGTCAATAAAGGCTCAACTGGACAAGGTTAGCCTTATCTCCTTTCATTTGGGGGGGGGTTATGTAGGAAGGTGGAATCTAACTGCTTGGTTGCCCCCACTTTTTTCCTGGTGTTTTGCTGATTTTAGACTTAGTTTGGCTGGGATCCTGCTATTCAGGACCCCAGCCTATTTGCTTTCCCCTTAAATTGATTGTATGTACTTTAGGTACACTCCAGATTGGATTCTGGGGTACCCTTGTGAGTCCCTAGTATATGGTATACTATGTACCTAGGGCATAGGTACCCCAGAGGCCTACCAGGGGCTGCAGCATGTATTGTGCCACCCCTGGGAAGCCTTTAAAATGACACAACAGGTCTGCTACAGCAGCCTGTGTAAGGTGGTGTATCCACCCCTTACTGAGATATAGGTTCGCTATATCTCTCCATATCACTGCACATGTAAACCTATAAGTCACCCCTATGGCAGGCCTTAACAATCCTGAAGGCAGGGTGCTGTGTTTCAGGTGAGAGGGTGCCCATGCATGAGCAGAGCCCCTCTGCAGCTTTCGGAATCCTCATTCCAGGGTTGTTTGTGATGCAGCCAACCATATACTCTTAAGTGCATTATAACCTTGCGGTAAATGCTAACTTGGGAATGGCTGCATGGAAACATGTCGTGTTTGGTGTCAAACACCTTGGAATCATACCTCCACCCTAGTAACTGGGTTGGGAGGTATGATTCCACCCTACTAGAGGGAGAAACATGGCACCACCGGTACACCCGGTACCAGCTTAACAGAACCCTGGCATCACAAAATGGATGCTGCAGCCACAGACACGAGTCTGCCCTCCTGCTGCTGGACGAAACTCCGGCAGGGGAGGTCTGGACAATAGGTTTCCTGTCACAGGGAGGTGTGACCACCTCCCAGACAGGCTTTAGTGTATTGGGGCTGGGTGGGCGCACTCCAAGAGTGCTTTGAAGTCTGCACTGGGGGCACATTTGGTGTCCCTGTGCATAGTCCAGCTCAAACCAGTTGCAGGGGCTACTAGCCCCTGCTCTGGCGTGAAACTGGACAAAGGAAATGGGTGTAGCCACCCCTCTTTCCTGACCCTCCCATAGGTGGGTCCCCAGAGTTTGTCCCACCTTCCTTGGGTATAAAATAGGAACCCCTGACTACAGGACTTTAGATTACACCTGGACTAAACTCTGACACAGAAACCAAGTACTTCAACGATCTACACTACACTGGATGACTGAAGAATCTCCCTTGGAGTAAAGGAGTTACTCCCCTGCAAGGCAGGCACCTTTAACACAACTGACCAGTTGGCATCTCCAAAGCTCTGACGGACTCTGAAGAATATTGCCACACAGGAGGTGGGTTTTCCAAGGTCTTAGAGATCGATCTGTGCCCACAGCAATTCTGAGGCCTGTATCCCTCGTGGTGACCGTGCAACTTGAACCCCTGGGCACCGCGTTTATTTGAACTGCATTTACCAGGATGCAAAGGGGCGAACAGTGCTGGGAGGTGAAGCAGTGTGCTCCCATCCCCCTTCTGTTTAAAAGGGCTCCCTTGAGCCACTGAGCTGACGAGCTCTTGGAGATGCACCTGTGCGCCAGGGAGAGGTACAGAGACCTGAGAGGATTGTGGCAGCTTTCTCAGCAAACCCCAGATGAATTTCGTTTTATCTCTACTGATGAAGGATAAAATCCAGAAACACATGTGTCTAGAGATTAACAGCACTAACCTGCACCAACTTTGGTGAAACACTCTGCAAAATTTCAAGTAAGCATTTAAATTGAACTGCATTTACCAGGATGCAAAGGGGCGAATTGTGCTGGGAGGTGAAGCAGTGTGCTCCCATCCCCCTTCTGTTTAAAAGGGCTCCCTTGAGCCACTGAGCTGACGAGCTCTTGGAGATGCACCTGTGCGCCAGGGAGAGATACAGAGACCTGAGAGGATTGTGGCAGCTTTCTCAGCAAACCCCAGATGAATTTCGTTTTATCTCTACTGATGAAGGATAAAATCCAGAAACACATGTGTCTAGAGATTAACAGCACTAACCTGCACCAACTTTGGTGAAACACTCTGCAAAATTTCAAGTAAGCATTTAAATTGAACTGCATTTACCAGGATGCAAAGGGGCGAACTGTGCTGGGAGGTGAAGCAGTGTGCTCCCATCCCCCTTCTGTTTAAAAGGGCTCCCTTGAGCCACTGAGCTGACGAGCTCTTGGAGATGCACCTGTGCGCCAGGGAGAGGTACAGAGACCTGAGAGGATTGTGGCAGCTTTCTCAGCAAACCCCAGATGAATTTTGTTTTATCTCTACTGATGAAGGATAAAATCCAGAAACACATGTGTCTAGAGATTAACAGCACTAACCTGCACCAACTTTGGTGAAACACTCTGCAAAATTTCAAGTAAGCATTTAAATTGAACTGCATTTACCAGGATGCAAAGGGGCGAACTGTGCTGGGAGGTGAAGCAGTGTGCTCCCATCCCCCTTCTGTTTAAAAGGGCTCCCTTGAGCCACTGAGCTGACGAGCTCTTGGAGATGCACCTGTGCGCCAGGGAGAGGTACAGAGAACTGAGAGGATTGTGGCTGCTTTCTCAGCAAACCCCAGATAATTTCGTTTTATCTCTACTGATGAAGGATAAAATCCAGAAACACATGTGTCTAGAGATTAACAGCACTAACCTGCACCAACTTTGGTGAAACACTCTGCAAAATTTCAAGTAAGCATTTAAATTGAACTGCATTTACCAGGATGCAAAGGGGCGAACTGTGCTGGGAGGTGAAGCAGTGTGCTCCCATCCCCCTTCTGTTTAAAAGGGCTCCCTTGAGCCACTGAGCTGACGAGCTCTTGGAGATGCACCTGTGCGCCAGGGAGAGGTACAGAGACCTGAGAGGATTGTGGCAGCTTTCTCAGCAAACCCCAGATGAATTTCGTTTTATCTCTACTGATGAAGGATAAAATCCAGAAACACATGTGTCTAGAGATTAACAGCACTAACCTGCACCAACTTTGGTGAAACACTCTGCAAAATTTCAAGTAAGCATTTAAATTGAACTGCATTTACCAGGATGCAAAGGGGCAAACTGTGCTGGGAGGTGAAGCAGTGTGCTCCCATCCCCCTTCTGTTTAAAAGGGCTCCCTTGAGCCACTGAGCTGATGAGCTCTTGGAGATGCACCTGTGCGCCAGGGAGAGGTACAGAGACCTGAGAGGATTGTGGCAGCTTTCTCAGCAAACCCCAGATGAATTTCGTTTTATCTCTACTGATGAAGGATAAAATCCAGAAACACATGTGTCTAGAGATTAACAGCACTAACCTGCACCAACTTTGGTGAAACACTCTGCAAAATTTCAAGTAAGCATTTAAATTGAACTGCATTTACCAGGATGCAAAGGGGCGAACTGTGCTGGGAGGTGAAGCAGTGTGCTCCCATCCCCCTTCTGTTTAAAAGGGCTCCCTTGAGCCACTGAGCTGACGAGCTCTTGGAGATGCACCTGTGCGCCAGGGAGAGGTACAGAGACCTGAGAGGATTGTGGCAGCTTTCTCAGCAAACCCCAGATGAATTTCGTTTTATCTCTACTGATGAAGGATAAAATCCAGAAACACATGTGTCTAGAGATTAACAGCACTAACCTGCACCAACTTTGGTGAAACACTCTGCAAAATTTCAAGTAAGCATTTAAATTGAACTGCATTTACCAGGATGCAAAGGGGCGAACTGTGCTGGGAGGTGAAGCAGTGTGCTCCCATCCCCCTTCTGCCAGGGCTTGTTGTGTTCAATCCGAGCACCGACACCCCAGCACTCCACATCCTTTGTGGGACAGCTCGAATCCGGCTTCTGGTCATCCTTGACATCTCCGGGACCCCGTGGCTGCAGAGTCAAGCTTCACCTCTTCGCACCTGAAGCACCCGACATCGGTGGGCATTCGATTGCTCTGCTCCTGGTCACTGGCTAGTGACCCAGACTCTGTCCCCTCTGCTTTCAGGTTCTTCCCATCTTAGATCCAGGCTTGGATCACACAGGACACTTTTCTCCTTCACAGCAGCCGCACTTTGCGGCAGATCGCCATTGAAATCAACGACGATTCCCGACACCATTTGACACCTATACACCCGGCTTCCCTGGGTGAGGTAACTCGAGTACTACGGTGCTCCCGTGGGTGTTGGCCCTAGAACCCCTTAAGTCTAAAGGGGTTTGCTCAAAGTCCTCTCCTAAGTGTCCTTTTGCTTTAAAATTCCAACCGCGACTTTCCGCATAGAATCCTACGTCGCTCGCGGCTGTGTTCTCACACTGCACACGTCCCCCGTGGGTCTCCTGTGTCACTACCTTGGGTGGTTCCTTGGGGTCCCAGCGATTCTATGTGCTCTAGGCACTGTGTCTATTCAAGTCGTGGTTCTTATACCACTTTCTTAATATATGGTTTGGTCCCCCCCTGGGGCCCATTGTATATTGTGCTATTTACTGTTGTTTTAATACTGTGATATTGTGTATCTTGGACTCTAATCTCATAAAGAGATTAGTAGTGAGTGTTTAGAAATAAATGCATATATTTTATATATATATCTTGTGTGGTTCTCCTTTCATTTGGTCATTCAAGAGGTTATAATCTGGTAAACCAAGCTGCTTTACACACCTACACGACTTAGCCTGAAGGCTGCTCTCCATAGCTGCCACTAGGATAGCTTTCAATAAAGGTTGTCTTTAAACCTATCATCAATAAGGGTTGTTTGGACTGGTGCAAGGTGCCCACTATAACTAGTGGACAGCATATGCCAGGCCAACTTCTCACAAAGGCGATCAAGGATTGGCCATCTCCTCGCAATGTCAAAGAAATTCAAAGCTTCATTGGATTCGTCAATTTTTATAGGCGCTTTATTCCAAATTTTTCGGAAAAGGTTAGCCCCCTTACTCGTCTTTTGAAGAAGAAAGAGACATTTTTGTGGAGCTCTGAAACTGAAGAGGCCTTTCAGTTGCTGAAGGAAATCTTTACCACAGCACCGATCTTGTTGCATCCGAACTCGGATGAGCCTTTCTTTGTAGAAGCAGATGCATCGAATCAGGCCATTGGAGGTATTTTGTCACAAAGACACAAGAACACCGGACAACTTCATCCCGTTGCATTTCGGTCTCGAAAATTAACTGCGGCAGAGATTAACTACCCCATAGCAGACAAGGAACTGTTGGCGGTAAAAGATGCCTTCCAGGAATGGCGGCATTACTTGTTAGGGGCCTAGCATGAAATCACTGTTTTCACGGATCACAGAAATTTGCAGTTTCTGAAGTCTGCTCGAACCCTCACTCCACGGCAACTGAGATGGTCCTTATTCTTTGCAGATTACAACTTTGTCCTAATTTATAAGCCTGGAACAGCCAACGGGCAGATGCCTTGTCTCGTCTAAACACAGGCGAACTCAAAGAAATCAACTGTGAAGGTCACATCATTCCCGAGGAAAAGATAATTGGTATCATACTGTAAGCCGAACTGGAAGATCAGATCAGGAATTCCCTTTCTGAAGAAGGAATGCTAGAGTGGGTGAAGGAAAGTTCGTGAAGAGAAATTAAGAACAGTAAACCTTATCATCAAGGAAACCTATTCGTTCCAAGTGAGGAGTTGCGCAAAGAAGTAGTGCAGCACTGTCATGATGATCAATTGGCTGGACACAAGGGAGTGAAGAAAACTCTAGAACTGATAAAACGTGAGTTTTGGTGGCCAGATCTTGAAGCTCAGGTGAGACAGTATGTGGCATCTTGTGAGCAGTGTGTGAAAGGAAAGGTTATAAGGCAGGCTCTGCAAGGTTTGCTTATGCCTTTGCCCGTGGCTCCTTATCCATGGCATACAGTCTCAATGGATTTCATTGTTGATCTTCCTTCCAGTCAGGGATTCTCCACCATCTGGGTAGTGGTTGACCATTTTTCTAAGATGGCTCACTTTGTTCCATTAAGATCAATTCCCAACTCCACTCAACTCGCTACATTATTTACTCAACACATAGTCAAATCTCACAGAATCCCCAAGGTGGTTATCTCAGATCGGGGTCCCCAATTCATTTCACGATTTGGAGGGCATTTCTGGGTAGATTGGGAGTCGACTCTCGCTTGTCTACCAGTTTCCACCCGGAGACTGACGGACAGACTGAAAGAGTCAACCAAGAGTTGGAGCAATATGTGCGCCTTTATCTGATGGATCATGAAGGGGATTGGCCAGGATTGATTTGGGCAGCTGAATTCGCTTATAATAACGCAGTACACTCATCCACAGGTTATTCCCCATTCTTTTTGAACTCCGGTAGGCATCCTAACACCTTCGTGGGTAAAACTGAGAGCGAAGTTCCAGCAGTTGAGGAGGTGGTACGAGAATTACAGAAGGTCAATCGAATAGCAACCCAGAATATAGTGAAGGCAAAAGAGTCTTATAAGAAACAGGCAGACAAGAAAAGGAGAGGAAATCCAGTTTATGAGCCAGGAGATAAGGTCTGGGTTTCCACTCGGAAAATGCAATTAAAAGGGAATCGGAAATTCCAGCCTCGATTTGTGGGACCTTATTTAGTAGACAAGATGGTGAATCCAGTTAGTGTTAAGATCAGGCTCCCCACTAGTTTAAGGATACATCCTGTGTTCCATGTGTCTTTGGTCAAAAAGAATCCATTGGGTTTGAGAAAAGATCTACCACCTACTCCAATTCAATGTCAGTCAGGCGAAGAGTTTGAAGTAAAACGAATTATTGATTCCAAGTTAAAGAAAGGAAAGATATTCTATTTGGTCGATTGGAAAGGATTTGGTCCCGAAGATAGATCCTGGGACCCCGTTCCAATGTTCATGCCCCAAGATTGGTTAGTGAATTTCACAATGCTCACCCCAACAAGCCTAAAAAGGGAGGAGGAGGGGCTTTGGTGGGGGGTACTGTCAAGGTTGGGCAATTCCGTTCTTCCTACAACCCCCAGGCAGGCTTAAAAAGAAAGAAACTGTTAAAATTCCCGTGGAATCGGCTCCACCGATTCACTCCATGCAAATAGTTCAGAGAGGTGCTGGCTCCATTTATTTCCTACACAAAATGGCGGCCGCCAGTAGTTCTTCCAGTTCTGAGTAAGTGCTCTAGTGTTTCACGTGATTGAGAAGTGTTCGGGACTTCGCGCGTGGCCGCGCTGCGCACTTCAACCGTCGCTTCTGAGGAAAAGTCTGCGTTTCAGATTTGCACATTCTCAATCTTCAAGTATTCGTCAGAGGAGTAGCGTTTATTCAGCGTTTCTCAGTCTGACAAATTCCTGCAGCAGAGCAGAGCTTCTGTTTCAGCTCCATGAACTCCCGCTGGTGAGAATTCCCCTTCCGTAAGAATTATTAATTCTTGCCAGCGCCTCAGTGCCTTCGCCAATTTGAAAACTAGGAGTCTGAAGAAGCCAGTAAGTCCAGAGACTCTTACTACTATTTCTCAGCGCTCATCCTGGTGATAATTGCGAAGTTTTTGAGTAAGAGCTACCCTACTTTTTGACAATATTTCAGCGCTTTGCTTGGCTTAAGCAGAGAGGAGCCTAAGGCAAAAAAAAGGATAAAATAGTGACTAAGTCCAGCGCATGTTAGTTTGCTTGCGAGGCTCAGTGGCATAAAAGACTCTTTTGAGACAGTTAATCAGCGCCACTCTTCGTTTATTAAAGATACAAAAGACTATTCACAAGACAGCATTAAAAGGCAACAGCAAGAATAGGGAAGCAGCGCTATAAATTTTAGCGACAACAATCTCAGTCAAATTCCTTTGTACTATCTGACTCGTATGTAGAAATATATATATATATTATACTTACCTACAACTTCACCAGCTGCCAGCTGTAATAAGAAGAAGAAGACAAGAATTGAATTATAGACTGAAAATATCCGACAATTAAAATATCAAATTAAAGCAAAGAAGAGAGAGGCTAAGCCACTGCAGAATACAGGTAAAAGAGCGCGCTAAGGGTAGCGCAATTTGGTAGCTAAAGCCTAGGTTGAGGGAGGGGCTTATGTGAAGTATTAATGGTGTTCATTTGTGTTTGCAGATGCCAAGTAGTCCCTCGCTAGGATACCTGTGAGGAAGAGGCACAGCAGTGGAGTCTCTCTTGTTATTCCTATCCCCCTTTCCCCCTCTTTACTGGGAGTGGATAATATATTCACTGGCAGTGGAGTTTGGGAGTTGGGGAAAAGTTCTTCTGCTCCTGTGGAAGTCCAAGTAATTCAGGTGCGTGGTACTACCTACTGACAGACTGCAGTTTCCGACGCCACTTCAGACCTATGCACCCAGCTCCTTTGGGATAGGTAACTCAGGTACTTCGGTATCCACGGGTGGGGTGGCTCTTCAAACTCTTAAGTTCTAACGGGTTTGCTCGAAGTCCTCCTAGAAGGATCCTTAAACTTTAAAAGTGTAACCGCGACTTCCCCATAGAATTGTACGGAGCCCGCGGTCGTGTTCCCACACTGCACCAGGCCTCCGTGGGGTCCCTGTCTACTCACCTTGGGTGGTTCCTTGGGGTCCCAGCGATTCTACGTGCTCCAGACCTTGTCTTGATCTTAGTCGTGACTGTTATACCACTATTTTAGTATATGTTTTGGTCTCCCCCTGGAGCCCACTGTGTATTGTGCTAATTACAACTGTTCTATTGATCTTGTATTGTGTGCTTTGTGTTCTATCCTCGTGTAGAGGATAGTAGAGAGTGTTATATTAATAAATACATATTTTTACATAACTACTGTGTGGTTCCCCTTCATTTAGTCATTCAGGAGGTGATATTCTGGTAAAACAAGCTGCTTTACATTCCTTCAAGATTAAGCCTGAAGACTGCTCTCCACAGCTACCACTAGGGTAGCTTTCTAAAGGTTATCTTTGACCTCATACATCATAAGGGTCGTTTGGACTGGTGCAAGGTGCCCACTTTAAGTAGTGGACAGCATATACCAGGCCAACTTCTCACAATGGTGGACTGAGATTACTCCTGAGATTTAGTTTGGCAAGGGGCCAGGTCGGGAGAGGCCATTGAAATCTCTCGCATGAGAGTAAACGGCGCCATGCGCAAATTCACTGAGCATAGGGGTTTTGGTTTTATCAGGCACGGCCCCTTGCATGCCAAGTCCACGAGATGTTTCGATTAGGATGGGGTTCATTTGTCTAGAGTGGGCGTCGACCTTTTTGGTTGGACCTGGGTGATGCCCTAGATGCAGCCGGGTGAAAGTAGGAATGCCTGCCTTGGTGGGGGGCCCTGGGTGTGACGGGGGCCACACCCAGAGCTGTGGCGGAGTTACAGGGTGATCCAGAGGCTGAATGGTACATAGGGGTACCCTCTTCAGGAGCACAACAAGGGTGCAAATGCCAAATAACCCCTGGAAGTCCTTACGGCAGGACCCTGGAGGAACGACGGTGCCCCGTTAGTCCTGCAGGCCGTTGTAAACCTAAGCAATGGGGGGCTTGCCTGGATACGCTCCGCCCCCTCAAGGGGCGTGAGTAAATGGCTGGACTGGTGGTCCACATGATGTAAGGGGTAATCCCCCAAAATGGTGAGCACCGATTGGTTAGGGCCATGGTGCAATTTGGCTCTTCAGGTGGGCAGGGCAGCATAGGGGCTGCCTGCCCTTGGATCGCCCGTAAGTTGACCCACCATGTTGGCATATTTCTTATGCAAATAAACCTGCAGCAATGTTTTCTCCACAAACAATGTGTCTTGTGTGTTTTTTATTACGAGATTGCTGTGTTTGCGGGCGGGGTGTGTTGCCGATATTGGCACTATGAGGCTGCCCGCGGCCCACGCAGGCGGCCCCCATAGGAGGGCGGCCACCTTAGTGCCACATGATGGCACACAACGAACGCACTAGTGTTTGGACCCTCCCTGGGTCTGCCGCGTTCCGCGTCATTTCTGGCGTGCCAGTGGACGGAAACCAGGTATATTTACCTCTCCTGCCCACATGGCGCTCCTTTTGCGCAGAGTCTTCATGCCGTTTCCCTCCCTACCGCTTACCCGGCATGTCTGCTGGAGGTTCGTAGGGGTAGGTAGGCTGTTAACTTGTTAATTTGTGTTGCAGGCGGAGTTACAGGGCGATCCAGAGGCTGAATGGTACATAGGGTTACCCTCTTCAGGAGCACAACAAGGGTGGAAATGCCAAATAGCCCCAGGAAGTCCTTACGGCAGGACCCTGGAGGAACGACGGCGCCCTGTTAGTCCTGCAGGCGGTTGTAAACCTGAGCAACCGGGGGCTTGCCTGGATACGCTCTGCCCCCTCAAGGGGCATGAGTAAATGGGTGGACTGGTGGTCCACATGATGTAAGGAGTAATCCCCCAAAATGGTGAGCACTGATTGGTTAGGGCCACGGTGCAATTTGGCTCTTCGGGTGGGCAGGGCAGCATAGGGGCTGCCTGCCCTTGGATCGCCCGTAAGTTGACCCACCATGTTGGCATATTTCTTATGCAAATAAACCTGCAGCAATGTTTTCTCCACAAACAATGTGTCTTGTATGTTTTTTATTACGAGATTGCTGTGTTTGCGGTTGGGGTGTGTTGCCGATATTGGCACTATGTTTGTGTATTTGCAAGTCACTTCCTGAGACCCTCGTTAATGTTCCGTTCTCTCCTTTCACTTTTTAATAGACATTTTCCTCTTTCTAGCTACTAACCATCGCCGTCCCACATTTACACCTGAAACGTCGACCTATGCATAGCTCTACGCACTCTTAGGGTAGACCTCTACACATAAGAAATAGAACCAGAGTAGGTGCGGAACAATGCCTCTTACTTTTTTTAATTGCATTTACGAGAGCATGGACTAGTACTACAGGAGTATTATTATACATAATCGTAAATGTCATTCTGAGTTGCCCCTTAAATTTTCTATGTTCAAATGCAAAACTCCCTAGAAACAAGTTGGGTAAACTGGGTATAATTCCATCATTAAATAATATTGGCAAAAACATTAAAAAGCTCTCAAGCAAAGTTCATGGATTAAAAATCCGTCTGTTGTTCTCAATAGCACAAAATGGGAGCTCTCAATTTACCCTATTTAAAACACAGGCCTTCCATGCCTGTGTGCAAACAAATAATTATTTTGTAGGATGCCCAGAGCCTCAATAGAGGCACTCAAACAGATCAACAAGACTTTACATGGTCACAGATAGTGGCATGTGGGTTGCAATCAGGTTACAGCTGGGCTACCAGTGTGAACTTCAACTGTGTTTAGTCTGCTTGAGATAGTTTCACTTTCTTCTTCTGCATTTAATTTTAACAGCAGATTTAAGGAGAAATACACATTCCAAATTGTATCAATGCCCCTAATGCTACTACAGCACTATTTCCTCATGTTGCAAAATGTTTTTTTTTTTTACATATTTACTCAAGGAAGTGGAAACACACAATTTAGGCTCCACCCCTATATGTGACAGAAGAGCAATATATACATGCATCAGCATGCATCAGCACAATATATTTACTGTGTGCCTTAACCCTGTTAATGTAAAGTGAAGCTCTAAGCATACAGCTGGAGTTTATTCAAGGTATAAAGTAGTCATGCATAGGTGAACTCTAATATTTTCATTAACATTTTATATAAATTGTAGCTCTCGTTCACATTTACAGTTACGCATTTCGAGTTATACTTTTCTTACTGAAATTTCATTTCTTATGTACTCGTGTATTCTTCTAGTAATGTCTTTGGATTTATTCTCTAATTGTAGGTGCACACGTAATCATGTACCTTTTGTGTTGGGGCCGACAGCTTTCTACACCCACAGAACTTTCAGGAATTCTGCATCATCAACTCCATAGTTTCCACCATCTCACAGTAAAAATTGGCAACCTTACTCAATTTTCCCGCTCTACAGTTTGAACATCAGATCAGCCTTGGATGACCGCATGCGCATCCCCAGGCCCTGGTTCTTAGAGGCCTCACAGCAGCAGGATGAGAAAGAACACCACAATAGTCAAGTCCTTCGAGACAGTGGGCAATGTTTCGCACCAAAATTCGGCAACAGGTACTCTGCTCTCGGATCAGCAGCTCTTTTTTGTTCATTGTCTTATTAGGTCCATCGAATCTAAAGTTCAGGGGTGCCACCTAAATACTAAATTTAGGGGCATTTCCAGGGGAGAAAGGTAGTAGCTAATGGGCTACCTATCTTTAGGGTGTCTACACCCTCTATGTGACCACTTCCTTTGGGGAGTGTGCACAACCCTGACCTTAATTGGCTAATTCCCTCTCAAACCAAGATGAAGGAAACTGAAAAGTGGGCTCCACATCACCTGCCCCACTGTATGGGTGGTGCTGGCTGAATGGGGACCCATCTCATAATTTAACTAACTTTCCTACCTGTCCTCCCGCCAAATGTGGAGTAGGACAGGGGTTTGGCATCCTCCACTGCTTGGAGATGCCTGGGTTGCATTTCAAAGGCGGCATCACCTTTGAAGCGGCCCACCTTGGAATGCCATTTCGGACTGGAGGAGGGGTGAAGCACCTCTGCCCAGAGCAGGCTTTGTTCCTGGCCTCTGAGAGCGCAGGCTCTCACCCCATGAGTTCAGAAACATGTCTGGTGGTGGCAGGGTGGCTAAGACTAGTTAGTGACCACACCAGTGTTTGGTAGGTTTTCAGGGGACCCTCTAAGGTGTCTCCTGTGTGCAAATATTAATAAATCCAACACTGGCATCAGTGTGGATTTATTAAGATGAGATGTTTGGTACCAAACATCCTTGCTTACAGTGAAGCTATCATGGTGCTGGGGAGCTTGTAATGACGGGTGTCCATCCCATGTACTCTCTATGGCTTCCCTGCGCACTTACAATATCCAAGAATGGACTTAGATATTGTAGGTCCACATCTGCCCATGCAGATATGTCCACACATAGGATATAGTGCACCCTATCTTAGGGCTGTTAGGCCTGCAGTAGGGGTGGCTTACCTATGCCTTATGCAATGTTTGTGGGCATGGCACACAGGGATGTGTGTGCTATGCCGACTCTTCGGTTTTCTCTGCACCAAGATACTTAACCTGCAGTGGCAGTTTGCATGGTCTTAGTGAGGGGTCCTAGGGTGGCACAATTTGTGCTGCAGCCCTAGTGGAACGTCTCCAGTCCCAATTCCCTAGGTACCAGGGGTACCATTTACTAGGGACTTATAGGAGTTGCTGCCAATTGTGGTACAGTATTGGGAAAGAGCTCTGGCACAGGGAACCTGGTTAACAGGGTCCCAGTGCACTTTCAGTCGAAATCACATCATGTTCCAGGAAAAAAGTGGGGGCAAACCATGTCAAAAGAGGCACTTTCCTACAGTGGGTTTAATTGGTGTTCACACTGTTAGTCCTTAGAGCAGATACCATTTGAGCTCATATTTCCATTGTGTGGCTTTATGCTATACATTGCCTCGATTTGGAGAACTGTTACTGAAGTCTCCACTACGCTGACACGTTCCCGCTATCCCTGATTTAACTAGGTTTCCATAGGCTTCCATCTTTAGTTTAGAATTAGTTTAGGCGACTTTAGATTTGTTCATGTTTAGGAAGGAGGATTGGAACCTGTACACTGATCATCAAATCCTATTTCTTATCCTGTGCATTACTGCCACTGAATTTCTTGTATGCCTTATGCTACAAAGGTTTAATTTTATTTGATGTTTTGGTTTTCCTTTGGTGATTCTGCATCTTTACAATATGTTCTTGAGATTAATATATATCAGTTTAGCTCCAAATTTGTAATAAAATCTACTTAACCTTACTTACTGATTCGTGGTCCTTATTGTGTGGCCAACTGGCCTACACTGTAAATTAAATTGTTGGTTTTATGTTAAGTCACCTTTACCTCTCAGGCAACGAGGAAAGGTTCATAGCAGGTGTTAGACTTGACCCCCTTGGTGTAGTTTCCCCTGACCTTTTTGCTTTCTGTCCTCCTGTTTTGCAGACTTAATTTTTGTTGGCTTTATGATTTTGGGCACCAGTGCTAAAGTGCTGCTGTTCTTTCCATAAAACAAGGCAACTTTGGCTTATCCGAAATTGGCATATTTCATTTACTTATATGTCCCTAGTAATGTACACCACATGTGCCCAGGGCTTGTAAATTAAGTGCTACTAGTGGGCCTACAGCACTGATTGTGTCACCCACTTCAGTAGCCCTTTAAACATGTCTCAGACCTACCATTGAAGAGCCTGTGTGTGCAGTTTTAGGCTGCCATGTTGACCTGGCAAGTTAACCCTCTTGCCAGGTCCAAAGCTTCCTTTTTAATATATATAAGTGACCCCTAAGGTAGGCCCTGGACAGCCCCAAGGGCAGAGTGAAGTGTATTTAAAATGTTGGACATGTACTTTTAAGTTTTACATTTCCAGGTAGTGAAAAACTCTAAAATTAATTTTTCACTACTGCAAGGTCTGTCTTGCCCGTAGCGTAATATTAAGATTACCTTATTGCACCTTATGAGTGTAATGCCCAATTGGGACAAGATAGAATTTTTTGAGTTTTGAGTCTATTTACTAACAATTTAAAATCAAAATTCATGGTGAAGTCGGATTTTAAATAGTAAGTCTGCAAATGGCACTTTTAGAAAGTTGGCATTTTCTTACTTAAACTATTCTGTGCCGATGCATCTCTCTGAATACATATTTGGGGTGGGTGACAGCTGGGCTTCGTGCATTCCCGGTAGACAGTTACACACAAAGGGAGCTGACGTATGCTATTCACATCCTGAAGGCCTATCACTGGGCCGACGGGCATTCCTGGGCTAGATGGGAGGGAGGAGCTTACACTTGCACCTGAATAGGGCTGTGCCTGTTCAGTCAAAGAGCTGCATACCCCCCTGTAGTGAATCTGGAGCCAGGGCAGGAAGGGCAGCGACCCTCAAAGGCCTCTCTATGAAGTCTCCCCCACTTCAAAGGAACACCTGGGTATAACCATAGGACCCCTGATACCAGCAACTCAGTATACTCTGGACCTGAGAACACTCTGCCAGGAAGAAAGACTGCTGTGCTGCTGAAAGGACTGACCCTCTGCTGGATTTGCTGGATTTTTGCTCTGCTGTGTCTGCCCTGCTGCCTGATGCCTCTTGCCTGGTAGTGAGAAGGACTGAACCTGAATCTCTACATCCCCAGAACCAAGTGACTCCAAGGGCTTGCTGGCTTCGCTCCTGTTCTGAAGTCTCAGGGACATCAAAGACTTCCTTCAACTCTGCTTCAGCTGCTCGACTCTGCCACTGTGAGTCTTGCCCTGCCAAGAAGTATCAATCCAGTCAGGGGCTGCCAAAGGGGGTTCTGCAATTGTTAGAGGGCAGAAACTGGGGACACATAAGCAGACTAGGTGTCCCTAGAGAAATAATTTCAGTCTGCAGTTAATTGGCAGGTTAATGAAAGACTGAAGTCCTGCACCTCATAGTTATGTCACTTTTAGGACAACTCATAGTATATATAAGCATTGGTCGGCATCTTGCCCTTGGAGTATTAGTCGCAAGTAGAGAACAAGCATTTGCAATGCAATAGGTCTCGCATTCACGCGAGTTTGAGCTATTGGCATTGTAAATGACAATGCCTTTTATTTATGTTTTAGGTTTTAAAACATAAATAAAAGGCATTGTCATTTACAATACTAATAGCTTAAACTCTTGCAAATGCGAGACCTATTGCTTTGCAATAAAGGGCCTTCTCGACCGCTTGTTAGATTGCAAATATCAGAGGAAGAGACCGGCCTGCGACGTCATCAAAGTAGTGATAACTAGTGCAGTGAAGATTATGTGGAAGTGTTGTAAATTACACAGACACAAAGTGTGAAGTGAGAGTTACATATGATCCGAGCTATAAACACTAACAAAGTGCTCCAACACCTTTCGCTCTGTGATTACACTATTGTGGTTCAGGAGGAAGAATGGGAGGGGGGCTATTTCCTGACCTCTCCATGATTTGAGTGTGCAGTGTGACATTGTGTACTGTCATTGCTATCTTTGGCCTAATAAAAAACACTCCAGCTGTAGTAGGGCCCTGGCTTCCTCTCCTGGTGCAGGGCGGGCTGTGCTTTATGGCAGGCATAGAGGGAGGGAGGGATGGTCTCGGCTGCTGCTCCGGCCTTGTACAGTGCCCCTGCTATTACTAGTGAGCGAGAGGCGCTGAGGTGGTGGTATTGGTGGTGGTGGTATTGGTATTGATGGTGGTGGTATTGGTATTGGTGGGGGTGGTATTGGTGGTGGTGGTATTGGTGGTGGAGGAGGTGGTGGTATTGATGGTGGTGGTGATATTGGTGGTGGTGGTATTGGTGGTGGTGGTGGTGGTGGTGGGGGTACTGGTATTGGTGGTGGTGGTATTGGTGGTGGAGGTATTGGTATTGGTGGTATTTGTATTGGTGGTGGTGGTATTGGTGGTGGTATTGGTGGTGGTGGTACTGGTGGTGGTATTGGTGGTGGTGGTATTGGTGGTGGAGGAGGTGGTGGTATGGATGGTGGTGGTGATATTGGTGGTGGTGGTATTGGTGGTGGTGGGGGTATTGGTGGTGGTATTGGTATTGGCAGTGGTATTGGTGGTTGTGGTATTGGATTGGTGGTGGTGGTATTGGTGGTGGTGGTATTATTGGTGGTGGTGGTATTGGTAGTGGTGGTATGGGTGGCGGTGGTAGTATTGGTGGTGGTGGTGGTATTGGTGGTGGTATTGGTGGTGGTGGTGATATTGATGGAGGTGGTGGTGGTGGCGGTATTGGTGGTGGTGGTGGTGGTGGTATTGGTGGTGGTGGTGGTATTGGTGATGGTATTGGAGGTGGTGGTATTAGTGGTGGTGGTAGTATTGGTGGTGGTGGTAGTGGTGGGATTGGTGGTGGTGGTATTGTTGGTGTTGGTATTGGTAGTGGTATTGGTATTAGTGGTGGTGGTGGTATTGGTGTTGGTGGTGGTATTGGTGGTGGTGGTGGTACTGGTGGTGGTGGTATTGATGGTGGTATTGGTGGTGTTGGTATTGGTGGTGGCATTGATGGTGATGGTATTGGTGGTGGTATTGGTGGTGTTGATGGTGGTGGTATAGGTGCTATTGGTGGCGGTGGGGGTATTTGCGATGGTATTGGTGGTGGTGGTATTGATGGTGGTGGTATTGGTGGTGCTGGTGGTATTGGTGGTGGTGGAGGTGGTGGTATTGATGGTGTTGGTAGTGGTATTGGTGGTGGTGGTGGTATTGGTGGTGGTGGCATTGGTGGAGGTGGTGGTATTGATGGTGGTGGTATTGGTGGTGGTATTGGTGGTGGTGGTATTGGTGGTGGTGGTGTTGTTGTTGTTAATAAAGTAGGCTTTTGAAAACAACCCATCAGGTGGCTTTAGTACAGATGACATGTCAGCTTCAGCCCGTTAGCACAGGATTCTGTGCTGCCTGAAATTCACATGACTTAATTTGCTAACCATTTCTAAATCCATTTTACTTGGTGGTATTGGTATTGGTGGTGGTGGTATTGGTGGTGCTGGTGTTGGTGGTGGTGACGGTGGTGGTGGTGGCATTGGTGGTGGTGGTGGCGGTATTGGTGGTGGTGGTATTGGTGGTGGTGGTATTGGTATTGGTATTGGTGGTGGTGGTATTGGTGGTGGTGGTACTGGTGGTGGTATTGGTATTGGTGGTGGTGGTATTGGTGGTGGTGGTGGTATTGGTGGTGGTGGTGATATTGGTGGTGGTGGGGGTATTGGTGGTGGTATTGGTGGTGGTGGTATTGGTGGTGGGGGTATTGGGGGTATTGATGGTGGTGGTATTGGTGGTGGTATTGGTATTAGTGGTGGTATTGTTACTGGTGGTGGTGGTATTGGTATTGGTCATGGTGGTATTGGTATTGGTGGTCTTGGTGGTGATGGTGGTATTGGTGGTAGTGGTATTGGTGCTGGAGGTATTGATGGTGGTGGTGGTATTGGTGGTGGTGGGGGTATTGGTGGTGGTATTGGTGGTAGTGGTATTGGTGGTGGTGGTATTGGTGTGGTGGTGGTATTGGTGGTGGTGGTATTGCTGGTGGTGGTATTGGTGGTGGTGGTATTGGTGGTGGTATGGGTGGTGGTATTGGTGGTGGTGGTGGTATTAGTGGTGGTATTGGTGGTGGTATTGGTGGTGATGGTGGTATTGGTGGTGGTGGTATTGGTGGTGGTGGTATTGGTGGTGGTGGTATTTGTGGTGGCATTGGTAGCATTGGTGGTGGTATTGGTATTGGCAGTGGTATTGGTGGTTGTGGTATTGGATTGGTGGTTGTGGTATTGGTGGTGGTGGTATTATTGGTGGTGGTGGTATTGGTAGTGGTGGTATGGGTGGTGGTGGTGGTATTGGTGGTGGTGGTGATATTGGTGGTGGTGGTATTGGTGGTGGTATTGGTGGTGGTGGTATTGGTGGTGGTGGGGGTGGTGGTATTGATGGTGGTGGCGGTATTGGTGGTGGTGGTGGTATTGGTGGTGGTATTGATGGTGGTATTGGCGGTATTGGTGGTGGTATTGGTGGTGGTGGTAGTATTGGTGGTGGTGGTAGTGGTGGTATTGGTGGTGGTGGTATTGGTGGTGGTAGTATTGTTGTTGGTGGTATTGGTGGTATTGGCAGTGGTATTGGTGGTGGTATTGGTGTCGGTGGTGGTATTGGTGGTGGTACTGGTGGTGATGGTATTGATGGTGGTATTGGTGGTGTTGGTATTGGTGGTGGCATTGATGATGATGGTATTGGTGGTGGTATTGGCTGTGTTGATGGTGGCGGTGTTATTGTTGGTGCTGGTGGTATTGGTGCTGGTGGTATTGGTGGAGGTGGTGGTATTGATGGTGGTGGTATTGGTGGTGCTGGTGGTATTGGTGGTGGTGGAGGTGGTGGTATTGATGGTGGTGGTAGTGGTATTGGTGGTGGTGGTGGTATTGGTGGTGGTGGCATTGGTGGAGGTGGTGGTATTGATGGTGGCGGTATTGGTGGTGGTGGTGATATTGGTGGTGGTGGTGATATTGGTGGTGGTGGTGTTGTTGTTAACAAAACAGGATTTTGAAAACAACCTGTCAGGTGGCTTTAGTACAGATGGCATGTAACACAGTTGTGCTGTTGTCAGCTGCAGCCCGTTAGCACAGGATTATGTGCTACCTGGAATTCACATGACTTAATTTGCTAATCATTTCTAAATCCATTTTACTTGGGGGATTGAAACAGACACTAGATAATGCCGGGTTAAAGTGATTGAAAGCAGGCTCCCGTGTTACGGGGGCGGGCGTGCTGCTCGAAAAAACCCAATTGGTTTCAGCTGAAGCAGCGCATGTCCGCCTGCAGTAAGAGAAACAAAATAAAGTAAATAGTGTTTACAGACTAAATAACAGGTCCCGTGTAACAACTGAAGTAAAAGGGCCACTCGCATGGGAGGGTGCAAATAAAGACAAGGCCGTACTAAGGAGGGACTAACAAGCCTTTTAATGAATCCGAAGGCAGCATTTACGAAAGACAATGAGACAAGCCAATGAAAAATATGGGAGGACAGTGGGTGTAGCTTCTCTCCCATACTCTACTACAACAGTCTCACAGAGCGAGCAGTGCATGCGCGCTGCCGCTAGGCTCGACCTAAACATATCTTACAGACAAACTGGAAAGAGAATAATGAGGAGGGAGAAAGGGGCCTTAGTCTGTATTTAGTTGGGTAATTCATAAAAACAATAATTGCAGTAGTTTGGCAGCTTTGGCAGGAGATTACTTAACAGACAGGTCAACAGTATTGATGGCAGCAAGATCGCAATCAACCTATGGCGGGGTTGCACTAGAAGGGGGGGCTAATAAACAACAGGTGAAGCATGAGGGGTTGTGAGGCTACTGGGAGGAAGCGTTGTCTGCCAAGTTTGTTTTCAAAGTCACTAGAGGTGTGTCTCAAGTCCCTGATATTGGGTGTCTGTGCAGGCCTCTGGATTCCTCATTATGTAGGGCCCTACTTTCAGTTTCTGCCTACTTGAAGAGGGCTGCTTGCCTGACTGAAAGAAAGGGGGGGGGGGGTGGTCCTGGCTTTCCAATTATAGGTGATGGAAATAGAGGTGCAGCGGGGTTGCAGCACCTCAAATAGCCATGCTGGAGTTCAGAAAGTGAGTGAGCAGTAAAGATGCTTTTGCTTTATTAAAATCTTGTCATAGAAGTGAAATGTGAGGCTTTGTCATCTGACAAATTGCTACTTATTCTTTTAACATGGACATTGGTGTTTTCTTTCTCTGACTGTAAAGTGAGAGGAGTGTGTAATGTGACCTATGTGACAATCTTGTTGAGTATGAAAGGAAAGGCTGTAGGATGTTAATTTTATTTCTACCACAACAACATTTGAGGTGGATAAATATTTCAAATGCACAAATTAAGCACTTTGTTCTGTAATTCTGAAGTTTGACGGAAAAAAATATTTTAATAGTATCAAAATAAATCACAACACTTTGGAGAAAGGCAAATGATAAAGAATTCACTGAAACACGATTTCCACAAATGATCGATTGTTGCTGTACAGTTTTATCAGTAAAATTATGTCTGTGCAAATTTAGCGGCCATTTCAATGTAAATGATTTAGTAATATATTTATGATATTATGCTCCAAAATCCACCACCATATACATGCCACACCCTTACCAATCTCCTGCAGAATAGGCATGGCTCCTTTGTTAAACTTGTTCTTTGTCTAATGCTTGAGTTTTTCACAAGCCCTTTTATTTCAATGACGTAACACTAATGGCAAAAGAACAGTTGATGAACAGAATGCAGAACAATGTCATACATTCACCCCAGTACAGACATCTGAGACTAAATCCATCGTTTTTTTGCACACCATGCCATTCCAGTTTGGACCCAGCCATATGCAAATCAGTCTTCACCCTGGCCCAATGGGGTCAGTCCAGCCCAAACTGCCAGGCGAGGTCCTCCCTGGACTTGAAACAAGCATCCTAGGACCGGTATCGGGCTTTCAGTCATCATCAGCCAGGATAGCTTGACTCTAGTGGAATGGAGAGCACGGGACCCACGTCTGGGCATACCCGTCCCACTCGGGGTGAAAAATGCAAAAAGAACAGTTGATGGACAGAATGCAGAACAATGTCATACATTCACACCAGTACAGAGATCTGGGCCTAAATCCATCGTTTTTTTGCTCACCATGCCATTCCAGTTTGGACCCAGCCATGTGCAAATCAGTCTTGACCCTGCACCCAATGGAAACAGTCCAGCCCGAACTGCCAGGCCAGGTACTCCCTGGACTGGAAACAAGCATCCTAGGACCAGTTTCGGGCTTTCAGCCCTCATCAGCCAGGATAGCTTGACTCCAGTGGCATGGAGAGCACGGGACCCACGTCTGGGCATACCCAACCCACTCGGCGTGACAAATGCAAAAAGAACAGTTGATGGACAGAATGCAGAACAATGTCATACATTCACCCCAGTACAGAGATCTGGGCCTAAATCCATAGTTTTTTTGCCCACCATGCCATTCCAGTTTGGACCCAGCCATATGCAAATCAGTCTTGACCCTGCGTCCAATGGGAACAGTCCAGCCCGAACTGCCAGGCCAGGTCCTCCCTGGAGTGGAAACAAGCATCCTAGGACCGGTTTCGGGCTTTCAGCCCTCATCAGCCACGATAGCTTGACTCCAGTGGCATGGAGAGCACGGGACCCACGTCTGGGCATACACGTCCCACTCGGGGTGACAAATGCAAAAAGAACAGTTGATGGACAGAATGCAGAACAATGTCATACATTCACCCCAGTACAGAGATCTGGGCCTAAATCCATCGTTTTTTTGCTCACCATGCCATTCCAGTTTGGACCCAGCCATATGCAAATCATTCTTGACCATGCGCCCAATGGGAACAGTCCAGCCCAAACTGCTAGGCCAGGTCCTCCCTGGACAGGAAACAAGCATCCTAAGACCGGTTTTGGGCTTTCAGCCCTCATCAGCCAGGATAGCTTGACTCCAGTGGCATGGAGAGCACGGGACCCACGTCTGGGCATACCCGTTCCACTCGGGGTGACAAGTGCAAAAAGAACAGTTGATGGACAGAATGCAGAACAATGTCATACATTCACCCCAGTACAGAGATCCGGGCCTAAATCCATCATTTTTTTGCTCACCATGCCATTCCAGTTTGGATACAGCCATATGCAAATCAGTCTTGACCCTGCACCCAATGGGAACAGTCCAGCACGAACTGCCAGGCCAGGTCCTCCCTGGACTGGAAACAAGCATCCTAGGACCGGTTTCGGGCTTTCAGCCCTCATCAGCCAGGATAGCTTGACTCCAGTGTCTTGGAGAGCACGGGACCCACGTCTGGGCATACCCGTCCCACTCGGGGTGCAAATGCTAAAAGAACAGTAGATAAACAGAATGCAGAACAATGTCATACAATCACCCCAGTACAGAGATCTGGGCCTAAATCCATCGTTTTTTTGCTCACCATGCCATTCCAGTTTGGACCCAGCCATATGCAAATCAGTCTTGACCCTGCGCCCAATGGGAACAGTCCACCCTGAACTGCCAGGCCAGGTCCTCCCTGGACTGGAAACAAGCATCCTAGGACCTGTTTCGGGCTTTCAGCCCTCATCAGCCAGGATAGCTTGACTCCAGTGGCATGGAGAGCACGGGACCCACGTCTGGGCATACCCGTCCCACTCGGGGTGACAAATGAAAAAAGAACAGTCGATGGACAGAATGCAGAACAATGTCATACATTCACCCCAGTACAGAGATCTGGGCCTAAATCCATCGTTTTTTTGCTCGCCATTCCAGTTTGGACCCAGCCACATGCAAATCAGTCTTGACCCTGCGCCCAATGGGAAAAGTCCAGCCCAAACTGCCAGGCCTGGTCCTCCCTGGACTGGAAACAAGCATCCTAGGAACGGTTTCGGGCTTTCAGCCCTTATCAGCCAGGATAGCTTGACTCCAGTGGCATGGAGAGCACGGGACCCACGTCTGGGCATACCCGTCCCACTCGGGGTGACAAATTGAAAAGAACAGTTGATGGACAGAATGCAGAATAATGTCATACATTCACCCCAGTACAGAGATCTGGGCCTAAATCCATCGTTTTTTTGCTCACGATGCCATTCCAGTTTGGACCCAGCCATATGCAAATCAGTCTTGACCCTGCGCCCAATGGGAAAAGTCCAGCCCAAACTGCCAGGCCAGGTCCTCCCTGGACTGGAAACAAGCATCCTAGGAACGGTTTCGGGCTTTCAGCCCTTATCAGCCAGGATAGCTTGACTCCAGTGGCATGGAGAGCACGGGACCCACGTCTGGGCATACCCGTCCCACTCGGGGTGACAAATTGAAAAGAACAGTTGATGGACAGAATGCAGAACAATGTCATACATTCACCCCAGTACAGAGATCTGGGCCTAAATCCATCGTTTTTTTGCTCACGATGCCATTCCAGCTTGGACCCAGCCATATGCAAATCAGTCTTGACCCTGCGCCCAATGGGAACAGTCCAGCCCGAACTGCCAGGCCAGGTCCTCCCTGGACTGGAAACAAGCATCCTAGGACCGGTTTTGGGCTTTCAGCCCTCATCAGCCAGGATAGCTTGACTCCAGTGGCATGGAGAGCACGGGACCCACGTCTGGGCATACCCGTCCCACTCGGGGTGACAAATGCAAAAAGAACAATTGATGGACAGAATGCAGAACAATGTCATACATTCACCCCAGTACAGAGATCTGGGCCTAAATCCATCGTTTTTTGCTCACCATGCCATTCCAGTTTCGACCCAGCCATATGCAAATCAGTCTTGACCCTGCGCCCAATGGGAACAGACCAGCCCAATCTGCCAGGCCAGGTCCTCCCTGTACTGGAAACAAGGATCCTAGGACCGGTTTCGGGCTTTCAGCCCTCATCAGCCAAGATAGCTTGACTCCAGTGGTATGGGGAGCACGGGTCCCACGTCTGGGCATAACCGTCCCACTCGGGGTGACAAATGCAAAAAGAACAGTTGATGGACAGAATGCAGAACAATGTCATACATTCACCCCAGTACAGAGATCTGGGCCTAAATCCATCGTTTTTTTGCTCACCATGCCATTCCATTTTGGACCCAGCCATATGCAAATCAGTCTTGACCCTGCTCCCAATGGGAACAGTCCAGCCCGAACTGCCAGGCCAGGTCCTCCCTGGACTGGAAGCAAGCATCCTAAGACCGGTTTTGGGATTTCAGCCCTCATCAGCCAGGCTAGCTTGACTCCAGTGGCATGGAGAGCACGGGACCCACGTCTGGGCATACCCGTCCCACTCGGGGTGACAAATGCAAAAAGAACAGTTGATAGACAGAATGCAGAACAATGTCATACATTCACCCCAGTACAGAGATCTGGGCCTAAATCCATTGTTTTTTTGCTCACCATGCCATTCCAGTTTGGACCCAGCCATATGCAAATCAGTCTTGACCCTGCGCCCAATGGGAATAGTCCAGCCCGAACTGCTAGGCCAGGTCCTCCCTGGACTGGAAACAAGCATCCTTGGACCGGTTTCGGGCTTTCAGCCCTCATCAGCCAGGATAGCTTAACTCCAGTGGCATGGGGAGCACGGGACCCACGTCTGGGCATACCCGTCCCACTCGGGGTGGCAAATGCAAAAAGAACAGTTGATGGACAGATTGCAGAACAATGTCATACATTCACCCCAGTGCAGAGATCTGGGCCTAAATCCATCGTTTTTTGCTCACCATGCCATTCTAGTTTGGACCCAGCCATATGCAAATCAGTCTTGACCCTGCGCCCAATGGGAACAGTCCAGCCCGAACTGCCAGGCCAGGTCCTCCCTGGACTGGAAACAAGCATCCTAGGACCGGTTTTGGGCTTTCAGACCTCATCAGCCAGGATAGCTTGACTCCAGTGGCATGGAGAGCACGGGACCCACGTCTGGGCATACCCGTCCCACTCGGGTTGACAAATGCAAAAAGAACAGTTGATGGACAGAATGCAGAACAATGTCATACATTCACCCCAGTACAGAGATCTGGGCCTAAATCCATCGTTTTTTTGCTCACCATGCCATTCCAGTTTGGACCCAGCCATATGCAAATCAGTCTTGACCCTGCGCCCAATGGGAACAGCCCAGCCCGAACTGCCAGGCCAGGTCCTCCCTGGAGTGGAAACAAGCATCCTAGGACCGGTTTCGGGCTTTCAGCCCTCATCAGCCAGGATAGCTTGACTCCAGTGGCATGGAGAGCACGGGACCCACGTCTGGGCATACCCGTCCCACTCGGGGTGACAAATGCAAAAAGAACAGTTGATGGACAGAATGCAGAACAATGTCATACATTCACCCCAGTACAGAGATCTGGGCCTAAATCCATCGTTTTTTGCTCACCATGCCATTCCAGTTTGGACCCAGCCATATGCAAATCATTCTTGACCATGCGCCCAATGGGAACAGTCCAGCCCAAACTGCTAGGCCAGGTCCTCCCTGGACAGGAAACAAGCATCCTAAGACCGGTTTTGGGCTTTCAGCCCTCATCAGCCAGGATAGCTTGACTCCAGTGGCATGTAGAGCACGGGACCCACGTCTGGGCATACCCGTTCCACTCGGGGTGACAAGTGCAAAAAGAACAGTTGATGGACAGAATGCAGAACAATGTCATACATTCACCCCAGTACAGAGATCCGGGCCTAAATCCATCATTTTTTTGCTCACCATGCCATTCCAGTTTGGATACAGCCATATGCAAATCAGTCTTGACCCTGCACCCAATGGGAACAGTCCAGCACGAACTGCCAGGCCAGGTCCTCCCTGGACTGGAAACAAGCATCCTAGGACCGGTTTCGGGCTTTCAGCCCTCATCAGCCAGGATAGCTTGACTCCAGTGGCATGGAGAGCACGGGACCCACGTCTGGGCATACCCGTCCCACTCGGGGTGACAAATGCTAAAAGAACAGTAGATAAACAGAATGCAGAACAATGTCATACAATCACCCAAGTACAGAGATCTGGGCCTAAATCCATCGTTTTTTTGCTCACCATGCCATTCCAGTTTGGACCCAGCCATATGCAAATCAGTCTTGACCCTGCGCCCAATGGGAACAGTCCACCCTGAACTGCCAGGCCAGGTCCTCCCTGGACTGGAAACAAGCATCCTAGGACCGGTTTCGGGCTTTCAGCCCTCATCAGCCAGGATAGCTTGACTCCAGTGGCATGGAGAGCACGGGACCCACGTCTGGGCATACCTGTCCCACTCGGGGTGACAACTGAAAAAAGAACAGTTGATGGACAGAATGCAGAACAATGTCATACAATCACCGCAGTACAGAGATCTGGGAATAAATCCATCGTTTTTTTGCTCACCATGCCATTCCAGTTTGGACCCAGCCATATGCAAATCAGTTTTGACCCTGCGCCCAATTGGAACAGTCCAGCCCGAACGGCCAGGTCCTCCCTGGACTGGAAACAAGCATCCTAGGACCTGTTTCGGGCTTTCAGCCCTCATCAGCCAGGATAGCTTGACTCCAGAGGCATGGAGAGCACGGGACCCACGTCTGGGCATACCCGTCCCACTCGGGGTGACAAATGCAAAAAGAACAGTCGATGGACAGAATGCAGAACAATGTCATACATTCACCCCAGTACAGAGATCTGGGCCTAAATCCATCATTTTTTTGCTCACCATGCCATTCCAGTTTGGACCCAGCCACATGCAAATCAGTCTTGACCCTGCGCCCATTGGGAACAGTCCAGCCCGAACTGCCAGGCCAGGTCCTCCCTGGACTGGAAACAAGCATTCTAGGACCGGTTTCGGGCTTTCAGTCCTCATCAGCCAGGATAGCTTAACTCCAGTGGCATGGAGAGCACGGGACCCACGTCTGGGCATACCCGTCCCACTCGGGGTGACAAATGCAAAAAGAACAGTTGATGGACAGAATGCAGAACAATGTCATACATTCACTCCAGTACAAAGATCTGGGACTAAATCCATCAGTTTTTTTGCTCGCCATTCCAGTTTGGACCCAGCCATATGCAAATCAGTCTTGACCCTGCGCCCAATGGGAAAAGTCCAGCCCAAACTGCCAGGCCAGGTCCTCCCTGGACTGGAAACAAGCATCCTAGGAACGGTTTCGGGCTTTCAGCCCTTATCAGCCAGGATAGCTTGACTCCAGTGGCATGGAGAGCACGGGACCCACGTCTGGGCATACCCGTCCGACTCGGGGTGACAAATTGAAAAGAACAGTTGATGGACAGAATGCAGAACAATGTCATACATTCACCCCAGTACAGAGATCTGGGCCTAAATCCATCGTTTTTTTGCTCACGATGCCATTCCAGCCTGGACCCAGCCATATGCAAATCAGCCTTGACCCTGCGCCCAATGGGAACAGTCCAGCCCGAACTGCCAGGCCAGGTCCTCCCTGGACTGGAAACAAGCATCCTAGGACCGGTTTTGGGCTTTCAGCCCTCATCAGCCAGGATAGCTTGACTCCAGTGGCATGGAGAGCACGGGACCCACGTCTGGGCATACCCGTCCCACTCGGGGTGACAAATGCAAAAAGAACAGTTTATGGACAGAATGCAGAACAATGTCATACATTCACCCCAGTACAGAGATCTGGGCCTAAATCCATCGTTTATTTGCTCACCATGCCATTCCAGTTTCGACCCAGCCATATGCAAATCAGTCTTGACCCTGCGCCCAATGGGAACAGACCAGCCCAATCTGCCAGGCCAGGTCCTCCCTGTACTGGAAACAAGGATCCTAGGACCGGTTTCGGGCTTTCAGCCCTCATCAGCCAAGATAGCTTGACTCCAGTGGTATGGGGAGCACGGGTCCCATGTCTGGGCATAACCGTCCCACTCGGGGTGACAAATGCAAAAAGAACAGTTGATGGACAGAATGCAGAACAATGTCATACATTCACCCCAGTACAGAGATCTGGGCCTAAATCCATCGTTTTTTTGCTCACGATGCCATTCCAGCTTGGACCCAGCCATATGCAAATCAGTCTTGACCCTGCGCCCAATGGGAACAGTCCAGCCCGAACTGCCAGGCCAGGTCCTCCCTGGACTGGAAGCAAGCATCCTAAGACCGGTTTTGGGCTTTCAGCCCTCATCAGCCAGGCTAACTTGACTCCAGTGGCATGGAGAGCACGGGACCCACGTCTGGGCATACCCGTCCCACTCGGGGTGACAAATGCAAAAAGAACAGTTGATAGACAGAATGCAGAACAATGTCATACATTCACCCCAGTACAGAGATCTGGGCCTAAATCCATTGTTTTTTTGCTCACCATGCCATTCCAGTTTGGACCCAGCCATATGCAAATCAGTCTTGACCCTGCGCCCAATGGGAATAGTCCAGCCCGAACTGCTAGGCCAGGTCCTCCCTGGACTGGAAACAAGCATCCTTGGACCGGTTTCGGGCTTTCAGCCCTCATCAGCCAGGATAGCTTAACTCCAGTGGCATGGAGAGCACAGGACCCACGTCTGGGCATACCCGTCCCACTCGGAGTGGCAAATGCAAAAAGAACAGTTGATGGACAGATTGCAGAACAATGTCATACATTCACCCCAGTGCAGAGATCTGGGCCTAAATCCATCGTTTTTTGCTCACCATGCCATTCTAGTTTGGACCCAGCCATATGCAAATCAGTTTTGACCCTGTGCCCACTGAGAACAGTCCAGCCCGAACTGCCAGGCCAGGTCCTCCCTGGACTGCAAACAAGCATCCTAGGACCGGTTTTGGGCTTTCAGCCCTCATCAGCCAGGATAGCTTGACTCCAGTGGCATGGAGAGCATGGCACCCACGTCTGGGCATACCCGTCCCACTTGGGGTGACAAATGAAAAAGAACAGTTGATGGACAGATTGCAGAACAATGTCATACATTCTCCCCAGTACAGAGATCTGGGCCTAAATCCATCGTTGTTTTGCTCACCATGCCATTCCAGTTTGGACCAAGCCATATGCAAATCAGTCTTGACTCTGCGCCCAATGGAAATAGTCCAGCCTGAACTGCCAGTCCAGGTCCTCCCTGGACTGGAAACAAGCATCCTAGGACCGGTTTCAGGCTTTCAGCCCTCATCAGCCAGGATAGCTTGACTCCAGTGGCATGGAGAGCACGGGACCCACGTCTGGGCATACCCGTCCCACTCGGGGTGACAAATGCAAAAAGAACAGTTGATGGACAGAATGCAGAACAATGTCATACATTCACCCCAGTACAAAGATCTGGGCCTAAATCCATCGTTTTTTTGCTCACCATGCCATTCTAGTTTGGACCCAGCCATATGCAAAACAGTCTTGACCCTGCGCCCACTGAGAACAGTCCAGCCCGAACTGCCAGGCCAGGTCCTCCCTGGACTGGAAACAAGCATCCTAGGACCGGTTTCGGGCTTTCAGTCCTCATCAGCCAGGATAGCTTGACTCCAGTGGCATGGAGAGCACAGGACCCACGTCTGGGCATACCCGTTTCACTCGGGGTGACAAATGCAAAAAGAACAGTTGATGGACAGTTTGCAGAACAATGTCATACATTCACCCCAGTACAGAGATCTGGGCCTAAATCCATCGTTTTTTTGCTCACCATGCCATTCCAGTTTGGACCCAGCCATATGCAAATCAGTCTTAACCCTGCACCCACTGGGAACAGTCCAGCCCGAACTGACAGGCCAGGTCCTCCCTGGACTGGAAACAGGCATCCTTGGACCGGTTTCGGGCTTTCAGACCTCATCAGCCAGGATAGCTTGACTCCAGTGGCATGGAGAGCACGGGACCCATATCTGGGCATACCCGTCCCACTCGGGGTGGCAAATGCAAAAAGAACAGTTGATGGACAGAATGCAGAACAATGTCATACATTCACCCCAGTACAGAGATCTGGGCCTAAATCCATCTTTTTTTTGCTCACCATGCCATTCCAGTTTGGACCCAGCCATATGCAAATCAGTCTTGACCCTGCGCCCAATGGGAACAGTCCAGCCCAAACTGCCAGGCCAGGTCCTCCCTGGACTGGAAACAAGCATCCTAGGACCGGTTTCGGGCTTTCAGCCCTCATCAGCCAGGATAGCTTGACTCCAGTGGCATGGAGTGCACGGGACATACGTCTGGGCATACCCGTCCCACTCGGGGTGACAAATGCAAAAAGAACAGTTGATGGACCTAGGATGCTTGTTTCCAGTCCAGGGAGGACCTGGCCTGGCAGTTCGGTCTGGACTGTTCCCATTGGGCGCAGGGTCAAGACTGATTTGCATATGGCTGGGTCCAAACTGGAATGGCATGGTGAGCAAAAACGATGGATTTAGGCCCAGATCTCTGTACTGGGGTAAATGTATGACATTGTTCTGCATTCTGTCCATCAATTGTTCTTTTGCATTTGTCACCCCAAGTGGGACGGGTATGCCCAGACGTGGGTCCCGTGCTCTCCATGCCACTGGAGTCAAGCTATCCTGGCTGATGAGGGCAGAAAGCCCGAAACCAGTCCTAGGATGATTGTTTCCAGTCCAGGGAGGACCTGGCCTGGCAGTTCGGGCTGGACTGTTCCCATTGGGCGCAGGGTCAAGACTTCTTTGCATATGGCTGGGTCCAAACTGGAATGGCATGGTGAGCAAAAAAACAATGGATTTAGGCCCAGATCTCTGTACTGGGGTGAATGTATGTCATTGTTCTCCATTCTGTCCATCAATTGTTCTTTTTGCATTTGTAACACTAATGGCAGCACACCCACTCTGAAAATTGTTCCAGCATCACAGCTTCCAATTTATTGCAATACCGCGCATGGCTATCAGGAGCGCTGTTATTCTTACACCTGCTGCTCCTAACAAAATTAGAATCATAAAGGAATACCAGAATCCTACTGTACCCCAGGATTATTATTGCATATTTATTTACTGAAAATGTTTTACAGACTAAGGGGCCGATTCCGATCTCGGTCGGAGGCGCACCCAATACCATTCGGTCGGGAAAAAAGCCATGCGAATGCCTGTTTCCCGACCGATCCGTACAGCATACCGAACGAGTAAGTAGAATGCGCACAACAGCACAGAATCCGGCCGAGTCGTACTCACCCAATCCAGGTCCTGTTCTCCGACCGAGGCGAATCCGGAAACGCAGAATCGAGTCGCACGGAAGGGAAAATGCAGTCCCGTCCGGCCGAACAAGTACGATGCGCTTTCCGTACGCGCCGAACCCGTCGCTACGCACGGCACGTCAAAGCATCCAGGTGAGGCGCACATAAGCTCCGATTCGCGCCACAACACGATCCACGGCTACGAGGCGAACACGCCAGCGACGAGGACGACGCGAAGCAACTAGAAAGACGAACGACACGAACCAACCATGAATCCCTTCGTACCGATCCTACCAATATTCTACATTTACTACCGGAACAGGCACGGACGCGTACGGCGCAGAAGGTAAGTCAGACACCAACCACAAAACACATACAACACGTACACAACACATCACACACACACAGAGGGATGCAGAATTTACTTACACCAGCAACAGCAGCACCATAGGGGCGGGATGCCCATCACCAATGCCACATATGCACACAGGGGCCTGGATGCGCACCACCACCACCACCCCTACCCAGGGGGCCGGATGCCTACCACTACTACCACCCTTAGCCAGGGGTTCCAGATGCCCACCACCACTACCACCCTTACCCAGGGGAGCTGGATGCCTACCACTACTACCACCCTTAGCCAGGGGGTGCCAGATGCCCACCACCACTACCACCCTTACCCAGGGGGCTGGATGCCTACCACTACTACCACCCTTACCCAGGGGGCTGGATGCCCACCACTACTACCACCCTTACCCAGGGGGCTGGATGCCTACCACTACTACCACCCTTACCCAGGGGGCTGGATGCCTACCACTACTATCACCCTAAGCCAGGGGGCTGGATGCCTACCACTACTACCACCCTTAGCCATGGGGGTGCCAGATGCCCACCACCACTACCACCCTTACCCAGGGGGCTGGATGCCTACCACTACTACCACCCTTAGCCAGGGGGTGCCAGATGCCCACCACCACTACCACCCTTACCCAGGGGTGCTGGATGCCTACCACAACTACCACCCTTACCCAGGGGGCTGGATGCCCACCACTACTACCACACTTACCCAGGGGGCTGGATGCCTGCCACCACTACCACCCTTAGCCAGGGGGGCTGGATGCCTACCACTACTACCACCCTTACCCAGGGGGGCTGGATGCCTACCACTACTATCACCCTAAGCCAGGGGGCTGGATGCCCACCACTACTACCACCCTTACCCAGGGGGCTGGATGCCTACCACTACTACCACCCTTAGCCAGGGGGTGCCAGATGCCCACCACCACTACCACCCTTACCCAGGGGGCTGGATGCCTACCACTACTACCACCCTTACCCAGGGGGCTGGATGCCTACCACTACTACCACCCTTACCCAGGGGTGCTGGATGCCTACCACAACTACCACCCTTACCCAGGGGGCTGGATGCCCACCACTACTACCACCCTTACCCAGGGGGCTGGATGCCTGCCACCACTACCACCCTTAGCCAGGGGGCTGGATGCCTACCACTACTACCACCCTTACCCAGGGGGGCTGGATGCCTACCACTACTATCACCCTAAGCCAGGGGGCTGGATGCCCACCACTACTACCACCCTTACCCAGGGGGCTGGATGCCTACCACTACTACCACCCTTAGCCAGGGGTGCCAGATGCCCACCACCACTACCACCCTTACCCAGGGGGCTGGATGCCTACCACTACTACCACCCTTACCCAGGGGGCTGGATGCCTACCACTACTATCACCCTTACCCAGGGGGGCTGGATGCCTACCACTACTATCACCCTAAGCCAGGGGGCTGGATGCCCACCACTACTACCACCCTTACCCAGGGGGCTGGATGCCTGCCACCACTACCACCCTTAGCCAGGGGGTGCCAGATGCCCACCACCACTACCACCCTTACCCAGGGGGCTGGATGCCTACCACTACTACCACCCTTACCCAGGGGGGCTGGATGCCTACCACTACTATCACGCTTACCCAGGGGGGGCTGGATGCCTACCACTACTATCACCCTAAGCCAGGGGGCTGGATGCCCACCACTACTACCACCCTTACACAGGGGGGCTGGATGCCTACCACTACTACCACCCTTAGCCAGGGGGTGCCAGATGCCCACCACCACTACCACCCTTACCCAGGGGGCTGGATGCCTACCACTACTACCACCCTTACCCAGGGGGCTGGATGCCTACCACTACTATCACCCTTACCCAGGGGGCTGGATGCCTACCACTACTATCACCCTATGCCAGGGGGCTGGATGCCCACCACTACTACCACCCTTGCCCAGGGGGGCTGGATGCCTACCACTACTACCACCCTTACCCAGGGGGCTGGATGCCTACCACTACTATCACCCTAAGCTAGGGGGCTGGATGCCCACCACTACTACCACCCTTACCCAGGGGGCTGGATGCCTACCACTACTACCACCCTTAGCCAGGGGGTGCCAGATGCCCACCACCACTACCACCCTTACCTAGGGGGCTGGATGCCTACCACTACTACCACCCTTACCCAGGGGGCTGGATGCCTACCACTACTACCACCCTTACCCAGGGGTGCTGGATGCCTACCACAACTACCACCCTTACCCAGGGGGCTGGATGCCCACCACTACTACCACCCTTACCCAGGGGGCTGGATGCCTGCCACCACTACCACCCTTAGCCAGGGGGGCTGGATGCCTACCACTACTACCACCCTTACCCAGGGGGCTGGATGCCTACCACTACTACCACCCTTAGCCAGGGGGTGCCAGATGCCCACCACCACTACCACCCTTACCCAGGGGGGCTGGATGCCTACCACTACTACCACCCTTACCCAGGGGGCTGGATGCCTACCACTACTATCACCCTTACCCAGGGGGCTGGATGCCTACCACTACTATCACCCTATGCCAGGGGGCTGGATGCCCACCACTACTACCACCCTTACCCAGGGGGCTGGATGCCTACCACTACTACCACCCTTACCCAGGGGGCTGGATGCCTACCACTACTATCACCCTAAGCCAGGGGGCTGGATGCCCACCACTACTACCACCCTTACCCAGGGGGGCTGGATGCCTACCACTACTACCACCCTTAGCCAGGGGGTGCCAGATGCCCACCACCACTACCACCCTTACCTAGGGGGCTGGATGCCTACCACTACTACCACCCTTACCCAGGGGGCTGGATGCCTACCACTACTACCACCCTTACCCAGGGGTGCTGGATGCCTACCACAACTACCACCCTTACCCAGGGGGCTGGATGCCCACCACTACTACCACCCTTACCCAGGGGGCTGGATGCCTGCCACCACTACCACCCTTAGCCAGGGGGCTGGATGCCTACCACTACTACCACCCTTACCCAGGGGGCTGGATGCCTACCACTACTACCACCCTTACCCAGGGGGGCTGGATGCCTGTCACTACTACCACCTCTACCCATGGGGGCTGGATGCCTACCACCAACACCACCCCCACTCATAGGATGGACAATGCATGACACAACCAGCACACCACAACCTAGGGAATGCAAGAAAAAGACATCCCCCAACACCATGACAAGCGTGTGTAGACTGTGTCAAATGCCTACAACACTGAACATGACTTTGAACATACAATGTGACCCCCTATCACATGTGCCACACATATATGTGTGTGGCCCCCACAATGCAAGCAGGCCATGACCATTGTGGCAAGAGGGTCCAAACCCCCATCATCACAGTGACCAAAATGTAAGTGTGGGGTCCATAGCTGAAGCACATTTTGAACATTGTGGCAATGGGGTCCAAACCCCATCATCACAGTGACCAAAATGTAAGTGTGGGGTCCATAGCTGAAGCACATTTTGAACATTGTGGCAATGGGGTCCAAACCCCCATCATCACAGTGACCAAAATGTAAGTGTGGGGTCCATAGCTGAAGCACATTTTGAACATTGTGGCAATGGGGTCCAAACCCCCATCATCACAGTGACCAAAATGTATGTGCGGGGTCCATATCTGAAGCACATTTTGAACATTGTGGCAATGGGGTCCAAACCCCCATCATCACAGTGACCAAAATGTAAGTGTTGACAAAGAAAAAGATGCAACTGCCAAACTGCATGGATGATTCCTGGTCACAGAACATAAAACACATCAGTGGCAAAGTAGTGCATGTGTCCCATTGCAACATAGATTGGGGAGGCAAATACTGCAGTGCAAATAAGACATACCTTTGGCCATGTGCAGACAAACAACACCCATGGGGGCTGACACTGTCAACATTCATCAATGACACAATGACAGAAGTGACCATCAGAATGCAGACCCACATATTTGCACCAATGGGCACACAAATGCAGATACCCTGTGGAGACTGTAGATGTGAGGTGAACAGATACCATACCATGGCAGCAATGGGACACACAAACCATGATCATTGTGCTGACTGATGACCTAGGAGTCCCAGGGACAGCAGGGGAAACCCACCAAACTACATACAGCCAATGGCACACCTAAGATATGCCAATGCAGTGGTGCAGATGCACAAACACAAACAGGCAGACCCACACTGCACATCAAACACAACAGGTGAGGGGGGTGCCAGTGTCCCCAGGCAACCACACAACACATGAGGAGGCCTGAATACCAATTATACAGATGTGCATACAGTGCCACACAAAGGTAACTCATGGATCCAAATCCCCTATGTGGGCAATCAGGCATTGTCAGATGAGAGGGAGCACAAATCACACAGGCACGTAGGAACAGCAACTGACACAGCAAGACACAGACACACCACAGCACTACCCCCAGGGCCCCCACAATGTGGTGACCCTGGGCTGCATTACAATCCCACTGTGATGACAAAGCTAAATGTCGTTCACACTGTGAACCACAGTCATGTGTCCTGAGCAACAAACTACCATCACACCTACACAAGCACAAATCAATCAGCACGGCCAGTAAGCCAAGGTCAACATGGAGGCAGGGGTCTAGCCGGGCAACAACTCTCATCTGCACACACTCAACACCACACACCTCGACCTCCAACAATGTGCAGCAGTGAAGCACACATGCACTGGTGACATTGCACATGCACCCATGACAATTCCAGGGTGGTGGGTGGGAACCAAGGTGCAGAAACACATCACACATGGCCACTCAACAAGACTCCTGAATGTCTGACACACTGCACACTATGCTGTACATGGACATGACGGCAATACCACACCAACCAATGGGATCCCAGCCACAGTCACACACCAATGAAGAAGCCAAGGTCACCCACAAAGAACACACATAGACAACAACCAACATTGCAGCCCGGACCCTGAGGAGTGCCAGCAGTCACACACACAACGTGTCACAATCACTGAAAGATAACACAAACTGGAAATCACATGACAGGTGCAAACAACAAGTGCCAAGGGGAAACCTGACTGTGACCCATCTGCGTCTGCACACAAACTCAGCCCTGACAGCAAACACACCTATGGGTGACACCCTGATGACCAGTAATGTGCCATGCACCCACATCACAGAGAACCCAGGGAGAAGACTTTGGGGGAACATAGGTCAACTCAGCAAGCATCACAAACAGGTACAACACTAGGGATCACAGCATGCACAGCAAAACGGAAGTGAACACACAGAAATGCTCATACAACACACACCTTGGGCGCAGGCAATGTCACAGGAGTACACACTGCCATGAGGGGACTCCACTCCTGTGTGAGGAAAGCTGTGCCATATGTTGCCTCAGTAGGGCCCCATCATGTCAGCTGAGCACTTGGTCACACAATCAACAATTAGCACCAAATGAAGGCTCCCGTCACATCAGCCTGGTCATGGAAGTGCCAACGAAATCATCAGCACAGATCCAACACACTTGTATAGCAATGTTGCACTGACAACACAGATGAGTCCTTCCCCATTGATGCCCAAACCTGCATGTCCAGTGGAGATGGCCACACGGTCAGGGAAGTAGACGAATTGAACAATGGCAGGCACAACAGATTTGCAGGGGTGGAAGCCACAGATGTGAAATTGCTAATGTAAGTAGGAAATCCCATTGCCAAATACTGAACACATGACACCCTCAGATGCTGCTATGGATGACATGGATACACCACAGGATAGGACACATTCCCCCTGGACCACATGTGTTCCTGCACAGTAACACTTCATTATCATGAGACCAAATATCACCATCACTGCAGCAAGGGCATTGTTAGCATCATCAACAACATGTACATCAGAAGCATAAGCACTAGAGAACAGAAAGTTGCTTTATTCAGCATATGTGTTATGAAAAGTGAAAGTCCAGAAAAAACACAAAGGCCAATGGCCAGTCCATTGTCAAAGTCCAAACAGGGTGACAGTGGCAGATGTCACCCTACGCATGCCTGCACTGCACAAAACCAGGGACAATCCACTAGGAGGGGCAACCGGGGGGGCAGGCCAGGCACCGCAGGGACAGGATCAGGGCTCACCAGGAGGAGGCAGGGAAAGGGTGGTGGGTGCTGGAGAGCCACTGACAACTGCAGTGGAGGTGTCTGACATGGTGTGTGCCGGCACAACTGGGGGGCATGACTCAGATGTTGTGGGTGCCGGCACGACTGCAGTGGACCCTGCAGATGGAGTGGACAGGTCCGCCACTGCAGTGCCCAAGTCATACAGGGTGTTAGTGGACTCCACTGCAGTGCCTACCACCAGGGGAGGAGAATGGGGAACAGGCAAGGTGGGCTGGACAGAGGGGGAGGACACCCTCACCACATCAGTGGCACAGACAAGCGCAGCGGGGGTGTGGTGCCGGGAGAGCAAGTGGCTGGGGGAGAAGGCCGGATACTCTTGGGGATGGTATATCTGTGGGTGGGGGAACCTGGGGCAGGGTGTGGTGGGGGCACCTGTGGAGTGGGGGCCTGAGGGATGGAGGAAGGAGACCTGGTGCCTGAGCTGCAGGGCGGCGGCGGGGTCTTGCTCTTACGACTCCGGGGGGACTTGCGGGTGGGGGCCTCAGTCTGTCTGCGCCTGGGGGAGGGTGTCCGGGGGCGAGGGGCACTCTGCTCCGTGTGGGTGGGCTTCCTCTTCCCCCTGAATGCTGTATCAGCTGGATCGGAGGGGAAGAGGCCGAGGTCACTGAGGAAGAGCCGCTGGGTCTTTGGGGTTGCAGGTGAGGCAAGGGAGGGTGCTTTGGAGGGAGAGGCAACTGAGGACTGCGCAGTGCTCGTGGATGCGTGTGTGTGTTCCAGGGCCCCATCCCCTGTGAGTCTGGTTTCAGTCCCCTGACTGTGCGTGTGTGTGCATTTTGTTTGTGGCGTGTGTGTCTGTGTGCTGGACGTGTGTGTGCTGGTGTGTGCCTGTGCCGGTGTGTGTGTGCTTGGGACGGGTAAGGTGCTGGGGAGTGTGGATGGAGCAGAGGCAGGAGGGGTGAGGGACTGTCTGAGGAGGGACACTGCTGCCGTCAGGGAGGAGTCCATGGACCTATTGCCCCTCTGTAGGTCAGACATGCCCGATGAGATGCCCTCCATGAACGACACCAGCTGAGTCAACAGAGCGGTGTGTGCATGGAGGACACTCAGCATGGCTGTCTGCCCTACATGGAGCTGGCGAAGGAGGTGCACAGACTCCTCACTCAGGGCAGCAGGGGACACAGGGGCAGGGGTGCGGTGCCTGGCCCAAAGGAGACACGCTCCCGAACATGGGAGCCTCCACGGACCTGGGGAATGGGAGCCGATGGGAGGGCGGTGGTGGTGCTGGTGGTGGCGGGGACAGCAACACTAGCTGGGGTGTGGTGGCTGCTGACACCCGCCTCCATAAGGGAGTCATCCTCCGAGCCGCTGTGGTCCTCAGCTGAGGTGGATGCTGCTGAGGACTCCTCGGTGTGGCTCCCCTCGCCCTCCGTGCCACTGGGTCCCTCCGACCACTCCTCGGCTGCTGACCCAGTCTGGCTCTCCGGCTCCTCCTGGTCCGTGGAGCTGTCCCCTTCCGTGGCCGTGGATGTATCTGCAAACAATGGGGAAACAGACAGACATCAGTCACCTGCACCAAACGCACACACCACTGTGAGCACAGCACATTACAGAGCAAGCCCTGGCATCATTAGTTGAACATTGCTAAAAGTGCCCTAACTGAACAGGAGAAGCCAATTGTCAGTCTGATGCCAACCATGGCACTCACATCCCACATGGCCTTGCACCCATCTGTCTGGTGTCTGTTGGATAGCAACACCCCAGTGTGGACACATGCACCACCTACACAGTAGTTGGACAGTGCAGAGGACACGGTGTAGCATGTGGACATGCACACATCACAACTCTTGCCACTGAGTCAGTACAGGTTTCCGGATGAAAGGGATGCCCAGAGTCAAATAGGAAATGCATGTGATGCATACCAGCGACAGACACCATGATGCACCCATGTCCTGATAGCCATCGCCACAATGGTGTGCATGTAGCACATGTCACTCCCCTGCAGGATCACCAATAAGTAGACACATGCCATGGCGGAGGCATGACTGCTAAGTCATACATCACTGTCTCAGTGATGTATGACTTGGCAGCCAGACAACAACACTCTGCACTGTGTCACAATAGTAGGTCATGGGGATCGCAAGTCCTGGAGCTGCACAAGTGCACATGTACATCCCCCACACAACACATCATCTTAACCCTCATCTGTCCAGGTCATACCGATTGGACATATGGGAGACCTGTGACACTACCCTCTGAACCTGAGCCCCTCACAATCTGCTGTGAATGGGAAACAGCTGCCTGAACTTCACATTCGCATACCCCAGTCTGCACGGGCAGCTGATCAAACACCTATGTGACACACAAGTATCGTCTCCTATGGTCACATCTCCAGTGGCATGCTGAGCCCCAACCGAGAAACACCCCAGCAGTCCTGGCAACAAATCCACAGCACACTGACACAGAGGCAGACACCTGAGGGGTCAAATCACTGCGCACAACGTGTCAGCTGATACACGGGAGTGGGAGTACAGGTGTATTGGATGGGCTGGAGTAGGCATGACTGTCCTGCCCCACATGAATGAGGGATGAGCCCTGGACAGTGGATAGCTGGCTATGTATGTGTGACACACGTAATCTGCACACTCATGGGGCCCAAACATTGTTCCCACCCGCTGCATGGGTGTGTGCCAGATACCCCAGGCACATGTGGTGGCTCAGCTCAGCAAGTGGACCGCATAACAAAGCAACACGCAGATTACATGTCCGAACACAGGCGTTGTGTGAACAATGGACCCACCCATGATGCCCACAACAGAGTCAGGGAAACAGATGCTGTCCCCCACCTTGAGTGAAGCAAACTGCAAGGACACAGTCCCAAGTGACACAATTCCCTGAATGTAAGGGCCACACCTGGGTATCAGATGAGGAATGGGCAGTGCACAATAGAGGGACATGGCTCCTGGACAACATGACTGCTGTACTGTGGCAGTTTAACCAGGCCAGAGGAGGGCACATAGCATGTAATACAGAGTTCACAGTGCAGTCTTTGACTCACCCCCTCCTTGCTGCTGTCTGGCCTTCAGCTGCCCATCCAGGTCTGGAAACACCACCCCCAGGATCTGGAGCATGTGGGGGGTCAGGGTCCGTGTTCCGCCCCTCCTGCGAGGAGGCGACAGCTTCAGCTGGACCCGTGCAATCCTCCGGGTCCAGCCCCAAAGGTCCTGCCACCTCTTCTGGCATTGCGGATCCGGCGCTTGTAGACCCCCACGGACCGGACAGCCCGGACGATGTCCTTCCAGATCTCCTGCTTCCGATGGGCATTAACCTGTGAGGATGACAAAGTGAAAAGGCCATAACTACACATGCAACATATCCGTGCATGACACAGTTGTATATACATGTCTCAATCACAGGGGCACATGATGTACACAGGCAGTGCAATGCTGCCCATGGACAGTTTGCCAGAAGTCACTACATGGTATCATTGCATGGGAAGTAAAACCTTGTTCAAATGCACTGTCACTGCACCATACCTGTCCAGTGCATGTCACTACACACTATGGGGGGTGACAACTACTCAGTGAGCCTGCTAGCCAGTGGCGTGCAGACTTTCAGCCTTGCTAGTCAGACAAAATGCACATTCAGAAAGGCAGTGCACAGAACACTCACCTGCTCCCCTGGTGTCCCATACAGCTTGCTGTACTGTGGAAGTAGGCTGTCCAGCAGGGCCTGGTTCTCCTCAAGGCTGAAGGCTGGGGCTCTCTCCACAGTACGTGCCATTGCAGGGTCCAGAGGGGGAAGAGACAGCAGCAGTGCAGTGGCAGATGTCGTCCTGGAGCATGTAGTGCAGGCAAGTGAGCTCTCAGGGGAACAGCCAGCAATATATATGTGCTGCAGAGGCAGATACTGTCCCATGTGTCCAAAGTGATAGGTCCAAGTCGTTTGCATCTTCTGAATCTGGCCAATCCATGGAATAGCAGAACCAATACACGCCCACAGCATCCTTCAAATCTTCAACTTCATGACATACATGATTTTGCAACATTGTTGTGGGTGACCAATGAATTTCCAGCAACCGACTCGTTCGAATTTCGAAAACGCGTCCGTTGCCAGGCTAGGCCATTGACAATGGGTGCGCACCGATCGGTCCATTGCGGTACAACGCGTACAGGGGTACAACGCGTACCCGCACACATTGAATGCAATGGGCCGGCCGGGTGCACCGATCGGTCCTTTGCTGTTCAACGCGTACAGGGGTATAACGCGTACCCGCACACATTGAATGCAATGGGCCGGCCGGGTGCACCGATCGGTCCATTGCTGTTCAACGCGTACAGGGGTACAACGCGTACCCACACACATTGAATGCAATGGGCCGGCCGGGCGCACCGATCGGTCCATTGCGGTACAACGCGTACAGGGGTACAACATGTACCCGCACACATTGAATGCAATGGGCCGGCCGGGTGCACCGATCGGTCCATTGCTGTTCAACGCATACAGGGGTACAACGCGTACCCGCACACATTGAATGCAATGGGCCGGCCGGGTGCACCGATCGGTCCATTGCTGTTCAACGCGTACAGGGGTACAACGCGTACCCGCACACATTGAATGCAATGGGCCGGCCATGTGCACCGATCGGTCCATTGCTGTTCAACGCATCCCTGTACAAGTGACTGGCATATGTCACCATGCCTGTCTCAGATGAACATATGCCAGCCACAGATAGCTCCCAGGGAGTGAGGGGCACACCTACAACACCACAGCCTGTCCAAACTGTATCATAAGGCATGTAAGGCTGCATTTCCTATTGTGTGTATGTTGGTGTACATGTTGTCCTGTGGGTGTCACCTGGGGGTAGCCACCCCCAGGCTGTGCACGTGTTCATGGGGACAGGATCCTGGGTGTAACGTGTACATGACCACTGTGATGTGCAACTGTTCATATCTGTGCATGTGCCATGGTCACATTTCACGGTGGTGTATGTGTATGTCATGTCACATACCCCGTGAGTCCCATGTGGGACGGTATGTTTGAGCCAGGGTGTCCCAGTGGCACAATAGTGATGGTCCTCCACAGTCTGTGTGCATGTAGTGTTTACAATGTCTCTGATTTCATGTGCACAATGGGAGACAGTCTCCACATCCACGTTGTGTGTGCATGGACTTTGATGTTGTGCGTGTGTGTGTCACAGACGTTCATGTCTGTCCTGCAGTGGCAAGTGGGACCACTACCTGTGGGGGTCATGGTTGTTTTGCTGTGGTGTATAAATGATACTCCATGTAATGCCAGTGTCCATGTGGCAATACAGGGTCCCTGGGAATGTACCTGTCGTTGAGCTGTGGTGCCTGGGGCACATCTGTCCTCACATGTCACTGTGGGGGGTGATTGTGACATGGCAGCAGGAGATGGGAACTGTGACACGGCCTCATGATATCCAATGGGCCAACCTGGGACTTATTGATGCCACTTGTTGAACCGTGATGACAGATGTTGGCGATGTATGTACCATACATGTCCTTACGGAACTGCACACTTCATGTAGTTGTGCCTCATAATGATGTATGATGTGATATTGAGTGTGTTCAATGCCGCATATGTGGGGTGACTGACAATCTTGCTTTCTTCTCCTCTGCACTGCAGGGCTCCTGCTGTCCATAGACCATTCCCAGACCTGGCAACGATGGTGGAACGGGACAGCATCCAACGGTACCGCTTCACCAGGCAGCTGATTGAGGATTTGGCAGTGCAGTTGGCCCCACATTTGCAGCCTGGCCGGCCGTATCCTACAGCGCTGACCCCCAAGGTGAAGGTGATGGCAGCCCTACACTTCTTTGCCACCGGTACCTTCCAACATACTGTGGCGACTGCTGGTGGGATGTCACAGACCATGTTCAGCCGTGTGCTCCGCGATGTTTTGGAGGCAATGTTGCTATTCCTGAACCGGTACATCTATTTCCCTAGACTGCAACGACTCACTGACGTGAAGAGTGACTTCTATGCCCTGGGGAGGATGCCGCATGTCATTGGCTCCATTGATGGGACACATGTGGCTTTGGTACCACCACAGGCCCAGGAGCAGGCCTACCGTAACCGCAAGCACTACCACTCGGTCAATGCACTGGTGGTGTGTCTTGCAGATATGACCATCACACACGTGTGTGCCCATTTCCCTGGTTCAGCACACGATGCCTTTGTGATGAGGAGTAGTCGCATCCCCAGGATGATGGCACAGATGCAGAACCAGCGTGCCTGGCTTGTCGGTGTGTACTGACTTTGTGCCATTGTGTGTGATCTGATCTGTAGTATTCCGCCCACTTTTCCAAGTCAGCTAATGTGCACTTGTCTGTCCGAAGGTGACTCGGGATACCCCAACATGCCGTGGTTGCTGACACCCCTCAGGAACCCTGTGACACCAGCCCAGATGCGCTACAATGAGGCACATGGTCGGACCAGGAGAGTGATTGAGCGGACATTTGGTCTCCTGAAGAGCCGCTTCCGCTGCCTCGACAAGACAGGAGGGCCCCTCCCATATGCCCCAGCGAAGGTGTGCAAGATTATCATCGTCTGCTGCATGCTCCACAACCTGGCAGTGCGGAAGGAGTTGCCTCTCATCCAGGATGACAATGACCAACATCCGCCACCTGTGGAGGATCCTGGCCTGGACCACGATGCCAGTGATGAAGATGATGATGAGGGTGATGTCCGCACACAGCTCATCACCAACTTCTTTAGCTGAATGTGAGTATCCTGAGGTGTCATGTCAATGATGTGAGTTGGCATGATATGTGTAGGTGGTGCTCTGGTGCTGTTGGAGTGTGTCCATGGGCTACTTGACTGGATGTGTGTAGCGATGTGTGCTTACAGGTGGTCTGTACTCCCCAACAGTGTTGACATGCTAACTTGGTTCTGGGTGGGTATCTTGTAACATGTATTGTGCATGAGTTTTGCTGTTCTGTCCTGTTCTCCATTGCTTTTGACTGTGTGTCATTTCTGTCCTTCACAGGGTACTTTCAGATTCGTTTGGTCAACTGTGTCCACCGACGACGTGATTGTACTTCCAGGGTGGTAGCTGTTGTGTCCCTACAGGTGATGTGCGCCACACCCATGGACTTCCTTCCTTCTACAGTTGTTGACTGTGTGCCCGCTGCCAGGTGGGATTACCTTGCATCTGTAGTGGTTACGACATGTTGCAACTGTGTAATAAACCTGTGCTTCACTTTGTGATGTGCGTTGTCTGTGGTCACACATTTGACTGCCATTTGCTTACTGCACCTGTGGGCTACTTGACTACAACTGGGAATAGGTGTGGTGTCTGTGCATTGCACCGTCTTCCCTGGCAACATCAGTGTAGGCAATGAGTCAGATGGCCTAGGTGTGTATGTGTTGTGTAGCCCTGGTGGTGTGTCTCCCTCATATGTGTCACGTTGCCTTTACTCACATGCCTGTGTTGTACTTGCTGTTGCAGTTCGCATATACACAGTGTAATTTTGCAGTTCATCATCCCCATGACAGCACCCACGTTGGAATCACAACAGAGGCAAGTATGGTGTATTAGTGTGTTTATTGTGATACATTTGTGTGAATAGTGCATAGGATGGTTAGTGCTGTACATATATATTGCAATCAGAAGTTCCTAGGTGAATTGAAAGTCCTGGTAGACAAAATCCCCAGTATCGGGGCCACAGTTGTCTGAGACATTGGTCCAACTTGTACTCCCCATGTCATGTGTGGGAGTTGTGTTGCCGTCAACAGGGTGAACAGTTTGTGCACAAAGGTGAACATCCAGAACAGGTTCAGGCTTCCTGGGGTTGCACTTGGCCATCGGCCTCTCACTTGCCCCTCCTCGGACGACCCCTCTTCTTTGGGGGGCCCCTCAAGTACAGGCTGCTACGGTGCAGGGGACTCTCCGCCAGAGTCATCCTCCCTCCCTGTGGCAGTTGCAGTTTGTTCAGCACCAGATGTTGTTGGCACACAGGGAGGTGTGGACTGGTTGCTGTTCATCTGGCGGAGGCATTGTAATATGTCCCTGTGCACCGCCGTCATCTCTTGCAGTGCGTCCCACTTGGACTCCACGCGGGACATGTGTGAGTCCAAGCGGGCATGATGGGCAGCCTGCTGCTGTTTCATGTCTCTGAGGAGCCCCACTACCTGGCTGAGATCTCCAGTGCTGGACTGGTACGCATCGGCTATGCGTACCAGTTGTGGGTCATCATGCACACCAGCAACCTCTGCAAGCAGCGACCTCTGTCTCCCACCCCTCCCACCACCCCTGCCGACATGTGCAGTGCATGCAGTGGCACGCACAGATGACCCTGGTCCCCCTTGGGGGTTGGTGGTGGTGGTGGTGTCCATGGCCCCACGTTGGTCCAGGGTCCCTGTGCTGGTGGTGCTCCTTGTTCTGTCCATGTCGGCAGGGATGGTATTTGTGGTGACAGTCGTTGCAGGGGTGGGTGCAGGGGGTGCAGCTGGTGGTCCTGCTGGTGCTGCAGCTGGTGGTCCTGCTGGTGCTGCATGTTGACTTGCACCAGATGTGCCAGGTTGGTCTTCTTCGTCCGAGTAGGGCAGAGGCTGTACGACACCAGTGAGCTCCGTATCCTCTTGAGCCTGGGACTGGGACTCCTCAGCGTCTGCTGCTGTGTCCCCATCATCACCTGTTTTTGGGAGACACACACAATGTATGTAATGTTTCTGCAGGCATCAATGGTTGACACACCTGACAGTTGTGACTGTGCCTCTGGGTGCGGGCCTGTACATTGCATTGTCCTAAGTTGTCACAGTCAGGGGTTGATATTGGTGTAGCACATTGTCCTGCATTATTTGGGCATTTCTATGTATTTGTTGGGGTGTGAACATGGTCTGCATTGGTTGTATTTGGTTGACAGCCGGCCCTCCTTCCCACCCAGCCAGTCAGTTATCCCACCATGGACTGTGCTTGCATTGCAGGGAGTGCAAGTTGGCTTTCAGGATGTCAGTCAGTGGTGTCCTGCTGTTGGTTGTTGCACAGTTGCCAGCAGGGCCTTGTGCTCCCCACAGCAGTAGCCAGTGTCAGCCATCTTGTCAGTTGTTTTCCACTCCCTGTGATGTGAGCATGGTTCAGGGTGGTGTTGATGGGACAGTTGTGGGGGTGAGCTATGTCTGTGACTACGACTCCCATCATGCTATTGCCTCCACCCCCCTTCCCAGCATGCCCATGCTTCCTTCCTTTTGACTCTGCTTCCCTGTGGGGTGGGCTGCCTGTCCTGACAGGATGGCTGGGAGTGTTGTCCTGGCAGTTGTTTGGCTAAAAGTCCCAAGAGTGTCCCTGTGCTTCACACAACATAACCCAGGGTGGTGGTTCTTTGTGGGATCTTGAGTTAGGATGTGAGGCATTTCATTCTCCCAGGTGGGTTATGTGGAGTATGTGTTGAGGGGGTGTGTGAGGGGAGGTGCTTGTGACTATGGTCAGTGCTGCGAGTCCTCCTTCCCATCCAGCCAGATATCCCACCATGGAACGTGCTTCCATTGCAGGGAGTGGAAGTTGTCTCTCAGGATGTCAGTCAGTGGTGTCCTGCTGTGTGTTGGTGCACAGTTGCCAGCAGGGCCTTGTGCTCCCCACAGCAGTAGCCAGTGTCAGCCATCTTGTCAGTTGTTTTCCACTCCCTGTGATGTGAGCATGGTTCAGGGTGGTGTTGATGGGACAGTTGTGGGGGTGAGCTATGTCTGTGACTATGACTCCCATCATGCTATTGCCTCCACCCCACTTCCCAGCATTCCCATACTTACTTGCTTTTGTGGGGAGTTCAGTGTGTGTTGGTGTGAGAGCAATGGCAAGATGGCTGACAGTGGTGTCCTGCTGTTGGTTGGTGTGCAGTTCCCAGCATGCCCTTGTGCTCCCCACGACACAGCAACAGTGTCAGACATCTTTGATGGGCCTTTCCACTCTCTGTGGGATGTGCATGCGTGAGTGTGAGCTTGCTGGGCCATGTGGTGGGGGATGTAGAGCTGTGCCTACGACTCCCATCATGCTATTGCCTCCACCCCCTTCCCAGCATGCCCATGCTTCCTTCCTTTTGACTCTGCTTCCCTGTGGGGTGGGCTGCCTGTGCTGACAGGATGGCTGGGAGTGTTGTCCTGGCAGTTGTTTGGCTAAAAGTCCCAAGAGTGTCCCTGTGCTTCACACAACATAACCCAGGGTGGTGGTTCTTTGTGGGATCTTGAGTTAGGATGTGAGGCATTGCATTCTCCCAGGTGGGTTATGTGGAGTATGTGTTGAGGGTGTGTGAGGGGAGGTGCTTGTGACTATGGTCAGTGCTGCGAGTCCTCCTTCCCACCCAGCCAGATATCCCACCATGGAACGTGCTTGCATTGTAGAGAGTGCAAGTTGGCTTTCAGGATGTCAGGCAGTGGTGTTGTGCTGTTTGTTGGTGCACAGTTGCCAGCAGGGCCTTGTGCTCCCCACAGCAGTAGCCAGTGTCAGCCATCTTGTCAGTCCTTATCCACTCCCTGTGATGTGAGCATGGTTCAGGGTGGTGTTGATGGGCCAGTTGTGAGGCTGAGCAATATCTGTGCCTACTACTCCCATCATGCTATTGCCTCCACCCCTTCCCAGCATGCCCATGCTTCCTTCCTTTTGACTCTGCTTCCCTGTGGGGTGGGCTGCCTGTGCTGACAGGATGGCTGGGAGTGTTGTCCTGGCAGTTGTTTGGCTAAAAGTCCCAAGAGTGTCCCTGTGCTTCACACAACATAACCCAGGGTGGTGGTTCTTTGTGGGATCCTGAGTTAGGATGTGAGGCATTGCATTCTTCCAGGTGGGTTATGTGGAGTATGTGTTGAGGGGGTGTGTGAGGGGAGGTGCTTGTGACTATGGTCAGTGCTGCGAGTCCTCCTTCCCACCCAGCCAGATATCCCACCATGGAACGTGCTTGCATTGTAGAGAGTGCAAGTTGGCCTTCAGGATGTCAGGCAGTGGTGTTGTGCTGTTTGTTGGTGCACAGTTGCCAGCAGGGCCTTGTGCTCCCCACAGCAGTAGCCAGTGTCAGCCATCTTGTCAGTCCTTATCCACTCCCTGTGATGTGAGCATGGTTCAGGGTGGTGTTGATGGGCCAGTTGTGAGGCTGAGCAATATCTGTGCCTACTACTCCCATCATGCTATTGCCTCCACCCCCCTTTCCAGCATGCCCATGCTTCCTTCTTTTGACTCTGCTTCCCTGTGGGGTGGGCTGCCTGTGCTGACAGGATGGCTGGGAGTGTTGTCCTGGCAGTTGTTTGGCTAAAAGTCCCAAGAGTGTCCCTGTGCTTCACACAACATAACCCAGGGTGGTGGTTCTTTGTGGGATCTTGAGTTAGGATGTGAGGCATTGCATTCTCCCAGGTGGGTTATGTGGAGTATGTGTTGAGGGGGTGTGTGAGGGGAGGTGCTTGTGACTATGGTCAGTGCTGCAAGTCCTCCGTCCCACCCAGCCAGATATCCCACCATGGAACGTGCTTCCATTGCAGGGAGTGGAAGTTGTCTCTCAAGATGTCAGTCAGTGGTGTCCTGCTGTTGGTTGTTGCACAGTTGCCAGCACGGCCTTGTGCTCCCCACAGCAGTAGCCAGTGTCAGCCATCTTGTGAGTCCTTTTCCACTCCCTGTGATGTGCGCATGGTTCATGGTGGTGTTGATGGGACAGTTGTGGGGGTGAGCAATATCTGTGACTACGACTCCCATCATGCTATTGGCTACACTGACTTGCCCAGCATACACAGAATTCCTTCCTTTCAGTGGTCTTCACTGTGTGTTGGTGTTGTAGTGGTGGCTACATGTCTGGATGTGTTTGTTAGTTCTATTTGTGCCACTGCCTAGCTGTAGTTGTAGTTGTGTTTGTACATGTGATGACACGGTTAAATGTAACTTTGAGATGGCATGTGTTGTGTTTATCTGACTGACATACACATTTTGGGATGATTCTGTTCTGGTTGCTGTGTAATTGCTATCAGTGCATGGTTTGACTCTCCCCTTGACAGTGATGTGTGTGGGTATTGTGGCAGAATATTGTGTACATTTGTTGTGTACTCACCAGGCTCTGGGATGTTCTCTAGTCCATAGACGCTCACTGGCGGAAGGATGGCCCGCACCTTCTCCTCCCAGGGCCTGAGGTATACTGGCTTGGCAGGAGGGCCACTGCCGGTGTATTGGCTCAGGAGGTAGTCCTTCTTGAGCAGCTCCCGTACCCTCCTGCGCACGTCATACCACCTGTTCTGGATGTCAGTCTTTGTGCGCAGACATGGTTATTGTGCGTTCACCCTGTTGATGATCCTCTCCCACATCTTGGTTTTCTGGGAGATGGGTGTCTGTTGGACCAGTGTGCCAAACAGCTGTGGCTCTACCCTGAGGGTCTCGTCTACCAGGACTTCCAATTCACAATCTAGGAACTTGTGATTCTTCTTTGGGGGCATGGTGATGGGTGGAGATGGTGAGTGATGTGTGTGTTGGTGTGCAGGTGAGGGTGTGTGAGTGTGTGTTTTGCTGGGTGTATGTGAGGTAGCTATTTGTTGGTGTGCTGATGGTGTGTGGCTTGTGTGAGGGATGAGCTGTGGGTGTGTGGTTGCTGTCTGTTGAGTGCTGGCAGTAGAATAGCATTTGCAAAGGATCATGGTTGGTATTTGTGTCCTTTATATGGGTGGAGTTGTGGGTGTGTCTTTGTTCTCTGTCCCAACCCCCCAGTATTTATTGGCTTTGTAATTGCTTGTTTGGCCTTTTTTTGTGTATTTTTCCTTAGTACTTTCTGTGCATGTTGGAAACGTTCTTGTGACCGAGTCGGACCCTGCAGTTGTCTCGTACGGTCTTCTCCGTTTCGTTCACGCTGTGTTTGTGCAGTTTTCTATGCTGCGTACGCGTCGGTCGCGGTGTTTTGTGTTACTTCGGCTCGCAGTTTTGTATGCGTGTCGGTCGTACGGCTTGTCCTCCGTACGAATCGGTCGTGGTTTTCGCGCCTTGCATCGTACTTTGCGGTTTGGAGTTCGCGGGTACGTTTCGGTTGCATTTGTTCCGGGTGCGTGTCGGTCGGTTCGATTCGCGTGTTTTTCCGGCCGGATTGCTGTTTTCCGTGCGGCTCGGTCGTTCGGCTTGGGTTCAGTACGTGTCGGTCGGATTTAGCACGCTTTGCATCGTACTTGGCGTGTCGGGCGCCACAGGTACGTGTCGGTCGGAATTAATTCCGTCTCCGAGTCGGTCGGTGCTTTCTCCGGCCCGAATCGGAATCGACCCCTAAGTGGGAAAGAATTATAAAAGAAGTGCTGCGAGAGCTCCCGCACTGGCTGAGCAAGTAGTTGATTGCTAAAACAACGGGAATGTGAGGGAAAAAAAACTGCTGGATTAGCAGCACTCACAGTTTATTGAGGGAGGACTGTTCGAACATGTTCACTTTGCCTTCCACCCCTGTGAGATTCATACCCGATGGACTGTTCCAGGAAGTCTGCGGTTCCTGAGAATTGTTCAAAGATAACAGAGCATACCTCACAATTCTTCCTAGCCATGGTGACAACATTTAACAGGTCTAAAGAGTAACAATAAACCACTTAAGATGTATCCAGGAAAATGCTGTTTGATCAGTTTATGAAGGATGAGGAAATGTTATCTAGTTGCCTGGTAATGATTGAATGTATGGAACAGAGAAACATGTCTTTATTATCAATAACTTGGTGCCACAGCCCTGTGACTTTGTATCAGTTTAAGTAACAGGGGGTACGATGCTAATAGCATAATAATTAATGCTAATTTGATCTATTTAGGAATTTGAGACTGAGACAATAACTGCAATTTGAGCATGTACTATCGATTTTTTGTTTTATGGTTCCAGTTAAGAAAGCACATCTTATGCTTTCTTTTTTCAATATCTGCTGGCATAAGATTAGGCCAATTGGGTTTTCAAGCGATTTTCCACCTTTTCATCATTTCAGTTTATGTTCCTAAGGGTAGACATTTCCTTTCTCAAAACACTGTAAAAACTGAGGATTTTGAAACAATTTTCGCCATTTTCATTGTTTCGGTTTATCTTCCCAAGTGCAGGCATTCATTTTCTCAATAAACTGTGAAAATGGAGGGCTTCCAAACAATTTCCCCCCTTTTTGGTTGTTTCACTTTGTGTTTAGAAATTCAGATGAACATGTAAAACTCATTGTAGTTCTTCGTGAACACCAGTGCAGCTAGCACTGATAGTATTTTTAGGCCCCAGTTACAAGTAAGACTTATGGCGTTGATGTATATAACGCACCTGGCAAATATCATTCGCCGGAGATGAGGTATTTACTAGCAGCATTTAATTGCTCCTATTCCAATTTTTTTCACTAGGAAATGCGTATGACATCACTAAATTCCTCATGTTGTACCTTTTGTCTCGGCCTTTTCCCCTGTTAATTTTCAGGAGGTTTGACTGCTGAAATATGTCACGGGAAAACAACAAGGGTGCAAATATTATCGCAGAACTTAGAGTTACAATCCCTGCACAAACTCGTGATTGAGTAACAATCAGAATATATTGCTAAACTTGAAATCAGGGCCATCGCCTGTTAATTAAATTTTCATTTTCATTATATTTTCTGACTACCCCCTTGACACATCACTTAATGAGGTTTCTGGTTTTCTGTTTTTACTGGCTTTTAAAGCCACATACTGACAGAGAAACATCTGCACCAAGCTGAGCCAGAATCAGGGCAAAACTAGTCTTGGGTTGCTTGTGTTCTGGTTTAGGGAGGGCCTGGCCAGGCACTTTGAGCTGGACTGTTCCTACTGGAGCTGCATATGGCTGGATCCAAACTGAGGTGGCATGGTGTGCAATATAACGATAGACTGGGATGTGGTCCTTTATTTGCCAGCCGTTAATATTAATGCAAGCATTCCATCATTTGATTTTTATGTGTACTTCATCGAAAGAGAGTGAGCATTACAGGGTGGGGATCATAGGAAACTTTGGGGCTCATTAGGATGGCGGAAGGACCGCCACCTCCAGCCATGCGGTGGCGGTCCTTCGCCATCGGACCGCGATATTCCCACCGCCCAATTAGGTTGGCGGTGGGAATCGTTTCCTGACCGCGGCGGACGGAAAGACCGTCCGCCACTTGTCCGCCATAAGCAATCATTCAGATTGCCTGGCGGACAGTCGAGGGACCATAAAATGGTGGCGGTGCCTAGCAGGCACCGTCCACCAATTTATGATGATGGCTGAAACCGGCATTTCCATGGCGGCGATGCCGCCATGGAAAGGCTGGTGGAGAATGCCTCCGGCGGCCCGTTGCGGGCCCCCCTTGTGTTGGGTGGAGGTGTGGGTGCACGGGGGGTACCCATGGTACCCCCCTACATTTCACTGCACCAAGTGGCAGGCACCGTGTGGTGCTCGCCACGTAGTGCAGTGAAATGCACAACATGGCTTTTTCGCTTCGCGGCGGGTGCTGCTGTGAGCAGCATCCTCCGCAGTTTTAAATTCCAAAATGCGACCGCCATGGTTTGCGGTCGCATCCTGATTTGGTATGCGGGACCGCCACATGTATTGCGGACGGTCCCGGTTTACCACAGGATGGCGGACGGACTCAAGTCCTTCCGCCATCCTAATGACCCGCTTTGTGTGCACTTACTAACTCGTTTTTTAGTCATTTTCACAATGGAAACAGCAGGATATCTACTGCTTGCAAGGGCTGGTGCAAGTATATTTTCAGGGTCAGACTGGGAAGGGAACACCCACAAAATTCATTGGGGGTGTAGGGTCAAGAGGTTTTCCAAGGGGAAAAAATGAACATCCTGGCAAAGCTGTCAGTGTTGCAGCTTCTAAGGAGCACTCCTGGCAGACCTTGAGAATGTATGAATCTGAACCTAAACGTAGCAGTTAACCAACTGATGCAGATTTACAAATTATTTTTGACTCTGTCTGAGAGGATTCAGCAGTACTCACGAATGCTGTACATTTTCGACGTTTCTCAGGAGGAAATAAGGAATTCTAGTGTAAATTCTAAGTACCACACATAGTCTCTTTTCCAATTGTGAAAAGGGTACATTTATAAAATTTCAATACTGGAACAAATTTCTCCCTGTGAAGAGATATTTGACCTTAAGCAACATTGTCTATTAATGATGCAAACCATGTATAAATGTGTGAGCATATATCAATTAGCTCATGTGAATCCTATTTTGGATTGACTGAAAATATACCTCTACTCTATTCTTCGCTTGATTTGGTGTTCTATATCCAGCACTTTGATGTAGCGGACTTGGTTAAAGAATCTACCTACGCTAATCTGTGCCATTCCAGAATGCCTTTTCAATTAAATTAAACTTATTTTCACCGTCATTCTTCAGAAGTGCAATAGGGTAAGGGGTGGAATTACAAATGCAGGGAAACAGGAAGTTGTGTGGTCAGTGATCACCGAACACAGAGCAGTGGGAGAGCGACTGCTGCCTTGTCATTAGGGACATATATAGCTTTGACAAGCTCCTCAGTATGGTACAAATTCAGGTTATAAAAACTGCAGATAATGTTTTGTACTGCACAAAGAATTCAATACCTTCTGTGTCTCAGTTGTAAAGCCACAATGCGCAAGAAAATTATTTGCTGACAAATTCAGTGATCACATACTTGCCTAATCAAAAAGAAATCTCACTGAAGTTATTGCTACCTGCATACACCTCATGATAGCAATAAAATACCAGGAAAATGCTTTGCAGCACATGTGGGGCCTGCTCCTGTCTGGTGCTCATGAGATACATTTTAAAAACGTGCAGGGCCAGTCAGTGGTTCCCAGGGTACAATAGTCATTGCTCTCTATCCTACAATGTTCCTGGGATGCATAAGTGTTGGACCTGGCCTTTTCTGCAGGGTCATCCCAGATTGTTTCCTTCCTCTGCCTTCTTTTGCTGAACCCATTTTAGTTGGCTTTTAGGACTCTCAGCACTTTTTCCCTGCTAGTCAGTGGGGAAGTGCTTGTGTTCTCCCTTGAAAAACGGTAATGTGGGCCTGCACTTGATTGGTGCATTTAATATACTTATAAGTCCCTAGTATATGGCACTGCAGGTACCCAGGGTCTGTAAATTAAATGCTTCTAGTGAGCAGCAGCACTAATTGGGCCACCCACTCAAGCAGTCTTTTAAAATATGTCTAAGGCCTGCCACTGCAGACTGTAGTGTAGTTGTGAACTGCCATTTTGACCTGGCAAACTAAACCTTTTGCTTGGCCTAGACCTTCCTTCTTAATACTTATGTGTCACCCCTAACCTAGACTGTTAAGGCTCACAGGGCATGGTATTTAAAAAGTAGGACATGTGGATTTACATTTTACATGGGCTAATGGTGAAATACTCCTAATTTAGTTTTTCACTCAAATTAATTGTAATTTAAAATCCCCATTGATGGCAAAGTAAGATTTTAAATTTCAATTTTGAAAATACCTCTTTTAGAAAGTTGGCATTATTCTGACAAAACCAACTGTGCCTTACTGCCAGTGTTCTGGGTTATATAGCTGTGAATGGCTCTTTTGCTTCTGCTGTGGGTTCTGTATTGATTCTAGACATAGGAACAAAGAATGTCTAGGTGTGAGGGGAGAGGGTCTTCCTGACAGGATTACTGGGAAGGAGTTGTGCCCTGCCCTGATTACATTTCAAAGAACCTTGTTTGCAGCACACCCAGAGGAACCTGGCACCAGTCCTGCCCTTACGTTTGTCACCCTAGACAGATTGGAGCTAAACCCAGGGTAAGGTGAAGAACTAACCAGAATCAGTTATAGGGGGAGTTCAGGAAATTTCCGCACACAAAGGCTGTCATGAAGTATAATTGTGTCATCTTCAGAATCTCTCATCAAAAACCCTTCTGTACCAGTGGAAGATTCGGAAGAAGGACTGTCCTGCTGCCAGAAGGACTGCCCTGCTGCTGAAAGGACTGCCTTGCTTTCTTAAAAAGATAGATTGGACTTGCTTGCCTTAGTTCCAGGCTACCAAGGTGGACTTCAAGAGTCAGTTGGTTAATTCCATGTGTGAGCTAAAGGGACTCAACAAATTTCCAGAGGCCCCCCTGAAACTGCCCAGCTGACCACTGGTCTTGCCTGGACTTGACTGACCCCTGCTGCCTGCTGGCCTCTGCTGGAGGTAGTCCTGATCCTCAAAAGGTCCCCCCGACCCATAAACCTTCGCTGGCATCAGTGTGAAAAGAAAATGTGGAAATCTTGAAGGTTGGGCTTCTTTCGACTGCGAAGTGACCTCTCTGCACCGAGAATCAACCACATATTATTTATTTATTTTATTTTTTTATTTATAAAGATTTGTGTAGCGCGAACGTCACCCTAGAGCAGAGGTCTTCAATCTGTGGGGCGCGACCCCCAGGGGGGCCGCGGAGGCCAGGGAAGAGGGTTGCACATTCCCCAGCTTCACTTGTGCCTGCAATCCAAAACGTTTGCTTTCGTTTTGGATAAAGACAGCAGTCCTGGGAAGGCTAATTTAGATCTTTATCAGCTGAAGTTCCATCAATTGAGTCTCTTGTGCCGTGAAAAGTGTTGGTGCAGGGTGTGGGCTTGGCTGAGTGAAATGCAAATGTGCCTAAGTTAATTTGCAAGTGTAAAGGGTGCTTGGGGTCTGATTCTCGCTTTATTTGATCAAATCACTCCAAGCTTTGTGATGACAAAGATTTGTTTTTATTAGTGGTAGTGCAAAGAGTTAATAACTGAGCTGTGAAGTGTGTGCTTTTAATTTTAACTGCATTTACAGAGCCCTTAGTACCTCCAAAGGTGTGTTGAAGGGACAGTTGTGTAAAAAGAAAATTGCATTACATACGCTCTGGTATCACTAAACTCTAGATTTTGGAACAACCATTTTACTGAAAAACTATTTGCATGTTTTGCAGCACTCTATCTTACACTGTGATGTCCTACAGAGCCTTTCCCACTGAGTAACAATTTTTTAATTTATTTTTCATTTACGCTGCCCATTATTTTATATGTAGATACCTAAAAAACGTACAGAATATTTTGGGGCTTATTTATGAGAGGCTTTCATCACCAGAGCATCACTTTTTTATGCTTCGGCGGCGCAAGCATCTCAACCATACCTATGAGGCTGTGCAAAGTCACCCTGCATGGCTTTGCATGGCCTCATAGATATGGAGTAAGACATAGCAGCGCAAGTCACTGCGTTGCCTTACTCTGCGTCAAGGAGGTGTTCTATGGGCTTTGCGTGGGGTTCCCACGCAACACTCATGGATTTTGATGCTGCTCCATATTTACAAAATCACGTAAACCTGGGGCAGCTCCAAAAACAGACGCCTCACCAGCAGAGGTGTAAGGAGGAGAAATGTTTTCATTTCTACTCGTTTTTCCTTATTCCATGTGTGCTGCATTCTGCAGCTCATATCGAAAGAGGAAAACACCTCTCTGGATTGTTTTCTTGAAGGAAGGTGCCCCTTCCTGTACAAAAATAATCCTGTCTATGTTGGTGCTAAGCAGCAATTTATGCACCAACGCAAAGGAAAGGACAGGAATGCACCGTACTTCATAAATACTGTGCATTCCTGCCCTTTCACATCGGCATAGGGCAGCGCAGCAAGAAGACTTGCGGCGCTGCCCTACTCCAATTCCTCATAAATAAGGCCCTTTGTTTTTAGCTACACCTTTGAATACACCCCACGCTCACTGACCTTTGGTTTGCTAAACAGTGTTTAATATTATTTCCCCACCGTAAAAATTATTTGCTGTGGAAATTGGGGGCGTTTATGGTTGTCGATAGTTGTCTATGATGAGGAGTACCAGGTTCTAGAAATTTTCATCAGAAGGGGGTCCTTACGCCTAAAAACGTTTGACAAGGGGGTCTCGGCATCAAAAAGTTTGAAGACCTCTGCCCTAGAGGGTATCAGAGCGCTTTACATGAAGGGAAGGTAGGGTATAATTGAGCTAACAAAACTAGTCACATATATGAACAACGGACAAAACATTGAGGATAAACAGAATATAAAGCTAACTTTCTAAAGGTAGTCAGGAATGTAGAGGTCAGACATCATAAAAAAATAGAAGGTATGGATATAATCAATACACACAGAGGTGTTATCTTAGGGCAAAATAATTCCTTCTCTAGTTTTGATTGGTTTATCCTTTTTAAAATAATTCTTAATCTTTTGTAGGAATGACATCTTTCTCCTTTCTCCGTACATTTTATCTAATCTTCTGTGTACAAAATTATATTCTGCAAAACCTAGGAATCTCCTATCCAGACGAGTTCCTGTTAAAGTCGGATCGCGTTTTAACATGCAATCCTTATCCACTAAGAATTTTGCTTCTATAATTTCGACCAATCAAATGTCTGCTATCTTTTATTTCCGAGCCAATCCTTGCGCGTCCTTTTGGTGACGTTTCTCTGTCAACCCCTCCTTTACAATCTGCTCTTTTCTGTTCTCGCTGGTTTAACCAATCCCAGCGCGGCACCTGTGACGTCAGCACTACTCCTAACTACTGACCCCTCCTTTACAAGAGTCTCTCCACACCCGCTATTTCAACCTATCACAGCGCGGCGTTTTGTGACGTCAGCTCCCTCTCCGGCAACTGACCCTCCCTTTACAAAAATTTACGCAAACTTATTTTCTCTATAAATCTTAATTAAATTTCAGTAACAACACAAAACATTCGCTATCGTGCCAGTTTCCACTAATTTCGAAAAAGATAGTTTCTTCCACACTTTAGTAAAACCTTTCCGTTTACTAATATATATACTACGAGTAAAACACTTCCATCTACTCTTCACACAAGCTCCAGAAGTACCTGTTACTTCTCCAATGTTATCCTTACTAGGTGATATAACATCAAATTTTTATCAGCGTACCCTTTTTGCTATTACTCACACGCATAGAGTCCCTAACGAGTACTTGAAGTCCTGCTTAACTTCTCAGTACTATTTCTGCCTGACAGATAACCTCACTGCAGTATGGCTTTCACTTGCCACCCACTATTCTTTTTACCTACCCCGGGGTATTCTGGACAACATATAACAAAACTCAAAAATAAGCGGATGTTAGTTCATAAAAAATACAAATAAAATTCTCATTACCCAATTAACAAAAAGTAACAAAAACCATCCTCTGCTACCAGAAAACTGATCCAGCGCAACATTAGCCAACAACATTCATACACCATATACTCACTTGGGCCCATACATTCATACTACACTAATACTTACGCTGGGTGTCAGATATACTCTTTTATCAAAATCCCTGCTACCAATTACCTTCTGATTGAAGAGTAATAACTTACCAATGGATCCTTTGCTAATTGGGAAGTTTAAAATGAGTGACATTCACTATAGTACATAATCCTGAAATAACCACTGAGTCAGGAAGTTTTAAAATGTTTATCTAAAGTTTTAGCAGAGTAAAATACAGAAAACACGGTACTTGATTGTAATACCCAAGAAAAAGCATAGAAATGATTTTTGCTAATCAATGACGGTGTTTAAAGAAAGGGAGAGAATCGAGACAGCAGCGCAACTAAAGGTTGCAGTATAGTTATCTAAAATGCGAGAACCAAGCCCCTTGGCCAAGGAGTTGGAAAAGATAGGACCCAGGAAGGATGAAGAGCAAAGACCTCTTCCAGGATCAGGACAGGGCCGGTAACCTCCCTACAACGACGCCTGCGCCGTTCCCCTCTCTTATACTCGACTTCTCCTCAATTCTCCCGTCTAATGGACTCCGCCGCCCCCTCCTCAGGACCTCTTCCGGACAGGAATTCAGTCAGCAACCGATCAGCTTGGCAGTCTGGAGTTAAGAGCGCTCTGGCAGTATGGACGCCTGTTCTTCGTGAACGCATGCTCTGACTAATTAACTAATGCTATATTCTTTTATACCCTTCCACACCCATGTACCTCCCCTTAATGTTGCTAACATTATGGGACCACTACTTCTGATTGGACAGGGACAGGGGGTGGATTCTCGCACCATGTCAAATTTGGCCTAAATTGTGAAGCCTATTGTTTTTAGCTTCCCGCCCCTTCAAATTAATACATTCACTTTATTTCCCACCCGTCTCACGACAAATGTTATACATTTTACAGGGGAAAAGTAACAATTTGTCCGCCGGAAACATAGAGTACATCATCTTCGGCCAATGGTTCATGGCCTTGGGAGACGTCCAAGTTGATTTCACTTGGCAGGCACACAGGACACATGCGCAGAACCCTCTGTCTCTCGAGTTTCAAATCACCAACCCAGGCCCAAGTTTACGAATTACTAAAAGTGCAAGAAGAAAATATTAAAATCACAAATAAAAAGTTTCACTGTATACCCACTTTCCCTACTCTATTCCCATTTAATTATAATACTATCCTGCATTAGTAGCGTTAAGAAAACAACAATTTAATAATGACATGAGAGCAAGCTTAAGCATGTGAAATCATTTAGCGGCCATTTTAGTGCACACTGCGCAGAAGCAGAAGTTTCCCACCAAGAAAAGAAAGACGTCACACCATGTGATCAGGTTGCGACATGCGCAATGAAGTTCCCGCGCTTTAGCGGACATTTTGGATTATAGACAAGCGTTATTCATTAGTAAAACACATAAGCAAGCTTCTGTCCCTCTCGTGTTTGTGAATGCAAATGTTAGTATTGACAATACAAGTTTAATAATTAATACTATGAGGAGGATTGCATACAAGCAAGTTTCATTTTTGAAACCTTGCTCCATCACACACAGAGGTGTTATCTTAGGGCAAAAACTTGTTCATCAGAAATTATTTTTCTTCTTTTTTGAAGGAGGTGGTAGACGAGATTAAGTGAACATCTAGAGGCAGAGAGTTCCATATCTTTGGTGCGACACCCGAGAAAGCTCTGTAGCACGTTTTCTTTTTATGGAAACACTGAGGTTTCAGAAGCAGGGAGCTCACACTTCACGAAGATCTGCAACCCCCCGATCTTTCTATCTTTTGAGCCAAATATCTGGGTTTATTGAAATGTAGGACTTTATGAGTCATGCACGCAATCTTTCGTTGTATTCTTACCTCATAAGGGAGCCAGTTCAGGGGTTTATGAGCAGGGGAAATGTGATTATTTCCTTTTGTTCTAGAGACAAGTCTGGCAACCACATTAAGGTAGGCCCTTAGAGAGAGGGGCCAACTTGTATCTAGGTAGGCCACATAGTTTAGCACTACTGTAGTCCAGCCTGGGCAACACAAGAGTTTGAACTGTATGCTTGAGGTCGTCCTGTGGGAGGAAAGGTTTAAGTTTCCGTAGAATGCTCAACTGGTGATTCGCTCCTTTGCTGACCGCACTGATGTGATCCGGCAAGTTCAGGTGTTTGTATAATGTAGTTCCCAAGGTTCTAGCAAAATCTATGATGTGAGGAGAACAGTTGAGGGCCGTAAGATGTTTCATCCAAAGATCAAACTTGGGAATGTTATTTGGAGGAGTAATGAGTAGGAATTCCATTTTGGAAGCGTTGAGCTTGAGATGGTTATCAGCGAGCCAAAGTTGAGTGTTTTGCAAAGTAGAGTTGAGGGATAAGATGTCTTCTGGGGAGAAGATTTTGAGATACAATTGAGTGCCATCTGCATACATGTGATAATGAATGTTAGCAGATTTCAAGGAGTCTGCTAGAGGTTCCAAGAACAGATTGAGGAGAATGAGTGAGAGGGCGGATCCCTGTGGAACATCTAGAGTGACCGCAGAGGGCTTAGAAAGGGATTGATTCATCTTGACTCTTTGGGATCTGTTGTGGAGGAATGAAGTAAACCATTGCAGTATGACCCCTGATAAGCCCATCCTCCGTTCAAGTAGGTTCAGTAGACTGTCGTGTTTAACAGTGTCAAAGGCAGAAGATAAGTCAAGTAGTATCAGAAGGCATGATTAATTTAAGTATTACCCTTCAAAGAGCTGAAGGGACACCCTGGTTTTCACTGACTTATCACAAATGCACGGCATTACAGGGAAGATTCTCCCATGGACTGCCTGAGCAACAACTAGGGAATATCCAAGAGTTACCACCAGCTCTGAACTTCGGCCCCACTGACATCATAACACCGCCAACCTGTTCTGCCTGCCAGGGGCTGCCTATGATTGCCCAAGAAGGTGGGTTAATATTAGGGGACACGGGGGTTTGTGAAAGGACAGTGGGTAGCTATGCTGAGGTTGTATCTATGCCTTAGGCTGAACAAATCTAAGCCGCTGGCTACCTGAACACCTGCCCTTGCAGTTTGTTAGCTCCCTTGGATAAATAATCAGTGGAACTCGCTGCAACCTGATTTCCTGGATTTGTCATGGGTGGCTTTTTATCAGTAAGAAATGAAAGACGGAATCCTTCATTACTATTAACTAGCATGGTAGCAAATAAAAATGTTACTCTCCTAGGCTCTGTGATAATTTGGGATATCTACAATGCTCTCTGTCCCACTGCTACTCACCCCCCATCTTCCCAACCCCCGACAATCTCTTTTTCAAGACATCTCCCATACAAATACTATTGTGAGACCACCTATAAGCACCTCTGTGTGCATATACACACAAGCACCAGGAAGTTAATGTTGGATGGGGTGGGTGATGTGGGATTGTGAAGAGGTTGTGATGGAAGCGGGCGCAGGCACACCACCTTGGTCCCAAATTAAAAGCGGAGGCAAGTCCTGAACCATAGCTATATTTTGAGCATGCCTGCTTCTGAAGTGGTGGTCTGCAGAAAGATATTGTTTTTGGCTGACTGTTTTTCATGTAAAAGTATCTAAAGGTAAAGCCTAATTTTAGATGTGAAAGTTGGAGAATCATGCTGGCAAAGAATCATAAATCATCTGGGAATAAAAAGGTGAAAGAGATTTAAAAAAGTCACATCTGCTTTTGACAAGTGGTAAAATGGATTAAAATGGCTACAGCATTTTGTATTGCCATTTGGGCATCTTTTGATCATATATGTCCGCTTTTAAAAGGATGCACAATGTTATCTGTGATGCAACATAAAAGCTGATTATTCTTTGCACAAAATAAAAACTATTTTGACAATGAAACTCTAATGTGCACTTTGCACATGTTCAGAAAAATAACACTGAAACTGAGAAAAGCTGATGTACCATCACCGTAAAAGTGTGCTTGGATTTATAGAAATAGAACATTTTTAGAATAATGGGTTCACATGTTTATTAACTGATTATCTTATTATTTTAACAAAGTCGTTATGAAAGATTTTTGATGGAAAAGCTTTCCATGATGCAAATTCACACAAATTATTAATATGGAGCAGTATATCTATGTAAAAATGAGTCTTACACAAGATTGTGCAAATATTAATGATGGAACTTAGCATCTCTATTGCCTTCATTGTAATGCACCTTAGCAAATGAAAAACTGGTGCAAATGAAACATGTTACATTGTATATCACTGACACTTTCAGCTTACATGCTTCACATTATTAGAGTCTTAGATTTCCTAAAACACATGTATTATAATGATTTTTAAGAATAGTTTGCACATAGGTACTTTTAAAATTGTTGTAGTAGGCCCTAATTAGAGCTGAACATTTCTTTGCAATAATCACTGACAAACATTACAATTGTTTCCTCACATGATATGCTTGATTTATTTAATTATACTTTTACTTAACTATGAGTATATTTTACTAAATAAGAAGTGCTGACTTTAAAATGCATTAAATTGCCCTTTTCCACAGGTTGCATTTTTTATAGCCTAGTTAATGAACTTTTGTTAAATTTCTTCAAATGTTGCTTTATCTGTCCTAATTAAACGCAACATTTTAAAATCAAAAACACTTTTTCCGTACTTTGGACCTCATTACGATGTCGGTCGGAAAGGCTCTAAATGGCATTCGGTTCGTCCAAATCTGATTCGGAACCCACCTTACTGACTGACTCGGAAACCCTTCCGACCGACTGATTATGATGTTCGGAAAGCTTTCGGACTTTCCGACTCGGTTCCGACTCCGTTCCGAATGGCATTCAGAGGAACCGAGTCAGTTGGAGCAGACTCGTACAGCTCTACGGACCGCGTTTCCGAGCGACGGATTACAATGTCGGATTCGGACAGCCTTTCTGAATCGGTTGGTCTGACATGTATCGGCTGTCGGAATCCGACTTTGGGGGCCCGTAGCAGGCCCCCCTTCACTCTGTGCCCCTGAATGGGGCCTGTGGGGGTATCCATGGGTCCCCCCTTCCCAACCATGCAAAGTGTGGCAGGCACCATGGGGTGCCCACCACAGGGTTCACAATTTTCTCCACCCACCCCTTTCTTCGATGGGAGCCTGTGCTGCCGGTCAGAACACAGGTTCCCATTGAAGTCAAGGGGAGTGTGACCGAACGGTGTTCGGAAACATCGTAATCGGTATGTCGGACTTCCCGAATCTGATTCGGTCGGAAACCATTCCGAGACCGAGTCGGTCGGAATGCTTTCCAACCGACATTGTAATGAGGCCCATTGTTGTGTGTGAACTGATGGGAACTTGACCCTTCAACGTAATATGTAAGGAGCAACAAAGTAATAGGCGCTTTGTCAACTAACCTGTGAGAATGAAATTGACAGTCGTTTCTCATGAGCAACATGGGAAAATATGTTGGAGTATCAATTTCGTACCTGATGAGCGAAATAATGATCACATGACGATCAGACCATAGTATGTTGACAACTGATGTTGCAAATGGAAAATTTGAAGCATAAAAAGTGACTTTCCAAGGAGGAGAGGACTCCTTTGCCCCATATCCTCCAGAGCCTCCAGGTCCGCACCTTTCCCTCCATTTCCTCTTTCCCTCATTGTCGACTACCTGCCTGATTACGTTTTCATGCCTTTTCCTTTTCCCCCCTTGCTGATGAACTTCCCAGCTGGACGATTTGGAGCTGTCTGGTGAGAGGCCAGACTTGAACTTTCCTGATTATGGCTCCATTACCCATGCTCATGGACCTTTCCTTAGTGGACTTTAACTTGACCCTTTGCCCATTGTAAGAGAACGTTATTGAAGCATCCTCCTGCCTTCATTGGTGGTAGGAAACTCTAGCCTGAACCATCCTCTTTTTGGATTCTTGTATTTCGCAATTGATTAACTTTGATTAAATGTGTGGTTTTATATTATGAGCAGTAAGCCTCATGACTGAACTGCTTAAAGTTTTACTTATATGCATTAATTTTGGATCTTTAATACAATAACAAATTTATCCAAAATTTGGCTGAGTATTTTATTATATGTGTCTTAATGTTCTTTCCGCAGAAACTGTGCTTATAATTATCTGATTTCTTACGCATGATAGAGAGATTCATAGTCTGAGAGTAGTGTATTTAAATTTGATCACTAATTTGTGAGTTGGCTGCTAATTATTGGTCCTCATTAGGTGGCCAACAGTTCGACACCCTGATTTCTCACCCCTCACTGCAACAAAGTTAGGTCCATCGAGAACCGATGCCTCTGTGAGTCAAGTGTAGAAAAAAGAGAAGTGTCTAAGTTAGTGGATTCGTTGGGCCCAGAACCAAAAACTTCAGCTGCAGCAAATCTTGGTAGCAGAGTAGTAGTTTTGTCTAGTGGCATGAAGAATTTAGGGTGTCCAAAATAGATTTCTCCTTTCCAGTAAAAAAGCCCCACATGCTCATGGTTGTGTAGATGGATTGATGGAGTACTGAAGGAGTCGAGACGACTTGTTGTAGCAAAGGAGTGTGAGGATTAACGGGGATGCGCGTTGGGATTTCTTTGGCTTAGATTTGGGTGTTTTAAAATGGCTGTGTGATGTTATGCGAAGTTGAAAAAGTTGTGTGCGTGTGTTGCTTAATGCAAAGAAGTTGTCATCAGGTCCGTCGCGGCCTAAGATCCTGGGATATATACACACCTACGTGGTGGTCTCAGTGTAGAAGAGACGTAAGGTTGTCTGCTGTGCTCTGCTATTTTTCTATTAGACGTCATCGACAACATCATATGGATAGAGACTTTCATTTGTGTGTAAGTGGTGAGCAGTTGGTTTAGTTGATCTCAGGTGCACAGGGAATAACTGTATCAATTAGAGTAAGACTCCACTGGTCGAGGTCTCATTTGAAGTGAATGCTTAAGATAGGTATAGAAATAATATTTATTTTATATTACCTTTTGAGTGAGAGACACCTTTTATCCTTTAGTGAAACAGACAGAGTTAGTTGTTGAAATCATTTGCATATTGCATTGCGTATTTGCCTAGAAAATGCTCCAAAGAAAATTGTAAAGGAGGGTGAGCTGTTGCAAGGAGCGATATCTACATCACAGGGTTTCACTCTGTGGTTGGTTGATGTAAATTCATGCTGAGATTGGTTTACAACATCATAAAAGCTCGCACTGTTATTGGTTGTGATTGTCAAACTAGAGAATGGTGAGAGAATTGAATTTCCTGGTTTTGTGGAAAGAATATGTGAAATACGAAATTGAATAAAAATGAAAGATTTCAAAGCTTTACGAAATTGAATACCAGGAGATGCGACCATACTTGTTAGAGTAGGAGAAGATGTACTGCGTGAGGGTACATAGCTGCCAGGGTTTTAGATTGCTATGTGTGACATTTTCATAATTTCATTGTAATTATGAGCGGCATTTCAATGACTATGAGTGACACTTTCTTGTGAGAAAAATCAAGCAATAAAGATGAGAGAAACATATAAATATTAGAAATTACACCCCATTGAGCAACAAGAAATTCTAAGTAGTCCCTGAACTAAAGTGTGCTAACTGGAGGCACCTGAAAACTGAACAGTCATACTGCGTGACTGCTACTTCATGCACTAGAAGGCACATGTTGTAATGATATTGCAGAAAGTGATGTCATCTGTGTGGTTCTTTTAGGAAGCAACCAGACTACTTCAAAGGGTTAATGGCTAGAGTGAATGTGGTGAATCCACATGATTAGACAGAGTCCCTAAAAAAAATTTTTTATGAGCTTGGAGTCAGAGAAAAATATTGTTTCTAGTACGTTCGTAATGAGGCTTAATAGAAAGAGAATCCAATGGAAATAGATTGTTTGGCAACAATGGAAATAATTTATACTATTATCAACACACTGACAGTACACGCACACTCGGGTGTGTGGCAGTGGCTAGTAACTACTTACTGGCCTTGAGTTTTGCAGCACTGCAGGCAGCGTGACTGGCGTTGGCGACTCTAAAAGGCAGCATGCTAAGGCCGGGAGCCACCCCCCATTGGCAATCATTTTGGTTTGCCGCCCGCCTTTAGTCTAGGATGCCAGCTGTCCTCATTGAGTCCTGTCTGTCCTGGCAGCTGCTGCAACCGGTCACAGTAACGGTCAGTCATGACTCCATGACCACTTTCTCCCTGGCCCTTGGCTCAGCAATAAGGAATTTGCCTTGGGCGGTGGCCATAATAGGATGATAATTTTACAGCCACAGTGGCACGGGTTGCCCAGTGCAAGCAGAAGGCAGCACTGCGAGCCGAGTGCCAAGATTGTGCCCGCCACCGCAGACCACAAACCAGTAGCCAGTCGCCTTCCTCACAAACTCCCCGCTCTGGCAGCCATTGGGCACTACTTGTGATGTCAGGCTGTATGACTCTCAGAGCCGAACGGTGCTGAAGGAAATGATAGATGCATTGTAGTGAGCCTGCCAGCACAGTACCTCAGCTGTGCAGCGAGCGCCCCAAGACTGTGGGAGCAGCCCACACAGGCCGCAGGTGTCATGCTGCCAGCTCCCACACTCTCAGTTTGCAGCACTTTAGTGACTGATGAGACACATGTATATGTGTGACAATGGGTTTCAGTGCTCTGATGTGGAGCACCACACTGAAATGCATTAATCTAACGCCTGATGCGTGGTACTTGGCAGGACTGAGGGTACACCAGGATACACCGTATTGATCGATAAAGGATTACATCCATGTATTTGCCTTGAACAATGGCACAAAATTACAAAGAAAGGCGAGGTCCTACAGTTTCCTTGTTATGGGACATTTAATTTGAGAATCATTGAAAATTTAAGAGGAAATTATACAATATGAAACCACCTTCTAGGCCTGCTCAGTTTGAGGCATTAAATACTTAGGAACACATAGCTCATCAAAAAGAGAAAGAAACATATCATGGAAAGTATAGTAGAACCATAGATCGGTATGCAGAAGCTAGATGGAATGCACAACAGAAAGGATGGAGAGCAGATGTTATTCAGGGAACAAGAATGTATCCTTTGATAGCAGTCGAAGGAGATGTTAGGGAAAAATTAAAAGAGAAGTGGAAACATATTGAGACAGAAAAGCGTGATGCTGAAGCAGAAGAAGAAAGCAGTGACATAGATGATGATTTCTCAAATGACTTGTTGATGAATAGTCCATAGAATGAATCTCAGAGTGAGGTTTGACAAATGGAAATACAATTGAAATTCCAAATGCACCTGTTATGTCCGAAAAACCAAAAGAGACCACACTTGTTTCTCCTGTAGGGGGAACAGAAATATTGGCTCCATTGAACCAGTGTGATTTCAATGCTCCAGATTCTTTAACCATTCCTGTTACTATTGGTCCTGTTGTACCTCTTTATAAATCTGGTTCACAGGTAAATACTGCCCATACTTTGGCTAAAGTAAATATTGCGCCTGGTAATCCACTAGATATGACGAAGAGATCTTTGCTTCAGACTCCTATGGTTCCGACTCAAAGGAATACTTCAGGTACTAAGAGTACAGGTTCCGTTTTAAATCACAACACAAAAAGATGGTGGAAGGAATGCTGAACATTGTCAAACATTCAGCCCCAGTCACAGATCTGGGTTTAATCCATCGTTATTTTGCTCGCCACAACATTCCAGTTTAGACCCAGACATATGCAAATCAGCCTTGACCCTACCCCCATGGGAACAGTAAAGCCCAAACTGCCAGGCCAGGTCCTTCTTGGACCGGAAAACAAGCCTCCTGGGACCGGTTTCAGGGTATCAACCCTCATCAGCCAGACTAGCTTGAAACCAGTGGTGTAGCGTGCACGGGACCCATGTCTGGGCATACCCTTCCCACTAAGGGCGATATTGCAACACAAAAAGATGATGAACGGAATGCTGAACATTGTCAAATATTCACCCCCAGTCACATATCTGGGTTTAATCCATCATTATTTCGCTCGCCACTGCATTCCAGTTTACACCCAGTCATATGCAAATCAGCCTTGACCCTGCCCACCATGGGAACATTCCAGCTCGAACTGCCAGGGCAGGTCCTCCCTGGACAGGAAAACAAGAGTCCTGGGACTGGTTTCAGGGTATCACCCCATATCAGCCAGGCTAGCTTGAAACCGGTGGTGCAGCGTGCACGGGACCCATGTCTGGGCATACCCATACCACTTTGGGGCGAAATTGCAATGTAAGAAGATGATGAAAGGAATGCTGAACATTGTCAAACATTCACCCCCAGTCACAGATCTGGGTTTAATCCATCATTATTTTGCTCACCATGCCATTCCAGTTTAGACCCAGCCATATGAAAATCAGCTTTGACCCTGTTCCACACGGGAACAGTCCAGCCCGATGCCAGGACCAGAAAACAAGCATCCTGGGACTGGTTTCGGGGTATCACCCCTCATCAGCCAGGCTATTTTGAAACTGGTGGTGTAGAGAGCACAGAACTCACGTCTGGGCATGCCCTTCCCACTTAGGGTGAAAATGCAACACAAAAAGATGATGGATGGAATGCTAAACATTCTGAACATTGTCTAACATTCACCCCCAGTCACAGATCTGGGTTTAATTCATCTCTATTTTGCTTGTCACGCCATTCCAGTTTAGACCCAGCATATGCAAATCAGCCTTCACCCTTCTCCCCATGGGAACAGTCCAGCCCGAACTGCCAGTATTCCTTGCATCAACTTTTGTGTGCCACCATTAGTGCCATGGGTATGCCCAGATATTGGTCCCATGCTCCCTCTGTCACTGGATTCAAGCTAGACAAGGGGTGAAACCTCGAAACTGGTTCCAAGATGCTTGTTTCCGGTTCAGAGAGGACTTGGCCTGGCAGTTCAGGCTAGACAGCTCCCATGAGGATCAGGGTCAAGACTGATTTGCATGTGGCTGGGTCCAAACTGAGGAGACATGGTGAGCAAAAGAACGATGGGTTGGGATGCTACCCTGAGTGATCGCCAGTGGTTAGACAAATTGCAAGCATTCCTCCCATCAACGTTTGTGTTTTCCATTTTAATGTGCTGCCCTAAGTGGCATGGGTATGCCCAGACATGGGTACCATGCTCACTGTGTCACTGGATTCAAGCTAGCCCTGCTGATGAAGGGTGAAACCCCCGAAACCGGTCCTAGGATGCTTGTTTCTGGTTCAGGGAGGACCTGGCCTGGCAGTTCGGGCTGGACTGTTCCCATGAGGAACAGGGTAAAGACTGATTTGCATATGGCTGGGTCCAAACTGAGGTGACATGGTGAGCAAAAGAACGATGGATTGGGATGCTACCCCGAGTGATGGCAAGTGGTTAGACAAATTGCAAGCATTCCTCCCATCAACTTTTGTGTGTTCCATTTTAAATCAGACACAATTTGACTCTACAAGCAGAATGCTTCAGAGGTTAACACCTTTTTATCTCCCCAGAACAAGAGAGCCTCCTGAAATAAGTTACAATGTTTCTGAAATGACTGTGCTGATGGGAATTTCAGTTCCTGATACATCCGTATTAAATATGCAACTTGAAGCAAGTAGAAATTTGACCAATGGAGATTTGCATTACAATACTCCAAGAGAACAATCAGGATTTGCTCCTCAAGAAGTTGATGATTGCCATAAAGGGTTAAGTACCCTAACTAATAATCAAAGTTCTGAAACTGTTACAGTGCTGGGAAAGGGAAGAACATTAGATGTGGCCAAGCTAAAGGTAGAGTTAGAAGAAATGATTTTGGAAACTCTTAGTCCATCTCGATTAGATACCTACCAGGAGGAGGAGCTATTGTTTCTCTGTAAAGATATTACCGGGCAAGCTAGACAGACACATGAGAAGATGGTTGAATTGGCTCAGAAAACTGAAATTGATGTTCAGACATCAAAGCATTTGCAAAGGACACACAGATTAGACTTTAGTGACAGAGATTTTGCTAACATGAGGGCAGCTGGAATAAAATTGCAGATTAAGGAACTAATGACACTGATAAAGAAATGGAGTGAGAGAGAGAAATGGGAAAGTAGATGGTCAAAAAAGAAGGAAACATAGAAAGTTAGAATGGAGACACCTCCATTTGTTATTGATAGAAGAGATGGAGCAATACAGATGAATCCTATGAGGGAAGTACCCGGTAGAGAATATGTGCATGTGCCTTGGACTAGGTCTGATATTTTGTCTTTCACAAATGAATTCCCGAAATTGAGAGAAAATCCAGGGGAATGGTATAGACAGATTGAAAGGTTTGTGAAAATTTTGAAAGTTTTGTGGACTGATTCCAATACCTTGTTTGACATTGTGGCTCCAGGAGGCATATGGACCGAGTGTAAAATTTGCGCGGATTGGCCTGATGCAGAACCAGATGGGAATCCCAAAACAGGTACTTGCTCTCCAGTGGTATTAAAGAAATACCAACAGATAACAAATCCCCTGAAAACCAAGATTTCTCCTAAAGAAATTGATTGGTTCATGATTGACAGAACAACCCAAGAACTTAAAGAATCGGTTCATGCCTATTACGAGAGATCTATACAGGTTTTCAGAAAGTACAGTGGAATGGAAAATGTGGCCGAGTAAGATATGGGACATTTTGTTTACAGATTCATTAATGGTTTGAGACCCAAGATTTCTTCTATGAATCATCAGCATTTAATCTGTTGGCAAAATAGACCACTTGCTGCGATCTTGCGCTACGCCAAATATTGCGGAGATGAAATTGAAGTGAAACGCGAGCAGTTGAAAGAAAAGCCAATGATTGCACAAATGAAAGCTGTACAGAAAGGTCAGGATCAGTCAGGTTTTGAAAACACAGTTCCGGTACAGGGAGGATATAATCAAGTTCCAATGATGCAAGGTGTTAATCGTTTTCATCAGCAGAATTTTCAGTCACAGGGTAGAGGTCTTGGTGTTCCAGTAGATTCTAGAACGGGTGTTGAAATGTCAGCTTTGAAGAAAACAAATCCATGTCATGTTTGCGGACAAATTGGGCATTGGAAATCCGAGTATAGTTGTAATGTAAATAATGCTGAAATCAGATACAGAATGGAGGGTATGCACAGTTTCCAGTAAATAACATGGTCCATACTGTACAGACACAAAGACAAAGAGTTCAAAATCCTAATATATCCCAATCAATGCAGATACCACAAGCTCTGATGCCTCAAATGAATGTTCAGGTACACATATACAATATGAATCAGAGTCAGCAGACAAACAGAAACTCTTTCCCAAATCAAAATGCATCACAACAGGATTTGATTCTGTCAGACAATTTCAATCAGGACCTGTCAGCCTAATGTTGCATGAAGGAGGAGGAGTGCTGCATGCATGGCACAGCCTTGGAGGCAGACGAGAGTGGTCCGTATGTGTAGCGGAGAGGTAAATGGGAGTCATGTCTCATTCCTCGTTGACACTGGTGCTATCGCTCTACTGTAAGAACAGCAGAGGTTCCTAACCTGCCCCTCTCGGGAGAAAATATCCAAGCTATAGGAGTTTCAAATAAGAAGTTGTCCACCCCAATTTCTAAAGCAGTTCCAGGTAAAATAGGATCTTGGAGGATCAACATCGATTAGTGGTGTGTGATTCAAGTCTGGTTAATCTACTTGGACGTGACTTATTGCACAAGCTAATTTGTTCCATTTATAGAATTCCAAAAGGTATTGAATTTCATACCAGTGATGAGGATGTTGTTTTTAAACTTGCCCGACAGCGATATGACATGGGAATGTACCCTCTCTTGATGAGAGATGATTTGCCCATTTAATTGAGAGACACATTTTTACCTAAAGTCTAGCACTTTACCGGTAAACATATCGGACTAATGAAAGGTGTAGAACCAGCACAAATCACATTGAAACGAAATCCAGAGTTTCTAAGAATCCTACAATAGAATTTGTCTCCAGATACTATTTACGGTATTACTCCTGTAATCGACGCAATGATTGAACAAGGGATCCTAAAGAAGATAATAGGTAGTCCATGTAACTCTCCCATTATGGACTTACAGAAGACGAATGGCAAGTATCGTATTGTGCAGGATTTACGAAAAGTGAATGCTATTGTTGTCCCTTGTTGTCCTGTGGTACCGCATCCAGCTGTGATACTATTTCAGATTCCATGCGAGGTCGAATAGTTTTCAGTCATTGACTTGTGCCAATCCTTTTTCTCTATTCCTTTGCATGAGGATAGTCAGTTCCTCTTTGCTTTCCGTTTTGGCAATCGTGTTTTGGCATGGTGCTGAGTCCCACAAGGGTATACGGAAAGCACCTCAATAATTAATCAGATTCTCAAAAAGAATCTTGTGTCTCTGGTAATGCCAAATCACACAGTGCTAGTATAGTATATTGATGACCTGCTGGTGGCGTCAAATACTCAGTAAGCTTTCAAGATTGATACTATTGAACTTTTAAATCATCTGGCTGAAAATGGACATATAGTATACCCAAATAAGATACAATTTTTCTAAACTGAAGTCCTGTACTTAGGACACCACGTTGAAAAAGTAGCAAGGAAAGTGTCACAAGAAAGAATCTCTATGATTCTCAATATGAGTCCGCCAACTACCCAAAAAGAAGACACATTTTCCTAGGAATGGTGGGCTACTGTTGCCAATGGATTCCAAATTTTTCCGTAACAGCAAAACCTCTTCAGAGTTTGACACACAAAGACATGTCTGATCCGATACTTTGGGATGACAGTTGCATGACTGCCTTCACTGAGCTGTGAGAATGCCTGTGTAGTGCACCGGCTTTGGGAATGCCTGATTATAACAAGTGATTTGTGTTGTTCTGTAGGTAAAGGGAAGGCTGCGCTCTTTCAGTACTGACACAAATGCATGTAAGCAGTCACAAGCCGTTCGCCTATTTTTCTGCGAATTTTGACCCTGTTGCTGCAGCTTTGCATGGATGTTTGAAAGCAGTTGCGTCTGCAGTTGTGATTCTTAAACAGTGTGAAAGCATAGTAATGGGACATCCACTGACTGTGTTTGTCATCCATTCAGTGGAAATACTGTTGCCCCATACTAAAACACAGTATCTGACTAATAATCGATTGACGAAGTATGAAAAACACTTTTGGGGGCATAGAACGTGACCCTTAAAAGGTGCACTATTCTGAATCCATACACTCTGTTGCCACTGCCTAGAAATGAAACTGTAACTGATAAAGTTGAACAAGATTACTTGGATGTGACTGAGTTATTCACAAAGCCCCGACCTGATATACAGGATAAACCTTTGCCAGAATTTAATCATGTGCTGTTTGTTGATGGTTCCTGTTTGCGAGACAATGAAGGGAATCCGAAAGCTGCTTATGCTTTTTTACAGTTGCAGGTGTTGTTGAAGTCTCATGGTTGCAAGAAGTGTATTCAGCACAGGTTGCTGAATTGATTGCTTTGACATGTGCGCACAGCATTTCAGAACAATTCAGGGTAACAATCTTCACCGATAGTCAGTATGGTTATGGAGTCATACATGACTTCGCGCAATTGTGATCACAGCGTGCGTTCATGACTTATTACGGATCGCCTATACGAAATGGAAAAAGTGTGAGGAACCTTTTACAGTCCCTACAATTGCCTGTTCAAATTGCAGTAGTTAAGTGCGTAGCTCATAGGGAGGGCACTGACTACGTGACCGATGGCAATAGATACGCTAACAAGATCGACAAATATTGTGCATTAAATGCATATACCTCTGCTGGGGATTTGATTAACGAAACATCAGACGTCACAAATTGCAACTTGTTGTTGACTGCTATAGATACATGGGACGAAGTCAAGAGATTTCAGAAAGAAGTGACAAGCTGAACAGCAAAGTTGGGTGTGAGCTGTATGCATCAAGAGGGAAGACAAAGTTTCAGTTTACACTGATTGTAGACTTCTATTACCTGATAGTTTGTTATGACCTATGACTATACATTATCATGCTCCTGCACATGTAGGAAGAGATGCAATGATGCTTCTCTTTTGACAGATGTGGTTCAACCCCAGATTCAGATTGACTGCTGAAAATCTGTGCCATTGATGTGTAATGTGTCAACAACAAAATGTTGGAAGAAAAATACAAGTTAAAATGAGCCATGTAGGGAGATTGGGCAGTCCCTTTAACCAAATGCAAATGGACTTTATTAAAATGCCCCTTTGCAATGGTTTGAGATATATTTTGGTCATTGTTTGCATTTTCCTAAAATGGGTGGAAGCTTATTCAACACACAGAGATGATAGTGGCACAATACCTAAATTGTTGTTGAGGAAGTTATTTCCAAGGTGTGGATTTCTGACTTCTCTTGAGTCAAACCGAGGAACTCATTTTAACAATGAGGTCCTGAAGATGTTATGTGCAGCATTATAAGTTGAAAAGAAGCTCCGTTGCTGTTACCGTCCAGAGGCTTCCGACTGGTGGAGCAGATTAATGGCACATTGAAATCCAGATTGGCAAAGGTGTGTGCTTCAACGCCTGATGCATTGCCTCTTGTGTTGATGAGTCTGAGAAGTACACCAGACAGGAGAACAAGATAGTCATCCCATGGGTTCATCATGGGCAGAGTGATGAGAAAGCCAGTTGTTTCAGCAAATGCTCGTCAGTAGTTCAGATGACTTAATATTGGACTACTGTAACAGTTTGGCTGATGTGGTACATTCTGTGTCTCACCAGGTCTAAGAGGCTGCCATTGCGCTCCACAGGAGCAGTGCATGACCTCAGAACTTGTGACTAGGTAGTGGTGAAGAAGCACATGAAGAAATCGTGCTTGAAACCTCATTGGAGAGGGCCCTAGCAGGTGATCCTGGTCACCAACACTGCTGTGAAGTGAGGAGGTCTTCCGAATTGGGTACACGCTGCATACACTCGCAGAGTCCCATTTACCCTTGATGATACAACAGCACCTGTTCCTGATTTGCCGATGGTTACAGTGAGACACAGGGAACAGATTAGTCAAGCTGTTGGGGACCAGCAACCAGCTGGGACAACACTTTATTGGTCTGAGGGGGATCTGGGAGAGTCAGCTATTGTTAGTGCCAAAGGGTTTAAGCCAGTAGAATTGACTATGAGAGATACAGATCCTAACGAAAGGCTTAGCGCAGGAAGAAAGCGAGTTCTATCCAAAGACCATTGGTCCAGATGGGATGAGAGCCTGAGAAACTGCCTGACTGAAGGACAAGTACCACAATCTATTCCTGAAAGCTCCAAGCAGTCAAGAACAGCTGTAAGGAGATCAAAGGGAGCAAGAGTACTCAGCCAAAAGTACTCATCTCCTGAATGGACTTATCTGGCAGCAAATGAATGGGAATGAAAATTCTCTGCCTAATGCTTTAACAATAAGAGTCCAATTGAATACCCTTGAAACAAACTTTGTTGTGGATTTTGTGAGAAGTTGGCCTGGTATATGCTGTCCACTAATTAAAGTGGGCACCTTGCACCAGTCCAAACGACCCTTATGATGTATGAGGTCAAAGATAACCTTTACAAAGCTATTCTAGTGGTAGCTGTGGAGAGCAGCCTTCAGGCTTAATCTTGAAGGAATGTAAAGCAGCTTGTTTTACCAGAATATCACCTCCTATATTGACTAAATGAAAGGAGAACCACACAGTAGTTATATAAAAATATGTATTTATTAATATAACACTCTCTACTATCCTCTACACGAGGATAGAACACAAAGCACACAATACAAGATCAATAGAACAGTTGTAAGTAGCACAATACACAGTGGGCTCCAGGGGGAGACAAACCATATACTAAAATAGTGGTATAACAGTCACGACTGAGATCAAGACAAGGTCTGGAGCACGTAGAATCGCTGGGACCCCAAGGAACCACCAAAGGTGATTAGATAGGGACCCCACGGAGGACAGGTGCAGTGTGTGAACACGACCGCGGGCTCCGTACAATTCTATGGGGACGTCGCGGTTACACTTTTAAAGTTTAAGGACCCTTCTAGGAGGACTACGAGTGAACCCTTTGGAACTTAAGAGTTTGAAGAGCCACCCCACCAGTGGATACCGTAGTACCCGAGTTACCTATCCCAGAGGAGCCGGGTGCATAGGTCTCGAGTGGCGTTGTAAACTGCCATCGTTCTCAATGGAGGGCTGTGAAGAAGTACTGCTGCCGTGAAGGTGAAAAGGGTCCGATGGAATCCAAGCCTCGATTCAGGAAGAAAGGAACCTGAAAGCAGAGGGGACAGAGTCTGGGTCACTTCAGAGTGACCAGGGGCTCGGTAGATGAATGCCCACCGATGTCGGTTGCTTCAGGTGCGAAGAAGGGATGCTTGACTCTGCAGCCACGAGGACCAGGAAATGTCGAGAACAACCAGGAGCCGGAGGTGAGCTGTCCCACAAAGGATGTCGAGTGCTGAGGGGTCGGTGTCCGGCTGGAGCACAAACAAGCCTTGGCAAAAGCAACCCATGAAGGAAGGTCAAACAGGTTATGGTGTGGACCAGCAAGGTCCAGGGGACTCACCAAGCAATGAGGAATCAGGGCACATCTGGACCAACCAGGAAAACCCAACAGAAATCAAGATGACCCTCAGAGCGACCCACAGGCCGAAGGACCAGGAGTCGTGAGGGGACCTCGCGCAAGATTGCAAAGTACCAGCCCACGGAGCACTCGGTGCGAGAAGGCCGGAGTTCTTTGGTGCAAATACTGCTCAGAGTCAGGACTACACGGAGTCCAATGCACAAGCTCGGGAATTGCCAACAAGCATATGCAATTCCAAATGGACGCGGTGCACAGAGGTTCGGGTTATGCAGTCCCCACGAGGGATACTGGCCTCAAACTTGCTGAGAGGGCAGATCGACTTCAGGGGCCTTCGAAAACCCACCTCCTGTGTAGCTGAAATCTTCGGAGTCTGCAGGAGCTCAGGAGCTCAGGAGCTCAGGAGCAGGAGACCGGTCAGTTGCGTTACGGTGCCTGCTAGGGCAGGGGAGTGACTCCTTCACTCCAAGGGAGATTCTTCAGTTGTCCTTAGTGCACCACAGGTCCTACACGGAGCCTGTATGGAGCAAGGGCACAGACAAAGCTTTGGACGGAGAGGGAGATGAAGTCGGGCCCAGTCGAAGTCCAGCGAAGTCCAGAGTGTCCAGACAGTCGAAGGTCTGTGGTTTCTTCTTGTAGAATCTTGTCCACGTAAAATCTAAAGTCTTACAGCCAGGTAAGCCCTTATGTACCCACGGAAGAGGGTTGGACAGATTTGGGGGACCCTCCTAGGGGAGGTTCAGGACAGAGGGGTGGTTACACCCGTGTCCTTTGTCCAGTTTCGCACCTGAGCAGGAGCCAATGGCTCCCAGAACTGGTTTGAGCTGGACTATGCACAGGGATGACAAATGTGCCCCGGGTGCAGACTTTCAGGCACTCTCAGAGTGCACCCACCCAGCCCCAATACACTAAATCCTGCCTGGGAGGTGGTCACACCTCCCTGTGACAGGATGCCTATTGTGCAGCCTTCCCCTGCTCGAGCTTGGCTCAGCAGCAGGAGGGCAGAAGTGTGTCTCTGGTCGGTGTGAGAAGTAGGCCTGGCATATGCTGTCCACTAGTTATAGTGGGCACCTTGCACCAGTCCAAACGACCCTTATTGATGATAGGTTTAAAGACAACCTTTATTGAAAGCTATCCTAGTGGTAGCTATGAAGAGCAGCCTTCAGGCTAAGTCTTGAAGGAGTGTAAAGCAGCTTGGTTTACCAGATTATAACCTCTTGAATGACCAAAGAAAGGAGAACCACACCAGGTATATATAAAATATATGTATTTATTTCTAAACACTCACTACTAATCTCTTTAAAGGAGTGTAAAGCAGCTTGGTTTGCAGATTACTTAACTCTTGAACCTGACCAAAGAAGAGAACCACACCAGGTATATATAAAATATATGTATTTATTTCCTAAGCCTCTGCTAATCTCTTTATAGATTATTAGGTCCAAGATACACTAATATCACAGTATTAAATGACAGTAAAATGGCACAATATACAATGGGCCCCAGGGAGACAAAACCATAT